>CM035159.1:74126592-74574824 GCA_020205615.1 Panax quinquefolius | reverse complement strand
GTGAAGAAGAAAGATGGGAGTATGCGACTTTGTATTGATTATCGGGAGTCGAATCATGTCACCATCAAAAATAGGTATCCATTGCCACGATTGATGACCGTTTGACACCAACAAGGAGCCAAATTCTTTTCAAAGATCGATCTTCGTTCGGATATCACCAATTGAAGATTAGAATCACCGACATTCCAAAGACTCGCTTAATCCCTCAGACGGGCATTATGAATTCCTAGTCATGTCCTTTGATCGACTAATGCCCCGCCGCCTTCATGGATATGATGAATCGAGTATTCAAGGAATATTTAGATCACTTTGTGGTCGCTTTTATTGATGACATCCTTATTTATTCCAAAAGCCGTGAAGATCATGAGCAACACTTGAGGTCGACACTCCAAAAGCTTCGTGAATATAAGCTTTATGCCAAGTCAAGAAATGTGAGTTCGGCAAGAAGCAGTAGCATTCCTTGGGCACGTGGTATCAAGTCATGGAATATCTGTTGAACCAAAGAAAGATCAAGCTATTCAAAGTCGAACAACCTAAATCGCTGATCAAGTACGTAGCTTTCTCGCTTAAATTTGGTTATTATCTGAGATTCGTGGAAGGATTTTCTCGAATCGCTACTCCATCGACTCAAATGACTCGGAAAGATACAAAGTTCTTATTGGAGCGAAGAATGTGAAAAGAGTTTTCAAGAACTCAAGAGGAGACTTATTTCAAAGACTGCTCGGCAATACCATCCTGCTCTTGAGGATTTGTCATCTACAAAGATGCTTCGAGCAAAGGGTTGGGATGTGTTCTTATGCAACATGGAAAGTTATAGCTATGCCTCATGACAACTCAAAGAATATGAGAGGAATTATCCTACTCACGATCTAGAGTTAGCAAATGTTGTCTTTCGCACTTAAAATTTGGAGGCATTACTTGTATGGGGAGAAAGTGGAGATCTTTACGGATCATAAAAGCCTCAAATATTTCTTCACTCAAAAGGAACTCAACATGCGACAACGACGTTGGCTTGAACTGTTGAAAGATTATGATCATACCATCCAATACCATCCGGAAAAGCGAACGTGGTAGCCGACGATTGAGTAGAAAATCATATGCAAGTACGAAAAGCGATATTGTCAACGCAAAGACCCATTTTGTGTGACTTACAAAGGATGGAGATAGAGTTAAAGACTCTGTGGATGCATGTGATGATAGCGAGTATACGAGTAGAACCGACTTTAATCGATAAAGTTAAAGTCGCCAAGCTACGCACTGGAGCCGATGCGTATGAAGAAGAAAGTGCAAGAAGGTGCTAGTATGCTTAAGCAAGAATCGATGAAGAAGGAATACTTGAGTCAACTCCGCACTTTGTGTTCCTAACGACTCGATTTAAAGTATAATATCATGATGGAGGCGCACAACACACCATTTGCAATCCATCTCGGAGTACCAAAATGTATCATGATATTCGTCATACATTTTGGTGGATCAATACGAAGAGAGAGATAGCGTTGTTTATCTCAAGGTGTCTAACTTGTCAACGAAGTTAAAGCGGAACATCAAGTACCAAAAGGTCCATTGCAACCACTTAAAATTCCGTAATGGAAGTGGGAGCACATTACCATGGATTTTGTTACCGGCCTTCCTAAGGTTTCTCAAGGCATTGATGCGATTTGGGTCATTGTTGATAGATTGACCAAGTTCCGCTCATTTCTTTACCGATACGAGAAACTTATACACTTGAACGCCTTTGCTCAGATGTACATAAACGAGATTGTAAGATCGCATGGTATGCCGGGTATCCATAGTTTCGATCGAGACCCAAGATTCACTTCACGATTTTGGGTTAGTTTGCAAAAAGCTATGGGCACAGACTTTCACGATTTAGCTCTCAAGATATCATCCTCGCATTTGACGACGACAATGGAGAGGACTATTCAAACTCTTGAAGATCTATTAAGACTCGTGTCCTTGATTTCAAGGGGAGTTGGGATGTTCTTACCATTGGTGGAGTTTTCCTACAACAACAAAGCTTATCAAGCAAGTATTGGCATGGCTCCATTCAAGCGCCAGTATGGAAGAAAGTGTCGTTCTCCAAGATTTGGGATGAGGTGGGTGAAGCAACGTTGTTGGGACCAGAGTTGGTACGTATGACTACTAAAAGATTCAAACGATCCGACAACGATAAAAACCTCACAAAATCGATAAAAAGAGTTATGCCGATCTTCATCGAAAGGACGTGGAATTCAATATAGAGATCACGTGTTGTTAAGAGTTGCTCCATGGAAAGGAGTTACAAGATTTGGAAAGAGAGGAAAACTTAATCCTCGATTCATCTATCCATTTTAATCCTCGATCGAGTAGGAATCGTGGCCTATAGACTCGCTTTTACGCTAAATATGTCTCGTGTTCATAACGCTTTTCACATATCTATGTTACGTAAATATGTGAAAGACCCGAACCATATTATTGAGTTAGAACCGGACGAAATAGCGGAAGATTTGACGTATGAAGAGGTTCTGCTCAAATTTTGGATAAGAAGGAACATATTCTACGCCCAAGGTTATACCTCAAGTCAAAGTTTTGTGGAGGAACCACGATGTTGAGGAAATGACTTGGGAGTTAGAATTTGAAATGAAATCAAGGTATCCTTACCTCTTCGACATACTGTATCGCACCCTAATTTCGAGGGCGAAATTTCATAAGAAGGGAGGTTGTAAGACCCCATCTTTTATAAATAAAGATGAATTTTTCTATAAATATTATTTTTGAATATTATGGAATAAATTTGATATAATGTTATAGTTGTGGTAATATTTATAAATTTTGCAAAGTATGCAAGTTGTTATAAAATATTCGTTTGGTCTGGGAATATTCTTTTGTTAGGGAATATTCGTATAATGGCTCAATCATTGGTGGACCCCATAATGTAATTATTATTTGATTGAGAAAACGACAAAAATATTTTATAAAAATAATCTACGGAGGTGTTACTGTAAAAACTGTTGAACTACCCTTGGTAAAAAGTACAAGAATACGCCAGAGTCAGACATAGTAGTACACTCAGATTGATTATCGATGCTTACGTGAGAAGTCACTCACCATGCTCAATTATTACTACAAGAATTGTCGATCATATCTCTTATATTATTGATTCAATTATTGTCACAAGATCATCCGTATAATATGTTATAGTATTAAATCAATAATTGAGACGACAAGTTATAAATGATTAATAATTGTTGAAAGATTAAATATGTGTTGATGAAAAAAAAATATGATTTGTGGTAAGTTTGATTATTTTATGGGGGCTCATATGTCATCATCTAAGAGTCTCTTCGTCAATAGTAATTACCCTTGTGAATAGTATTTACCTTCATCCAATAGTAATTACCCTTGTGAATAGTATTTACCTTCGTCAATAGTAATTACCCTTGTGAATAGTATTTACCTTCGCAATAGTATTTACCTTCGTTAATAGTAATTACCTTTACCAGACGTCAACCACTTGTCGTTTCACATTACAAAGGCCGAACCACTTGTCGCTTTCACATTACAAAGGCCAAACCAACAATCGCTTCACTTGCCTTTTCACACTAAGAAAAGTGCTAAGCTAGAAATCTTCTATAAATAGAGGCCTAGGGCTTCATTATTTTCACTTAATTCATTCAAGCTATAGAGAGAAAATATAGAGAGAATAAGAGAGAAGAAGAAGAGTATTTTGTTACTACACCGCTGCGTAAAGATTCAATCTTCTACCAAATGTAAGGGGTGTTATTCTTTCTTATTCATGAAGAGAATCTTGTTATTCCATTGCTTATTATTCATTGGAATAACTCAGTATCACGCGGCTTACCTATACTTGGTGACATTCTTCTATGATTCTGCTGGAACATCCCGCATGTGGTGTTTTTAATTCTGGTTCCGCCTTTTATTATTCTTGGAACATCCATGCTCGTAGTGTTTTACACCGACCGGTTCCGCCTTTTATTATTCTCGTTGGAACATCCTCGCTCATGTGTTTTACACCTGACCGGTTCCGCTTTTATTATTATTCGCTGGAATATCCTATCTCGTGTTTTTACACCGGATCTGTTCCATCTTTATTATTCTCATTGGAACATCCTGCTTGTGTGAATTTCACCGACCGTTCCGTTATTTATTATTCTCTGGAATAACTCGTCTGCATCGGCCTATCGCATGTACGGTGATTTCTTTTGTTATTCCATTCTTTATTATACCCAAATTGGTTAAAACTTTGACTTCTATACTCCATGAAATTAGTGGAATATCCTCGATATTTCGCGTTTCATCCAAAGATCTTTTCATGAAAATATTCTTCTCGATCATTCTTGAATTTTACTCTACAAAACAAAGATATTATTGATAATTTGACGTTAATAATTCCTGGATAAAATAATTCTTGAACTTGTTTTATCAATTCTTATATCATTGTCATCATCCTCATGTTTATATTTTT
Source organism: Panax quinquefolius (assembly GCA_020205615.1). Lineage (NCBI taxonomy): Eukaryota > Viridiplantae > Streptophyta > Magnoliopsida > Apiales > Araliaceae > Panax > Panax quinquefolius. The sequence continues at coordinate 74,570,359 of CM035159.1, read as the reverse complement.
TAAAAGTCATCTCGTGGCCAGTAGTGCATAGATGGACTTGGTATGATTATGACCGTAGACTATTCTTGTAATCACGACCGTAATGTTACAAATGATGTGGTAAAAATCCTCGCAATAGTAGTGCATTGATGGACGATTGTTGGCATGATCATGACCATTAATGAATACACAAATATTCTTGGCTCAGTAGTGCATGAATAATTGTGGTCGCGATACTAAAGAATATCCTCGTCAGAGTGCAGTAAGTGATTCGATGATGTGAATATTTATTAAAGTCGAGTCTCAAATTTATAACAAAGTTGATGAAAAACCTTTAAAACCTAAAAGATAGTAGAGACTTTTATTTTCTACTTGACTTTTTAATGGATTGCATATTCACCCGCAGCTTAAACCGGTTGTTCATTGTATTTTATCGCTTAACATTGTTGAAGACTATCGATAATTTATTCGCATTATCTTAGTCATAATATTTCTTCTTGGGCTAGTTGAGCTCACCTTTCTTTCACCGTTTTCTTGAAATGAGAATATAGCCGGGACGAGCCTGGGAAACGCAGTGATGGTCCCAAGATAGCATTAGTAGTCCTCACTATTCGTGAAATAGTGTGATAATAATTGTAATGAGGACTTTTTGTTTGAGTTTGTATAATATCTAGTAGATTTATATTTGTATTTAAACTCACGCTTTATGTCGATTGTACACGGCAGCTATGTTAATAAGTTGTATTTAAATTCTGTACCATGTAAGTGGCGACCCAAGATGGGTGATGTATACCTAATTTTGGGGGCGTCATTTCGCCCTGTCCTTCTAGCCACCAATCCGATCCCTCTATTAATTCCCAAAAAGAGTCGTCTCCACGAGCCTTTTGCCTCGGGACACGTGGAGGCTTCTCCCAGATCTAGCACATATATTTCTAACTTTTCCGTCTTCATTCAATTAGGTTATGTGAACCCTAATTTGCACATTTAATGAGGTCGTGAAACCCTAATTGTGCATTTATTTCAATTAGGTCATGTGAACCCTAATTTGCACTTGGGCCCACATTTGCCCCCTACGCGAGAGTCGCATTTTCAAAGAGACGATCGTGCAAGAACACTTCAAGCTTTAAACGATTTCGCAGGACTCCACTTTACAGGTCTTTAAAGACAAGGGTCCTAGAAGAGGGAACCCCTGGGGAGCCAAACCCTTAGGGTTAAACCTTAGGGTGGAAAAACTAACAGGGCTCTTCGTTGGACATATTGGAGAAATCTTTTGAAAATCTTTCCATAGCTTGCCCAATATTTGTTTCCTTATTTTTTTCTAGAAATTAAAATAAAGAAGATCATCAAACATTACCAAATAAAATTCAATCAAATAAAATCTTTATTTTGGTAAACCAAATCTTTCCTTTTTATCAAATCAAAATTTATTTTTATTTTGAAAATAAAATTAAACCTTTCTTTATTTGATTTTGAAGACAAGATCCTTCCTTATTATCATTAAGAAGGAAAATCAAACATACATTTCGAAATTTCCCTTTATCGGGAGTAAAAATCAATTCTTTTTTATATTTGGAAAATAATATATATATATATATATATATATATATTTAGAAACAAAATCAAATATACTTATCTTTTAGAAACTAGATTGAATCTTTTCCTTAATGGAAAAGGAGTGATTGCTTCCTTTTCCGTTGCAAGTATACTTTAGGGGGCTATACATGTATTCATATATATGCATTTCCCAAGCCATTCACGCCTCCTCTTTTATCTTGCTTCATTTTAGATTTTCTCTCCTACGAACCTGGAAGATCATCAAGGGAGCAACAAGGAGACATAATCCAATCCGAGCAAGAGGTAACAAGGAGGATTCCTCCCTATAAGGCTGAACCCTTGGGGGTTTCATTCCTTCTTCTTATCTTCGCTTTTTAATTTGCTTACTTGCATGCTTTCTGTGACTCCCCAAAAAATAGGTATACATCACCCATCTTGAGTCGCCAAATACATGGTACAAAATACAAATACAAACTTAATTATACAACCGTCGTGTAATATACGACAATACATAAATTGAGAGTTTTAATAAGAATATTGTCATCTAGACAATATCCACACTCAATGGAGTCCTCATTACATTTATTGTCACACTATTTAACAGAATAATAAGGACTACTAATGTAACGACCCCAAAATAGGTCCATTCCATCCAACCCATTCTGAGTCGCCAAATACATGGTACAGAAATAACTACAACTTTATTACAACAATTGTCGTGCAAAATACAACAACACATATCTGTGTGAGTTTGGATACAAATATATACCAATCAGTAGATGTCACAATGACACCTTACATAAAGGTATAGTCAAAAACCTGCTTTTAGAAATTAGAATCTTTGGGAAGTGCTCAAGAAACCTTTCATACATGGGAGGCCATGCTTTTTAGGTTATGGTAGATATCATATGGCCACGTAATTATCTTTGGTTGACCTAATAGACCCCAAAGAAAAACGAAAGATTACTATTATATTCTTCCCAATGGTGAGTCTTCTCTTGACATATCATTATCTCCACTTGCCTCTAATTGGGTATTATACTCCAAACAAACACTAAGATTATATAGGTAGTGCTTGTAAATATACTCGAAGAAGTGGATGTGCACAACCTTGTCTTATGATAACACGAGTTTGTATGTCATTAGACATCTTGTATGATAGTGGCAAAACACCCTTCCAAAGTTAAATTCACCTCACCTCAACATCTATAGACCACCACTCTATTCCTCGCTATCCCCGCTTCGACCCAACTACACTTTTATTACACCGAAAGGAATTGTGAAACAAAAGGGTGAGCACAACTAGCTCAATAAAGAATATTATGACTAAAGATAAATAAATTATCAATAGTCTTCATCGAGAATAAATCGAGATTTAGAACATATGGTAGATGATAAAACTTTTCAACCATAGTTGCGCGTGGAATGAGCAATCCATTAGAAGAGTCAAATAGACCATAAAATCTATTATCTTCTCCATGTTAAAAGTCCACCAACAATGTTTTATCCTCGTAACATCAATCAACAATTCCTCATCCAATCAATCACGTGTATAACTCATAATCGTAATTGTAGTTCTAAATTCCTTTCCTCATCCAAGAAAAAAGATAATTTTCATCACTTGTCTTTACCTCGAACATCAAAGATCATGGTTATACCAAATCACAGCCTGCTTCATAATCATACTAATAAATTCATCTTTGCACCACGGGCCAAAGATATTCATCAACAGTTCATCTTTACACTACAGGCTAAAGATATTCAACAACGGGTCATCTTTGCATTACAAGCCAAAGATATTCATCAATAATTCATCTTTGCACTACAGGCTAAAGATATTCAACAACAGGTCATCTTTGCATTACGAGCAAAAGATATTCATCAATAATTCATCTTTGCACTACAGGCTAAGATATTCATCAACAAGTCATCTTTGCACTACGAGCCAAAGATATTCATATATCAAAGAAATACATAATCATCTCAGAAGTTATATAACAATAATTATAACCATGTTGATCAATTCACCTTTGCACTTAAGTTAAAAATATTCAATTGTAAATTCAATGGTCATGATCATACCAGTCAACAATTCAACTTTTACACTTTCGGCAAAAAGAGAACCTATGGTCACGATCATACCAATAATCTACCCATCTTTACACTCAAGTCAAAGAGAAATATCATCATTAGGGTTATAAGAATGTTATATAAAAATAATATAATCAAAACATGGTTTTAATTTCAAGAGTAAGATTCATAAATCAATGATAATTTGGTCAGAGAAGAAACCAATTTGTCGTGAATAGTACCCCGTATTCGTATATAGTACCGTATACGTGCATAGTAACCTCGACACGAAAAGATAAAGTTTCATAATAAAATTCATATCCATATTTATAACACCTTAATCCAAATGTTATAAATCACTTAGAAATCTCATAATCTAATATTATTAATATTATAATAATATTTTAATCATTTCTTAAACTTATAAATAATTTAATCCAATCATTTACACTTTAATAATTAATGCATTTAATCATCTAAAAATGCCAAACTCATAAGATTTCATCATCATTAACCAAAACCCTCATAAAAATCTGCATATACCTCATATATGATTTTCAAGCCAATAAATCATATTTTCCAATTTTCTTACTTCACATAACATATTTAATTCATTTACTCATAACTAGAATATTTTCATGAAAAATACCAAATCAGTTCCAAAAATATTTCTTTTCTGGGATTTAGCATAACATAGTCCCATATTGAACATATATTTTTCTCGAAATTTTAAAAATTCATTTACTATTTTTCATATGGCCAAAACCACCGAATAATTAAACATTTATCATAAATTGTACTTTTATCCAAAAATTCTGAAATTTACACGGTATTTTGATATTATATAGATGTACTTCCAATAAAAATTTCATCAATTTTGGAGTTAATCACAAGGAGTTATAAGCGGATACTTTTAAAATAGTCTTTTTCTCATAAAATCCATAACTCTAATCTATACATCCAAAATCGCCATTTTGGACACAATCTACAAAACTCATCAAAATATCATTTCCAATTTTTTCAGAATTTTTGAAGGTCCGGAAAAATACAAAACTGAAAAACATAATCACCCTTAAAAATCCCTTTACTATCCCTTACCTCAAAAAGCAAGAGATTTCGACAGAATAACGAATCTAACTTTCACCGTATATAGCAATACTCAAAGTATACTCAAAATACTCACAAGAATACGCTCAAAATATCGAGAGAAATAGAGAAAACTTCAGCTTTACGGTGTGATTTTCAATTCTAACCCAAGCACCCTATTTATAGGAAATTGCTTAGAACACCAAAGCGTAAAATTGAATATAATATTAATATAATTATACAAATTTTCCTTAGCCCACCTTTTTGGTCAAAAACACCAGCCACACATGTTAATAATGTCCAAAAAAAATACAAAAACGCTTTTTCTAACAAAAATAATTTAAACTCCAAAAATCAATTCACACCCGATATACCGAAACTTCAATAATTCACAATAAATAGCTCTTTTATCAGAAAATTCGAATCTAGTAAATTTTTATAGGAAATTCAATTCTCTACAACTTTGCGTAAGAAAGTTTTTCCAAATTCCAAATGTAAATTAACCAAATCCACAAACGAAGCGATTTTACGTGCTATAATCAAATTTCTATTAATAATTGTGTCCACCAACACACAAAACATGTGTTAAACATTTAATGCCACAAAAATACTCTTCCTCCTCATATACTTATATATTCCACATTCATTGTAAAAATATCACCATTAATATATTATTAAAATAATATATTTAAATGAATTATTTTATCGAAAAAGATAAAATATTAATTTTCAACAATTGTCACATTAAAATTTTCTCCATCTATATCCACATAAAATCAATATTTTCTCATCATATAAATTAATAATTAATTTTTCACAAATAATATTACATAATCACAATATTAACAACCCGTGCGGCTTCCTCAGAAAGAGGGGCTTTCCAATAAGAATTTCTCCTTCTTGCCGCAATTAGGTGACCAAACCTCTCCTTAGACAGAACTTTCTAGGCATTGCCAATAATGTTATCCAATAATATTATTCAGATAATATGAATTATTGTCTCGATAATGGAAAATATCGTACGTGACAATTATTGAAACAACAATAATATAAAATATCAACGTAGCAATTATTGAATCAATAAAATAAAATATCAACAAAGAATTACCGTAATAATTATTGAGTAATGCCTTCACGAAAAAAAATTATCATGCTTCATGAATAGTACTCGTGAATAGTAACTCGTGAATAGTAACTCATGAATAGTAACTCGTGAATAGTAACTCATGAATAGTAACTCGTGAATAGTAATTAAAAAAAAAATTGAATACTTTTATTTCATAAAATTCGGGGTCTTACAATCTCCCCTCCTTATGAAATTTCGTCCCCGAAATTTATGTACCTGGTATTTCAAAGAGTTGAGAATACCTTATTTTCATTTCAGATTCTATCTCCCCTGTCATCGTGATTTCTCCATTGCTCATCTCCTGTATTTCAGATATCATTCTAGAATACAGCTTCAAAACAAGGGTTAATTTAACAAATTAACATATCACATAATATCCCGATATTATGACTGACCAACAAATAAGCTTAGGTAGGACACACTAGCGAAGGATTTACTCATCTCTCCCCTCCTAGTTCTAATCCCGATCTCCGCCAGAGATCATATCCCTAAGCTCTGATACCAAATGTGACCTCATGGTGCTTCAACCACAAAGACCTCACAATGGTACCTATCGGTCAGCCACCGCCCAAACCAAGGCCCCTACGGAGAGTCCTGGCTTTGCATCCCCCATAAATGTGAAGTCACCAAATAGAGGCTCGGGCTCTTTACTTATGGCTCTGATACCAAATGTAACGACCCCAAAATAGGTCCATTCCATCCAACCTATTCTGAGTCGCCAAATACATGGTACAGAAATAACTACAACTTTATTACAACAATTGTCGTGCAAAATACAACAACACATATGCTGTGAGTTTGGATACAAATATATACCAACTGTAGCATGTCACAATGACACCTTACATAAAGGTATAGTCAAAAACTGTTTTAGAAATTAGAATCTTTGGGAAGTGCTCAAGGAAACCTTCATACATGGGAGGCCATGCTTTTAGGTTATGGTAGATATCATATGGCCACAGAATTATCTTTGGTTGACCCAATAGACCCCAAAGAAAAACGAGAAGATTACTATTATATTCTTCCCAATGGTGAGTCTTCTCTTGACATATCATTATCTCCACTATCTCTAATTGGGTATTATACTCCAAACAAACACCAAGATTATATAGGTAGTGCTTGTAAATATACTCAGCAAGTGGATGTGCACAACCTTGTCTTATGATAACACGAGTTTGTATGTCATTAGACATCTTGTATGATAGTGGCAAAACACCCTTCCAAAGTTAAATTCACCTCACCCTCAACATCTATAAACCACCACTCTATTCCCTCGCTATCCCCCGCTCGACCCAGCTACACTTTTATTACCTGAAAGGAATTGTGAAACAAAAGGGTGAGCATAACTAGCTCAGTAAAGAATATTATGACTAAAGATAAATAAATTATCAATAGTCTTCATCAGTAATAAATCAGAGATTTAGAACATATGGTAGATGATAAAACTTTTCAACCATAGTTAATAGCCGAATGAGCAATCCATTAGAAGAGTCAAATAGACCATAAAATCTATTATCTTCTCCATGTTAAAAGTCCACCAACAATGTTTTATCCTCGTAACATCAATCAACAATTCCTCGCCCACAATCACGTGTATAACTCATAATCGTAATTGTAGTTCTAAATTCCTTTCCTCATCCAAGAAAAAGATAATTTTCATCACTTGTCTTTACCTCAAACATCAAAGATCATGGTTATACCAAATCACAGCCTCCTGCTCATAATCATACTAATAAATTCATCTTTTCACTACGGGCAAAGATATTCATCAACAGTTCATCTTTACACTACGTATCTAAAGATATTCAACAACGGGTCATCTTTGCATTACAAGCCAAAGATATTCATCAATAATTCATCTTTTGCTACAAAGCTAAAAGATATTCAACAACAGTCATCTTTGCATTACGAGCAAAAGATATTCATCAATAATTCATCTTTGCACTACAGGCTAAGATATTCATCAACAAGTCATCTTTGCACTACGAGCCAAAGATATTCATATATCAAAGAAATACATAATCATCTCAGAAGTTATATAACAATAATTATAACCATGTTGATCAATTCACCTTTGCACTTAAGTTAAAAAATATTCAATTGTAAATTCAATGGTCATGATCATACCAAATCAACAATTCAACTTTTGCACTATCGGGCAAAGAGAACCTATGGTCACGATCATACCAATAATCTACCCATCTTTACACTCAAGTCAAAGAGAAATATCATCATTAGGGTTATAAGAATGTTATATAAAAACAATATAATCAAAACATGGTTTTAATTTCAAGAGTAAGATTCATAAATCAATGATAATTTGGTCGAGAAGAAACCAATTTGTCGTTGAATAGTACCCCGTATTCGTACATAGTACCGTGATATCGCGTATAATAAGAACCTCGACACTAAAAAGATAAAGTTTCATAATAAAATTCATATCCATATTTATAACACCTTAATCCAAATGTTATAAATCACTTAGAAATCTCATAATCTAATATTATTAATATTATAATAATATTTTAATCATTTCTTAAACTTATAAATAATTTAATCCAATTATTTACACTTTAATAATTAATGCATTTAATCATCTAAAATGCCAAACTCATAAGATTTCATCATCATTAACCAAAACCCTCATAAAAATCTGCATATACCTCATATATGATTCTCAAGCCAATAAATCATATTTTCCAATTTTCTTACTTCACATAACATATTTAATTCATTTACTCATAACTAGAACATTTTCATGAAAATACCAAATCAGTTCCAAAAATATTTCTTTTCTGGGATTTAGCATAACATAGTCCCATATTGAACATATATTTTCTTGAAATTTTAAAAATTCATTTACTATTTTTCATATGGCCAAAACCACCGAATAATTAAACATTTATCATAAATTGTACTTTTATCCAAAAATTCTGAAATTTACACAGTATTCTGATATTATATAGATGTACTTCCAATAAAAATTTCATCAATTTTGGAGTTAATCACAAGGAGTTATAAGCGGATACTTTTAAAATAGTCTTTTCTCATAAAATCCATAACTCCTAATCTATACATCCAAAAATCGCCATTTTTGGACACAATCTACAAAACTCATCAAAATATCATTTCCAATTTTTCCAGAATTTTTGAAGGTCCGAAAAAAATACAAAACTGAAAAACATAATCACCCTTAAAAATCCCTTACCTCAAAAAAAGCAAGATTTGGACCGGAATAACGCCGAATCGAACTTTGCACCGTATAGCAATACTCAAAGTATACTCAAAATACTCACAAGAATACGCTCAAAATATCGAGAGAGAAATAGAGAAAACTTCAGCTTTACGTGTGATTTTCAATTCTAACCTAAGCACCCTATTTATAGAAATTGCTTAGAACACCAAAGCGTAAAATTGAATATAATATTAATATAATTATACAAATTTTCCTTAGCCCACCTTTTGGTCAAAAACACCAGCCACACATGTTAATGATGTCCAAAAAAATACAAAAAACGTTTTTTAACAAAAATAATTTAAACTCCAAAAATCAATTCACACCCGATATACCAAACTTCAATAATTCACAATAAATAGCTCTTTTATCGAAAAATTCAATCTCGCAAATTTTTATAGGAAATTCAATTCTCTACAACTTTGCGTAAGAAAGTTTTTCCAAATTCCAAATGTAAATTAACCAAATCCACAAACGGAAGCGATTTTACGGTATAATCAAATTTCGGTCAATAATTGTGTCCACCAACACACAAAACATGTGTTAAACATTTAATGCCACAAAAATACTCTTCCTCCTCATATACTTATATATTCCACATTCATTGTAAAATATCACCATTAATATATTATTAAAATAATATATTTAAATGAATTATTTTATCAGAAAAAGATAAAATATTAATTTTCAACAATTGTCACATTAAAAATTTTCTCCATCTATATCCACATAAAATCAATATTTTCCTCATCATATAAATTAATAATTAATTATTCACAAATAATATTACATAATCACAATATTAACAACCAGGCAGTTCCCAAGAAAGAGGGGGCTTTCCAATAAGAATTTCTCCTTACTTGGTAAGCAATTGATTAGGTGACCAAACCTCTCCTTAGACAGAACTTTCTAGGCATTGCCAATAATGTTATCCAATAATATTATTCGGATAATATGAATTATTGTCTCGATAATGGAAAATATCATGCGTGACAATTATTGAAACAACAATAATATAAAATATCAACGTAGCAATTATTGAATCAATAAAATAAAATATTGAACAGTAATTACTGTAATAATTATTGAGTAATGCCTTCTTACGAAAAAAATTATCATGCTTCATGAATAGTACTCGTGAATAGTAACTCGTGAATAGTAACTCATGAATAGTAACTCGTGAATAGTAACTCATGAATAGTAACTCGTGAATAGTAACTCGTGAATAGTAACTCATGAATAGTAACTCATGAATAGTAATTAAAAAAAAAATTGAATACTTTTATTTCATAAAATTCGGTCTTATAACTAATGCTATCATCCGGACCGCTACCCTTTCTCCTCGACTTTCGTCCAAATTTATATTCTCATTTTCTAAAGAGAACAGTGAAAAAAAGGGTGAGCTCAACTAGCTCAGTAAGAAATATTATGACTAAGATAATACAGAATAAATTATCAATAGTCTTCAACAATGTTAAACTGATAAAATACAATAGACATCAAGTTTAACTGCAGCGGAACAAACAATCCATTAGAAGAGTCAAATAGAGAATAAAATCTACTATCTTCTATGATTTAAAATATTTTCATCAATTTTCATCGTTGAGACTCAACTTAATAAATAAACCACATCATTGAATCATCCTTGCACTACGGGCCAAGGATATTCATTAAATCATCAATGGTCATGACTATACTGAATAATCCCCATCATAATCATACCAAAAACTATCCATCAATGCACTACAAAGCCAATCGAGGATTTTTACCACATCATTCGTCACATTACTACCATGACTATACCGAATAATCCTCAATCATAATCACACCAAGTCCATCTATGTACGTAAGCCAAAGATGACTTTTATCACAATATAAACATGAGAATGATGACAATGATATAAGCATTAATCAAACGAAAACAAGGATAAATATTAAAGACTTTAAATTTATCCAAATATTATCAATCACCTAATAAACTCATAATCTAATATTATTAATATTATAACAATATTTTAATCACTTCTTAAACTTATAAATAATTTATTTCAATTGTTTACACTTTACCAAATAATGCATTTAATCATTCAAGAATGCCATACTCATAAGATTTCATCACCACTGATCAAATCCCTCATCAAAAATATGCATATACCCTATATAAGATTTCCAAGCCATAAAATCCTAGTTTCTAATTTTGTTACTTCACATAACATATTTAATTCATAACTAGATTATTTTCATGAAAAATACCAAATCAGTCCCAAAAATATTTCTTTTCTGAGATTTAGCAGAATATAGTCCCATATTGAACATATATTTTTCTTGGAATTTTTAAAATTCATTTACTATTTTTCAAAAATTAATTTCTAACTAATTCCTTAAGAAATTAGCTACCTCAAGTTTAACTCCAAAAATTCCCAAATCTTGGCAGGATCTTCCACATGTTAACGTGAGCTTCTAGTTTAAATTTTATGATTATCGGAATTACAGAACTCTGGTTATAGCGTTTTTTGTCGAAAAAACTTAAATATTGAAATAGTCATAACTTGCTCATTTTAAGTCGGAATGAGCTCATTTTTGGACAGGAGGTACTTTATACCATATATTTCCATGTCTCAAAAGGTCAGAATTTTTCTCACAAATTAAGTGGTCGAAAATGCCCTTTTAAATTTTTGGGCAATAGCTATTTAGTATTTTGCAGTTTTTGACTCCTTTGCTAAAATCAGTCCACACAAAAATCTACAACACCTTTTCCAGTGATTCCACTTGGATAAGTTAGAAAACTCATAGATCTAACTCTAGAACTTGACCACACTCAAAAATTCGAAATATAATAGGAGATATGGTCAATTGAATTTCATGTTCCATTTTCACCAAAATCTGATTTTCAACACTTTGTGATTTCTAAGAAACTTTCATGTTTTCATATAATAACCAACATAACTCATTATAACACTTGCTAATACTACATATACCCATGAATAGATACTGGATGAAGCGCAAATATCAAGGATATTTCACTAATTTCATGGAGTATAGAAGCCAAAACTTTAACCAACTGAGTATAATAGAATATATGAAACTGCAAATGGATTTTCACCCGCCATGCGGTAATCCACGTATACAGATCATTTCCGAAATTTAATAAGGAATGAATACAAAGGATTATTTACCATGCATGTGGTAATCCACATAGACAGGTTATTCCAACAGAATAATAAAGAATGGAATAACTAAAGAATTCACCATGCATGCGGTACTTTGCATAGACAGGTTATTCCCAATAGAATAATAAATAATGGAATCAGGTCCGGCGTAAACGCACAGATAGGATATTTCGATAGAATAATAAATAATGGAACTAGGTCCCACAGAACGCACGCATATGATATTCCGGCGTAATAATAAATAATGGAACCAGTCCCATGTAAACGCACGTATATGATATTCCGGCGTAATAATAAAGAATGGAATAACAATGTAAATCACCATGCATACGATAAACCGTGATGTATAAAGTTATTCCAACATAATAATAAATAATAGAACCAGTCCCACAGAACGCACGCATGTGATATTTTCAATCGAATAATAATGAACTAATAATAGAAGAATTTTACCATGTATGTGGTACTCAGATAAACAAAGTTATTCCAACATAATAATAAAGAATGGAATAATAGAAGAATTTCACCATGTATGCGGGATTGATAACAAAAGTTATTCCAACATAATAATAAAGAATGGAATAACAAAAAAATTTCACCATGTATGCGGTACTTCGCATAACAGGTTATTCCAACAGAATAATAAAGAATGGAATAACTGTTGGTAGATTTCACAATCAAAGCAAACGTGCAAGTATACACGGTCAACAAGTAATAAAGTGATAAGATAGAGTGTCGATCCCACAGAGAATTTTAATTAATAAATTCCAACTACTAGCACTATATCAATTCAATTTTATTTAAACAACCATAAATTATGATTTTTCGAATTAAGAAAACTAAATTAAACAATTAAAAGAGATTATTCTAAAAGAAAGCAAATAAATAAAAATAAGATTTGAATGAATGAATTCAGATAAATAAGGATTAAGACTTCAATATCCCCAATTATGAACTATAAATCAATTATCCAATTATCCCAATTATTATGCCTAATGAATTGTTAACAGGAATTCTCAAATGCTAAAAGTCCTTTTCCAAGTGATCAATTGACTTCTATTTAATCCAGATTAATCTCGCTATATTCCTATGCAAAACAATTGAATTAAACTCCTTCAATCCCAATTCCTTATGTGTTACATGCGGTGAACATATATTTCCATTCAATTCACAAACCTAATTATTCACTTTGCAAATAACTAAGTCACATGTTATCATGCTCAGTTCTAACCCTAGAATTCCTCTTTCAATTCCTTCTAGAGTAACAAGGTAATTACTGGCCAAATAATTAATCAATCAGCACAAGACAAGATAAACAATTCACTTTGACATAAATAATTGGAATAAATTGAATAACTAATTCATAGCCATAAAAGGTTCAATTGAAATCTTAATTAAAGAAATTAGTTCATGACAGAAATTAAAAACAACAATCTTTTGCAAATCATCCTTTAAGAATTACACCAATTGAAAGAATGGAGAAGAGAAAACTCTAAGTAAGATCTTTAATCTGTTCTTGAATCCTTCCTTAGCCTCCAATTGTGTAGATAGATCCCTCATTCAATTAAAATAGCCTTTATATACCCCACTTATCCAAACTCTAGCACTCCTAATCCAAATCAACTTCAAAAAGCTTATCAATTAACACCCCTTAAGTAAGTCACCCGAATGGTCAACGCGCAAGCCTGGTCAACGTGAATTTTGCCCCAGCGCCCCGGCGCTGGGAAATGAACTAACTTGAGCGCCCCGGCGCTGAGGTGCAGGAAATTTCCAAAATGCCCTTTTCCAACTCAAAATCCCCCAATTGCTCCTACAGCTCCCACATCTGCAAAACAACACCTAGACACAGTAAAAATAATTCTAAATGACCTGAGAATGCATAAATTTAAGCTCAAATATATCCAATTCATGGGTATATTACCCAATCAACAAATATCCCCAAACTTAAATCGTTGCTTGTCCTCAAGCAACAAAACACAAAACAACACGAAAAACTAACCACCATGCAAATGCAAACTATCTATACGTTCTTAATTCCAGCAATCGAATAGCACACATATATTCATAGGCCTCAAAAAAATCACAAAAACATGCTAATACATCATGTTAATGCAGTTCAATAATATCCCATTAATCAATGAATCTAAATCTGTTATTACTGATATCTTGTGTGTGTGCCCAACAATCATGCTAACCAATGAAAGGCAAAAATATGAAAGATAATAAATTTCTTAGTAGGCATCATACAGTGTAAACTTGAGAACTCATCAAATAAGCTTGATTCGGCTGAAATCAAACAATTACCAAAGTTCAAGGGTCAAAATGGAATACTTATGCTTTTTTTTATAGCGAGGGCTTTTTGCACTTTTCCCGCTTTATTATTACTTTTTTTTTTCTTATTTTTTTTTCTCATGACTATGCATTGTCTTATTCTCTTAGGCTTTTCAGTGTTGCCTTAACGAGCTTTCGACCAACGACTCCCAAGTCATTAAGACCTTTGGGCGCTAGGTGTAGAGACAATCCCCTCGGGCTTACTTACTCAAGTAACAAAGGCCACAAAACTAGACAAGCATGCCACGTTTTTTTTTGAAAGCTTATATATTCCAAATATTTTTCCCCCATACTTGAATTTATGTCTAAATTCAATCTTCATTAGCTATTCAAATTGTTCCTTCATTTCACTAGCATTCATCCTTTAGAAGTCTATTATCCATCCATTTAACTATTATAGCCAACATGGTCATTTTTTTAAAACGTGCTATCCTTATAATATCAGTGTCAAACAGATAAAGATTTCACTTATGTCAAGAAAATCATATCACTAACTTCATAATCCTTACTAGACTTGTTCATGCAATTTTAATTTCATCATTGGCCCCAAACATACGTACTATCAAAAGCTGGAATTAACATGCAATCCTAAATGCAACATTTAACCAACAATAATAATTCAAATTATCCACAGCCTATTAACAATACAAATCTACTAATGCAAAAAGAAATTAAATATCCCCAAACTTATATAGAGCAATGTCCTCATGCGAAAAATAAAACAAAATAAAACAGAGGACTTCCCTGACGAGCTTATACCTCGGGTGGAGCATCATCATCCTCGCTCATCTCTAGATCAGAAGGGGGAAACACATGCAGAATAGGAGCCGTAGGGAACTGGCTAAGATTAACGCCCGGGAACAGTTGGGCGTTCATGGCATTTTGAGTAGCAAACTGATCGACCAAATATTTGTAGATCACATCTTGACATTCAGACAGGCGGACATTTTGGGACTCCAGGTTGTAAAACCAGCCGTCAATTTCCCGTTGGACAGCTTTAGGAACCACACCATGATGAACTGCTATGGAAGGACCATAACTAGGTGGAGCTTGAGGTGGTGGAGCTTGTGAAGCTTCAACTTGGGGAATTATAAAACCCAATCCCCTAGGGTGGTTCTCCCCACCTGTCCACACTTTATACCGGCTGATCAACTTGTGGTCCAATATTGGCATAGGCTTTTGAATCATCTCATCTGATTTCCATTTGACCCCAAACTTGGCACATAAAACACAAATTAATGATGGATGGGGTAAACCTCCTGTGGTTCCTCATCGTGACGCTCGTAGCATGGACTACTGAATAAGGTGGCCGACATCAATTTTTAAGCCTTGAATTATTGAATATAACAGTACCGCCCGTTCCTTGGTGACATGACTCACATGTGTGCATGGCATGAGTTTGGCGCAGATAAAAGCATACCATGCCTTCCCGTATAAACTTAGATTAGAAAGCGGGAAAGTCATGCTGCCACGTTCATGCATTGTCCATGTGGTGCCCGGTTGACAAAGCTCGCGAATTATCTTTTAATAGTCCATCCCGTCATTCACAGGACTAGCATACTCATCGTTCAGTCCCTTTAATGGCAGTTGATATCACCTGTTTATGTCCTCTTTGCCAATTTCAACAGTTTTTCCCCTCACAAACACCCCATAGTGGAAGTGCTCGGGCACGTTGGCGTAGAACTCTTTGACAACTGCAATCACGGTTGGATCAGGCTGTTCGGTAAGAAGGAACCAATTCCTCTCGGCTATCATAACCGATATGTCCCCGTCTTTGGATTGATCGGGCCTTAAATCTCGTTCGAGGATGAGAGAGTGGGTAGCCATCTTATTGTAGCGTTCTTGTGCCTCGACGGAAACAAATCGTCGGCTATCAAATTTCGGAGGGGCCGAGGCGGTCCCGGAACCTTCTCCCCATTGTGGCTTTGAGGCCATATAGAAAAATCTGCAAAAATTCGCATTTTTGAGTATTAGAATTGGGCATACATCGAATATGGACAAGAATACGTAGCACCACCCCCAAACTTCTAAATGACTGTACGTTATTTGTTATGATTGGGGATTTTGGGAAACACATAATCTTATGGGAGTGCAAAATTGATCAAGTAGACTTATAGTGCATTCAAAACTCACAAGTTGTAAAAACAACACACGTGCCGCTCAAAAGGTGTATCATGTATAGCACTATGATCCCACGTATGCATCAAAATAATATAGCTTCCTCACAATAGTGATATTGATGTTTAACCGATGATCCATGGTTTTGGGATGGCAAAACAGCAAGTACTTTCAGTGTGTGGGAATGGTTTTGTGCGAATTGGACAACCAATCGTGAGTCAGACAACATATCAAACACCTGGTGGGCAATTTATATATTATTTTGAATCACAACTAACTTCCTATCAATTCAAACCCCTTGTATGAAATCACACATATGAATGATATCCCATCCAAAAGTTGTGCACAAACAAACGTGATTCACACGCATGCAATACGAGAGAATTAAAATCAACAAGGATGAAAGATTACACCGTAGATGTATAGAGTGAAAATCAAGATCAATCTTACTTATCGTTGTCACAATTCACAGGATTTAGTTCTATCACAACTTGAATGTAATTTCATACGTACCTTTGTAGTAGAGATGATAGATGAAAATTGCTTTGCAAAAGGAAATCCCAATGTGATATGTGGAGTTGTGTTTGGTATTTGGAAGTTATATGAAGGTGTTAAAATCAGTTACCATACGAGTAGTGGAGACGTGTGAGGAAGTTGGAGAGTTGAAGTGGGAAACTGAGAAGTTGAACCGAAATAGGAGTCTGCAACACGCCCCTAGCGCCGCGGCGCTGTGAATTGTGCTATGGAGAGCACCGAGGCGCTGGCCTTCAGTGTCTGTTGGTTGTGCCCAACGCCGGGGCGCAGAGATAAAGCTTAAACACAGCGCCGGGGCGCTGTGTTACAGTGTGTTATGTCAAGGGCTAGCGCCGGGGCGCTGTGGGAAGGCTTTTCTGGGCGCCGGGGCGCTGAGGATCCGTGACATCAAGAATCTCAAGCGCCGGGGCGCTGCATTCAAGAGCAACTTGAGCGCCGGGGCGCTGTGGCTTGAATTTTGCTGCTTTATTATTTTGTTGAGCTGTACCACAACATGACATTTGAGGAAGAATTAAGCTAAATTATCCAAATAAAAATTGTACGCAATTCAATTATTAAAAATAAAATAAAAATAAGAATAATAAAAAAATAAAAATAAAAAAAATAAAAATTAACTGAAGTGCATAAAAACAAAATAAATTCAAACTCATTGGGTTGCCTCCCTGTAGCGCTTGGTTTATAGTCGTCAGCCCGACTTTTCTGTGTTGCTTAATTGGTTGCCGGATCGGAGAGGTTCATGGTCGTAGATTGGCGTTCGATGGGTCCACTCCAATAATGTTTGAGTCGTTAACCATTCACCTTGAATGTGCACTTCGAATTTGGTTCCTCGACTTCAATGTTTCCATATGGTGCGACAAATACAATCGTGAAAGGTCCTGACCAACGAGATTTCAGTTTCCCGGGAAATAAAAAAAAATCGTGAGTTGAAAAGCAATACTTGTTGGCCCGGTTCAAATGTCCGATCAAGAATTTTTTTATCGTGCCAGGCTTTAACTTTCTCTTTATAGAGTTTTGCGTTTTCATATGCATTGAACCATAATTCATCCATCTCGTTTATTTCCAGTAACCTTTTCTCACCCGTTGCTTGTAGATTGAAGTTAAGTTTCCGTATGGCCCAGTGTGCACTGTGTTCTAATTCGACCGAGAGATGACATGCCTTCCCGTAGACCATTTTATAGGGTGACATGCCAATCGGATTCTTATATGCTGTTCGATATGCCCATAAGGCATCGTCAAGCCGCATTGACCAATCTTTTCTTAACGGATTGACCACCTTTTCTAGAATTCGCTTTACCTCCCTATTCGAAACTTTCGCTTGACCATTGGTTTGGGGATGATACGCGACTGCAATTTTATGACGAACCCCATACTTTATAAACAATTTAGTGAACTGCTTATTATAGAAATGAGTCCCCTCATCACTTATTATCGCCCTCGGCGTCCCAAATCGAGTGAATATGTTTTTCTTTAAAAATCGTAAGACAACCTTGGAATCATTTGTGGGTAAAGCTGCGGCTTCTACCCATTTGGACACGTAATCTACCGCCAATAGAATGTACTGGTTATTGAAGGAAGATGGGAAGGGTCCCATAAATTTGATCCCCCACACATCGAATAGTTCTACCTCCAAAATTGTATTAAGTGGCATTTCATTGCGCTTGGAGATATTACCCACGCGTTTGCACCGATCGCACTTCAGTACATAGAGGTAAGCATCTTTAAATAGAGAAGGCTAGAAAAATACCGATTGTAACACTTTGGCTGCTGTTCAATCACCGGAATAATGACCTCCGTAATCTGATGAGTGGCAATGACCTAATATGCTGTCCATCTCTTCATGTGGCACACAACGTCTAATCATTTGATCCGCGCAAGCCTTAAACAAAAATGGTTTGTCCCAATAATACTGCTTAACATCATGGAGGAACTTCTTTCATTTTTGTGAGTTCAAATCCAGTGGTAACACCTTAGCAACCACGTAATTCACGTAATCTGTGTACCATGGTAATATTGTGGTTACTCGGAGAAGCTGTTCATCTGAAAATTTCTCATTAATCATTACGTTGTCTTTCTTCAGTACCTCCGCATTTTTCCAACCGAGAAAGATGATCCGCCACCTGATTTTCGGTACCTTTTCTATCCCGAATTTCCAAATTAAATTCTTGTAACAACAGTACCCATCGTATTAACCGCGGTTTGGCATTCTTTTTCTCAATCAGATTTTTAATGGCAGAATGATCAGTGTAGACAATTACCTTTGTCCCAATGAGATATGCCCTGAATTTGTTAAAGGCAAACACAACCGCAAGTAATTCTTTTTCGGTGGTTATGTAGTTCAACTGGGCATCCGTCAACGTCTTGCTGGAGCAGTAGATAGTGTGAAAAATCTTGTCGTGACGTTGTCCCAACACTGCTCCAACTGCGTAGTTACTGGCATCGCACATCAATTCAAATGGTAACGACCAATCGGGCGCCACAATAATTGGCGCTGAGACCAATTTCTTCTTTAATACCTCAAATGCCTCGATAGATGACTGATCCATCTTGAAAGGCACATCTTTCTCCAATAGGGAACATAAGGGTTTTGAAATTTTGGAAAAATCTTTAATGAAGCGTCTATAGAAACCCGCATGTCCCAAGAAGCTCCGAATTCCCTTCACCGATGATGGAGGGGGTAATTTCTCAATTGTCTCAATCTTCGCTTTGTCCACCTTTAACCCTGCTGCAGAAACTTTATGCACCAAAATAATCTCTTCTTTTACCATAAAGTGACATTTTTCCCAGTTTAGGACCAGGTTAGTTTCCACACATCTCTTCAGCACCAAGACTAACTTTTTTAAGCATAAGTCGAAACTATCACCGAACACGGAGAAATCATCCATAAATACCTCCAAATTCTATTCTACCATATCGGAGAAGATCGCCATCATGTAGCATTGAAAGGTTGCCGGTGCATTACATAAACCAAAAGACATACGCCGGAACGCAAACGTACCGTATGGGCATGTGAATGTAGTTTTCTCTTGATCCTCCGGGGCTATTGCAATTTAATTGTATCCAGAATATCCATCCAAGAGACAATAGAACTGATGTCTCGCTAACCTATCCAACATCTGACCAATGAACGGCAAGGGGAAGTGATCCTTGCGTGTGGCTTTATTTAGCTTGCGGTAGTCCATACATACTCTCCATCTTGTAACTGTTCTAGTAGGGATGAGCTCATTAGCTTCATTCTTCACCACCACATATACCCCTTTCTTTGGTACATATTGTATAAGACTCACCATGAACTGTCCGAGATTGGGTAAATAATGCCGGCATCCAACCATTTTATGATCTCCTTTTTCACCACATCCTTCATAATGGGGTTTAGTCTTCTTTGCAGCTCAATGGTTGGTTTTGCCCCCTCTTCCATTAAAATCTTATGCATACAATAAGATGGACTAATTCCCGGAATATCCGCTATAGTCCACCCAATTGCTGTTTTGAACTCTCGCAAGACCCTTAGCAGTTTCTCCTTTTGTGTGTCAATTAACTCCGTCGAAACAATAACTGGTAGGGTAGCATCATTTCCCAAATAAGCATACTGCAGATGAGATGGTAGTGGCTTTAATTCCAACACCAGTGGCTCTTCTATCGAGGGTTTGAACTTTTTACCTTCCGTTTCGGGCCTATCAAGGGTGTCGAATGATTGATTGATTTTCCAGAAGAAAGATGATGTATCTAGCCATTTGACATACTCAACGTCATCTTCAATACCTTCGTCGTCCATCCCGAGCAAAATGGATTCTAGCGGGTCTTTCGAATAATTTCCACTGAATTTGTGATTAACTAATTCCTCCATGATATCCACCCGCATACACTCACCTTTTTCTTTTGGATAAGACATCGACTTGAATACATTAAAGGTGACTTATTAATCCTCAACTCGCATCGTCAATTCTCCTTTTTGCACATCAATCAAAGTTCTTCCCGTTGCTAAGAATGGTCGCCCAAGAATAATTGGAATTTCACTATCTACTTCACAATCCAGGATAAAGAAATCCGCGGGGAAGATGAATTTATCCACTTTAACTAAAACATCCTCAACAATACCTCGTGGATATGTAACCGATCGATCCGCCAACTGCAAACTGATATTTTTCGGTCGTGGTGCTTGAAGTCCAAACTGGCTGTAGACGGACAATGACGTCAAATTTATAATGGCCCCCAAATCACACAATGCTCGTCCCCAAAACTGATTTCCAATTTCACATGGAATATTAAAGCTACCTGGATCCTTAAGCTTCGGCGGTAACTTATTCTGAATGATTGCGCTGCATTCTTCGGTCAATGCCACTGTCTTGAACTCACCCAATTTCCTCTTTCTCGACAAAACCTCCTTCATAAACTTAGCGTAACTCGGCATTTGTTCCAAGGCTTCTGCAAAGGGGATGTTGATATGTAGTTTTTTGAAAATATCCAAGAATCGTGAAAACAGCTTATCCAACTTGGATTTCTGAAACCTCTGCGGATATGGTATGGGGGGCATTGTGATGGTTGGTTCCGGTTCTTTCTGTTCTAAGGTCTCATCTTGACGTTTTCCGGTGCCCATAACTTCCTCTATCTCACTTGTTGCGTTGTCCCTTTTTTTCTTATCCTTGACTGTCTCCTGCATATCCTTTCCACTTCGTAGAGTTACAGCCTTACAATGCTCATCTCTGCCAGGATTTTTCTCTGTGTCACTCGAAAGTGTTCCAAGTGGTCGGTTATTCAGTGCATGTGCTATCTGCCCCACTTGATTTTCCAGATTCTTTATCGACGCACCTTGGCTTTTCATATTCAGCTCTATTTGATTCAATTTTTTGTCTTGTTCTTCGTTCCTTTTGTCAGAAGCTCTAATGAATTTTTCCAAGGCTTTGTCCAAACTTGATTTCCTCTCTAGTTGTTGTTGAGTCTGATTTTGAAATCCGGATGTGTTTTGTTGTCTCGGCGCTTGAGCTTGAGCTTGATTGTTACTCCATGAAAACCCTGGATGATTTCTCTAACCTGGATTATATGCGTTTTGATTCAGATAAGGTTGGGTAGATCGATTATAACTCCATACGAACTGAGCTGATTCAGAATTTATGGCACATTGATCCGTTGCATGACCCCCAGCACATAATTCACAAACCATTGCTACCTGCTGTGTGGATGGTGGGCTCCATGTTTCCATTTTCTTAGCTATTGCGGCCACCTGTGCTGTTAATGCTGTCATTGGATCCACTTCAAACTTTCCCAGTGTTTTTGGAGGGTTAGACCTAGTCATGGGCCACTAAAAGTTGTTGGTGGCCATTATCTCTAACAATTGATATGCCTTATCAAAATTTTTAGACATGATCGCTCCCCCTGCTGCTGCATCAATACTGGCCCTTGTGGACGCGTGCAAACCATCGCAAAATATCCCCAACTGCATCCATTGCGGAATTCCGTGATGTGGGCACTTACGGAACATATCCTTAAATCTTTCCCACGCCTCATATAACGATTCTGAGTCGAACTGAGCAAAGGTGTGAATATCCTTCTTTAGTTTTGCCGACTTCGCTGGTGGGAAGAACTTCGCTAAAATTTTTTGGGCTAAGTCGTCCCAAGTTGTGATTAAACCAGGAGGCAGAGAATGTAACCAACTTCACGCTTTATCTTTCAAGGTAAACAGGAACATCCTCAACCTTACAGCATCTTCCGATACATTGTTGAATTTGAAGGTGTCGTAAACTTCCAAGAAACTTAAGATATGCTCATTAGGATCATCTGTCGAACTACCCCCAAACTGGTATGTATTCTGTAACATCTGAATTATTCTCGGTTTGATCTCGAAACTGTTTGCATTCATTGCTGGTCTCCTAATACTCGATTGTATATCCGTGACGTTCGGCATGGCATAGTCCCTAAGCGATTTACATTCGTCCCCTCGCCATGTTCATTTGGAATTTCTTGTTACGCCAGCTTTTCTTCCACGGTGACCCGCACTATTATTCAACGCAATTTTGAACTTCCTTTTGATATCGTCCAGATAAGGAAAAAGTTCCTTTTTAGCCTTGACCTAGTGTGCATACACTCATGAAGAATTCCAAAGAAAATACAAGAAGAAAAATAAGTAACGTTTAAATTAAGACTGAATTGATTATAACTAATATGGAATTAATATTAATAAAGAAGTCCCCGGTAACGGCGCCAAAAACTTGTTGGTAAATTTCACAATCAAAGCAAACGTGCAAGTATACACGGTCAACAAGTAATAAAGTGATAAGATAGAGTGTCGATCCCATAGAGAATTCTAATTAATAAATTCCAACTACTAACACTATATCAATTCAATTTTATTTAAACAACCATAAATTGTGATTTTTCGAATTAAGAAAACTAAATTAAACAATTAAAAGAGATTATTCTAAAAGAAAGCAAATAAATAAAAATAAGATTTGAATGAATGAATTCAGATAAATAAGGATTAAGACTTCAATATCCCCAATTATGAACTATAAATCAATTATCCAATTATCCCAATTATTATGCCTAACGAATTGTTAACAGGAATTCTCAAATGCCAAAAGTCCTTTTCCAAGTGATCAATTGACTTATATTTAATCTAGATTAATCTCGCTATATTCCTATGCAAAACAATTGAATTAAACTCCTTCAATCCCAATTCCTTATGTGTTACATGCAGTGAACAGATATCTCCATTCAATTCACAGACCTAATTATTCACTTTGCAAATAACTAAGTCACATGTTATCATGCCCAGTTCTAACCCTAGAATTCCTCTTTCAATTCCTTCTAGAGTAACAAGGTAATTACTGGCCAAATAATTAATCAATCAGCACAAGGCAAGATAAACAATTCACTTTGACATAAATAATTAGAATAAATTGAATAACTAATTCGTAGCCATAAAAGGTTCAATTAAAATCTTAATTAAAGAAATTAGTTCATGACAGAAATTAAAAAAAACAATCTTTTGCAAATCATCCTTTAAGAATTACACCAATTGAAAGAATGGAGAAGAGAAAACTCTAAGTAAGATCTTCAATCTGTTCTTGAATCCTTCCTTAGCCTCCAATTGTGTAGATAGATCCCTCATTCAATTAAAATAGCCTTTATATACCCCACTTATCCAAACTCTAGCACTCCTAATCCAAATCAACTTCAAAAAGCTTATCAATTAACACCCCTTAAGTAAGTCACCCGGATGGTCAACGCGTATGCCTGGTCAACGTGAATTTCGCCCCAGTGCCCCGGCACTGGGAAATGAACTAACTTGAGCACCCCGGTGCTGAGGTGCAGGAAATTTCCAAAATGCCCTTTTCCAACTCAAAATCCCCCAATTGCTCCTACAGCTCCCACATCTGCAAAATAACACCTAGACGCAGTAAAAATAATTCTAAATGACCTGAGAATGCATAAATTTAAGCTCAAATATATCCGATTCATGGGTATATTAACCAATCAACAATAAGAGAAGAATTTCACCATGTATGCGGTACTTCGCATAACAGGTTATTCCAACAGAATAATAAAGAATGGAATAACAGAAGTTCTCTTCATGAATAAGAAAATAAATAATACCAACAAATAATATCCCTTACCTTAGAATAAAGTTGGATACTGGAATAGAGAGGTAGCAGACTTCTCTTCTTCTTTCTCTCTATAATTTCTCTCTCTAGAGTTTCAGTGAATTCGTAAGAAATAATGAAGGAATGAGCTTTTATTTATAGGAGAATGGACTGAATAGTAACTAATTCATGAACGGTCTAGATTGATTTACTTTTAAACGGACGGTCCATATTGATTTACTATTAAAACTTAAAGCAACGATACATACTGATTTACTATTAAAACTTTAAACCAGCGATCCATATTGATTCACTATTATAACTTTCCACCAGCGGTCCATATTGATTCACTATTATAACTTTCCACCAGCGGTCCATATTGATTCACTATTATAACTTCAACCAACGGTTTGAAAAATTAGCACATCTCCTCATGGAATAATATTGTATCCAAAAATGATTTGGACCGAAAAGAAATATATTTTTTTGGATGAATAGTACCCCGTAAATAGTAACTCATGAATAGTAACTCGTGAATAGTACTCGTGAATAGTACTCCGACACGAAAAGTGCCCCGAATACCCGATTGAACAATATAACCTCCAGACATCAATTATTATCGACATAAATATAGATTTCTACTAACACTAATAATTTCCACACAATGGAACTATCAATTTCATCTTTAATCAACACGAGCTTATTCATCATCAATATTATAATTCATAATATTTAACAACCAGGTCGTTTCTAGGAAAGAGGGGGCTTTTCAATAAGGATTTCTCCCTATTGCCGCGCAATTAGGTGACCAAACCTCTTCTTGACAGAACTTCTAGACATTGTAAATATTACAATTTAATAATATGAATAACTTTGTCGTCTCAATTATTGATTTAATAATATATCATATTATGCAGATGATACTGTGACAATAATCGAATCAATAATATGAGAGATATGATGCAACAATTCATCGTAATAATAATTGAGTATAACCGAAAGTGACTTCTCACGTAAGCATCAATAATCAATACCATGTGCTACTATGCAACCACGCGTATTACTGTACTTTTACTACCGCGTAGTTCAACAGTTTTAACGGTAACACTTCTGCCGTTATTTTTATAAAAGGATAATTCTATCGTTTTCTTATTACGAAAATACTTCCATTGTGGGTTCACTAATGATTGTGCCGTCGTACGGATATTCCCGACAAAAAGAATATTCCCCGACCAAACGAATATTTTATAACAACTTGCATAATTTGCAAAATTTGTAAATATCACCCACAACTATAACATTATATCAAATCCACACCATAATATTAAAAAAAATATTTCAAGAAATCTAAATCTTTATTCATAAAATCTAGGGTCTCACACTTTCTTTTGGATTTCTCTTAACTTGATTCCTCGATTTCTTTTTTCTATTTCAGGCAATTTTAGTCTTTCTTTGTTTCTGAGCCCCATCACCTTAATCATATCTGTAAGACCCCAACTTTTATGTATAAAGATTAATTTTCTCTAAATATTATTTTTGAATAATAAGGTGTGGAAATACCCGGTGATAAAAGTACAGTAATACGCGTGGTTGCATAGTAGCACACGGTATTGATTATTGATGCTTACGTGAGAAGTCACTCAATTTTGTTCAATTATTGCCACAGTAATGGCTGCATAGTGTGACACCCCCAAAACAGGTATACATCACCCATTCTGAGTTGCCAAATATATGGTACAGAATTTAAATACAAACTTCCTTATATAATACGACAAAAAAGTAGCTAAGAGTTTTTACAAGAATATTGTCTAGTAGAAAATATTCAAACTCAAATGGAGTCCTCATTACAATTATTATCATACTATTTTATAAAATAGTGAGGACTACTACAGCCACCATCTCGGACTGTCACTCCATTCCCCGACTAGTCCCGGCTACGTTCTCATTTCCTGAAGAGAACAATGAAAGCAAATTGTGAGCTCAACTAGCCCAGTAAGAAATATTATGACTAAGATAATGCAGAATAAATTATCGTTAGCCTTCAACAGTATAACAACTGATAGAATACAATAGACAACAAGTTTTAGATCAACAACTGCAGCGGAATAAGCGATACATTAGAAAAGTCAAGCAGAGCATGATATCTACTATCTTCTATGATTTAAAAAGTTTATCATCAACTTTATCGCTGAGACTCAGCTCAATAAATAATGCACATCACTGAATTATCCATGCACTATGGGCCAAGGATATTCATTAGTATCACAAGCACGAATTATCCATGCACTACGGACCAAGGATATTCATATTTTCACCAATGGTCATGATCATACCGAATAATCCCTGGTCATAATCATACCAACAACTGTCCATCAACGCACTACGGGCCAATGAGGACTTTTACCACATCATTTGTAACATTACGGGTCATGATTATACCGAATAATCCATGGTCATAATCATATAAATCAACAGTCCATCTATGCATTATGGGCCAAAGATGACTTTCATCACAATATAAGTATGAGGATGATGACAATGATATAAGAATTCAATTAAATGAGAGCAAATGATAAATTTTTAAAGATTTATAATTAATTTATCAAGAACTCAATAATGTCCAAATTGTCAACATGATACTGCTTTGTGGAGTAAAATTCAAGAATAATACTGTATCAAAAATGATTTGGACAGAAAATAAATCAATTTTTGTCATGAATAGTACCCCAGGTGAATAGTACTTGAGTGAACCTATGAATAGTACTTCATAAATAGTATCATGTGAATAGTACCCCGTGAATAGTACTTTATGAATAGTACCACGTGAATAGTACTTCATGAATAGTATCCAGTGAATAATACTTCGTTAATAGTGTCGTACGTATAAATAGTACTTCGACATGAAAAGCTTAAAATTTAACAAGAATGTTCAGAAAAATATCCTTGTGAAACGATACTAGATGAAACATAAATTTCAAGGATATTCTACTAATTTCACGGAGTATAGAAGAAATACTTCAACAAAATGAGTGTAGAACTAGGGATATGAAACTAAATAATATTACTTACATACTATAGAGTATGGAAAAATATATTTTTTCATCGGAATATTGAACAAAATAATATCCCTTACGAATAAGAAATAAATAACATCCCTTACCTTAGTAGAAGGCTGGATACTGCAATAGTGAAGTAGTAGAATACTCTTCTTTTTTCTCTCTATAGTTTTTCTCTCTATAATTGCTCTTGTGAGTCTTAGTGAATTGGTGAGAATTAAAGAAGAATGAGCTTCTATTTATAGGAAAACATAGTTTCAATAATTGCACGATTAGGGGCTCGAATTATTACAGTATAGTACCTTCATCTATACCTCTATTTTTAATTTAGTCATACAAGTATTATCAATATTGCACCACCTCCCCTAATAGTACATGCATGTGAATCAATAGTTCCATACATGTGAACCAACAGTAATTTGCATGTGAACCAATAGCAATAAATTGCTTATTTATCCGGTTAATTTCCCGTTTGGTCAATTATAACAAAACCAACCAATCACAGAATTACCTCCTTTGAGGGTAATTAGGTCACGACAAAATTAAAAAAAACTATATGAGCAACATCTTTCACTCATCAATATTATTCTTATCTTTAATCAACACGAACTTATTCATCATTAATATTATAACTCACAATATTAACAACCAGATCATTCCCAGGAAAGAGGGGCTTTTCGATAAGGATTTCTCCCTATTGGCGCACAATTAGGTGACCAAACCTTTTTCCTCGACAGAACTTTCTAGACATCGTCAATAATATAAATAATAATATGAATAACTTTATCGTCTCAATTATTGATTTAATAATATAAAATATTATGCAGATGATACTGTGACAATAATAGAATCAACAATATGAGAGATACTATGCAGCAATTATTGTGGCAATAATTGAATAAAACTGAGTGACTTCTCACGTAAGCATCAATAATCAAATATACTGTACAATACCGCAGTGCTACTATGCAACCACGCCAGATATTATACTTTTTTACCACCGGGTATTTCAATGACTTTAACGGTAAAACTTTCGCCGTTATTTTTATAAAAAGATATTTCTGTCATTTTCTAACTCTGACAATACTTCCGTTGTGAGGTCCACCAATGATTGTGCCGTAGTACGAATATTCCCTGTTAAAACGAATATTTTCCGACCAATTGAATATTTTATAACAACTTGCTTACTTTGCAAAATTTTCACATATCCCCCTTAACTTTAACCTTTTATTAAATTAACAATTTACTAAATAGAATAATAATTATAAAAAAGTTGAATACTTTTATTTCATAAAATTCGGGGTCTTACAATCTCTCATCCTTATGAAATTTCGCCCTCAAAATTTACGTACGTACCTGGTATGTCGAAGAGATGAGGATACCTCGTCAGATTCTAACTCTTGAGGTATAACCT
The DNA here is from genome assembly GCA_020205615.1 of Panax quinquefolius. Taxonomy (NCBI): domain Eukaryota; kingdom Viridiplantae; phylum Streptophyta; class Magnoliopsida; order Apiales; family Araliaceae; genus Panax; species Panax quinquefolius. Next base: position 74,541,109 of record CM035159.1, on the reverse strand, counting down.
TTGAGCATAGAATATATTCCTTCTTATCCAACATTTTAACAGGTATCTCCTCATACATTAAATTTTCTGCTATCTCGTCTAGTTCTAATTCAATAATGTGGTTCGGGTCGTCCACATATTTACGTAACATCGATACGTGAAAAACGTTATGAACACACGATATACTTGGCGGTAAAGCGAGTCTATAGGCCACAGTTCCTACTCGATTGAGGATTTCAAATAGACCAATAAAATTGAGGGTTGAGATTTCCTCTCTTCGTCGATTCTTACTTCTAGAATAACGTCTTCTTGCACCTTCTTCTTCACATTCATTAGCTCTGAGTTTGTAGCTTGAGCGGCTTTAACTTTATTGATTAAAGTCGATTCTAATCGTATATTCGCTATCTTCACGTAGGTTCTTGGAGTCTTTAACTCTATCTCCATCTTTTTGTAAGTCGTACGAAATGAGTCTTTGTGTTAACAATATCGCACTTGTAAACGCATACGATCTTCCACTCAATGCGTCAGCTACCACGTTCACTTTTCTAGGATGGAATTGAATGGTATGGTCGTAATCTCTTAACAGCTCAAGCCAACGTCTTTGGCGCATGTTACGTTTGTTCGGGGTGAAGAAATATTTGAGGGTTTTGTACCGGGTTCAAGGTCGATACAAAATTTGATTTCACGCTCTGGGGTAGGCTAGGAAGTTCTTCGAGGAATACGTCAGGAAATTTATTAACAATAGAAATATCATTCAAATCTGATGTATTTTTGTTTAAATTTGTGACATGGGCTTAAGACATCCTTTTTTTTAATAAACGAATGACTTTATGGCTTGATATGGTAGTGATTGATTTTAGTGGTTTGGTTGCTTAAATTCACATAATAGGTTGGTTAGGAATATGAAAGCTAACAACCTCACGAAAATAATCAATTTTAGCATGATGAGTAGTTAACCAATTAATCCCTAAAATTACATCAAATGCAAGTATTTTCAAAGAGATAAGATTGACAGGTAATGTGAGGTTACCGATTTGAATCAAACAATATTTATAAACAGTGGATGTAATGAAGGTTTCTCCCAACGGAGTTTCAACAGATAAGTCAAAGTCTAATTTCTCCGGAGTTAAATTTAAACGTTGAGCGCAAGTAGGAGATATAAAAGAGTGGGTAGAACCGATATCGAATAGGGTATAGAATTCATAAGAGTTTATGATTAGCTTACCCGTGATAACTTCGTTCGGGTTCCTCGTCACAAAAAAACGTTCTCTCTTAAACTACCAATTTTGACTTGTCTGGGACATCCTTTGGCGTCACCATCCCAGTAATACTTAACTTCACTACACGACAAAATTGAGCTAGGTGACATTTTCTTCTGTAATTATAACATGCTTTGGACTGCATCATGTAGTTTGGACTGATGTGTCCCTCCCCTCCGCATTTGAAGCATACGATCGGTGGTCGTTCTCCTTCCTTGAAAACGGGTGCTGATGTTGCTATCTTTCCATCATTTTTGAACCTTCTCTTTATGAAATTTTCACTTCTATTATCTTGGCCATGATTACCACCGAAGTGGTTACCATTTCTGGTATGTTGATTCCCTCCACGTTAGTTGTCACCGCTTCGATGACTGCTACCACTGGTATTATCGATTTGTCGGCTGCTCTCTCTTAGTTGGGTTGACTCATTATCGCGTGCCAATAACTGAGCCCTATTCACAACATCTGAATACAAGCAAAGTTTGTGACATTAGCAGAAACATTCGCGTAATTCTCTCCTCATTATCTACCAAATGGGATGCAAACCGGGATAACTCAGCAAATTTAGCCTCGTACTCCGATACGGTCATATTATTTTGCTCCAGCTTGAAGAATTCAACCTCATTCATGTGACGAATACTTTCGGGAAAGTACTTGTCATTGAACAATTCTTGGAACTTCTCACAAGATATTTTCAGTGCGGCAGGTTGATTACGTTTTATAGATTCCCACCAATAATCTTCTTCTTTACGCAACATAAAGACGGCGAAGGGAAACTTTTTCCCTTTGAGCATTCTAAGACATCAAATATCTTGGTGATCTGCTTTATCCACGTCTCCGCCTTAAGTGGTTCTGGCTTTCCCAAAAACTCTAGCGGTCCCAACTCCTTGAACTGCTTAGCGGTGACCAGCCGTGAGTTGCCAGTGTTTACACCTGCATTTTGAACATGAGTCTCTCTCGTTTGGTTTTATATAAATTCTAAAAAGTTCCTAAACATACCATCGTTCGTCATTTGGTCGGTGTTATTATTTACACGAGGATTATTGCCTTCCTGATGCACATTATCCTAGTTATTTATCGTCGGTGACTCAACGGTCTCATGTGCTTCATTGCTTATCTAAACATTTTTAGATGTCATTTTCAAACACTGCCACAAAACAAGGGTTAATTGACATGCCACATATTATCCCTATATTCTGACTGACCAATTAAATAACAAATAAGTTTAGGTAGGTCATACTAGCGAAGGAATTACCCGTCTCTCCCCTCCTAGTTCTAGTCTCACATCTCAGCCAGGGATCATATCCCTAAGCTTTGATACCAATTGTGACGCCCCCAAAATAGGTATACATCACCCATTCTGAGTCACCAAATATATGATACAAATTTTAAATACAAACTTCCTTATACAATACGACAAAAACGTAGCTGATAGTTTTTACACGAATATTGTCTAGTAGACAGTATTCAAACTCAAATGGAGTCCTCATTACAATTATTATCACATTATTTTATAAAATAGTGAGGACTATTACAACCACCATCTCGAACCGCCACTCCATTCCCCGACTAGTCCCGGCTACGTTCTCATTTCCTGAAGAGAACAATGAAAGCAAAGGGTGAGCTCAACTAGCCCAGTAAGAAATATTATGACTAAGATAATGCAGAATAAATTATCGTTAGCCTTTAATAGTATAACAACTGATAGAATACAATAGACAACAAGTTTTAGATCAACAACTGCAGCAGAACAAGCGATCCATTAGAAGAGTCAAGCAGAGCATGATATCTACTATCTTCTATGATTTAAAAGTTTATCATCAATTTTATCACTGAGACTCAGCTAAATAAATAATCCACATCACTGAATTATCCATGCACTATGGACCAAGGATATTCATTAGTATCACAACTACGAATTATCCATGCACTACGGGCTAAGGATATTCATTTTTTCACCAATGGTCATGATCATACCGAATAATCCCTGGTCATAATCATACCAATAACTGTCCATCAATGCACTACGGGCCAATGAGGACTTTTACCACATCATTTGTAATATTACGGGTCATGATTATATCGAATGATCCCTGGTCATAATCATACAAATCAACAGTCCATCTATGCACTATGGGCCAAAGATGACTTTCATCACAATATAAGTATGAGGATGATGACAATGATATAAGAATTCAATTAAATGAGAGCAAAGGATAAATTTTTAAATAATTATAATTTAATTTATCCAGAACTCAATAATGTCCAAATTGTCAACATGATATTGCTTTGTGGAGTAAAATTCAAGAATAATATTGTATCATAAATGATTTGGATAGAAAAGAAATCAATTTTTGTCATGAATAGTACCACGGGGGAATAGTACCCGAGTGAATAGTACTTCATGAATAGTACTCTGTGAATAGTACCCCATGAATAGTACCTCGTGAATAGTACTTCGTGAATAGTACTTCGTGAATAGTGTCGTACATATGAATAGTACCCATAAATAGTACTCCGACATAAAAAGCTTAAAATTTAACAAGAGTGTTCAGAAAAATATCCCTATGAAACGATACTAGATGAAGAGCAAATTTTAAGGATATTCTACTAATTTTACGGAGTATAGAAGCAATACTTCAACAAAATGAGTGTAGAATTAGGGATACAAAACAAAATAATATTACTTACATACTATAGAGTATGGAAGAAAATATTATTTCACACAAATATTGAACAAAATAATATCCCTTACGAATAAGAAATAAATAACATCCCTTACCTTAGTAGAAGGCTGGATGCTGCAATAGTGAAGTAGAAGAATACTCTTCTTCTTTCTCTCTATAGCTTCTCTCTCTATATTTGCTCTTGTGAGTCTTAGTGAATTGGTGAGAATGAAAGAAGAATGAGCTTCTATTTATAGGAAAACATAGTTTCAATAATTGCACGATTAGGGGCTCAAATTATTATAGTATAGTACCTTCATCTATACCTCTATTTTTAATTTAGTCATGTAAGTATTATCAATATTGCACCACCTCCCCTAATAGTACATGCATGTGAATCAATAGTTCCATACATGTGAACCAACAGTAATTTGCATTTGAACCAATAGCAATTAATTGCTCATTTATCCGGTTAATTGCCCATTTGGTCAATTATAACAAAACCAGCCAATCACAGAATTACCTCATCTGATGGTAATTGGGTCATGGAAGAATTAAAGAAAACTAAATGAACAACATCTTTCACTCATCAATATTATTCTTATCTTTAATCAATACGAACTTATTCATTATTAATATTATAACTCACAATATTAACTACTAGATCATTCCCAGGAAAGAGGGGCTTTCCGATAAGGATTTCTCCCTATTGGCGCGCAATTAGGTGACCAAACCTCTTTCCTCGACAGAACTTTCTAGACATCGTCAATAATACAAATAATAATATGAATAACTTTGTCGTCTTAATTGTTAATTTAATAATATAAAATATTGTGCAGATGATACTGTGACAATAATAGAATCAATAATATGAGAGATACTATGCAGTAATTACTGTGACAATAATTGAATAAAATTGAGTTACTTCTCACGTAAGCATCAATAATCAAAGATACTGTACAATACCGTGTGCTACTATGCAACCACACGTATTACTGTACTTTTATCACTGGGTATTTCAACAGTTAAAGGTAAAACTTTTGCCGTTATTTTTATAAAAAGATATTTATGTCATTTTCTAACTTCGACAATAATTCCGTTGTGGGGTCCACCAATGATTGTGCCTTCGTACGAATATTCCCTGTTAAAACGAATATTCCCCGACCAATCGAATATTTTATAACAACTTGCTTACTTTGTAAAATTTATAAATATTACCCACAACTATAACATTATATCAAATCCACACCATAATATTCAAAAATATATTTTGAGAAAAATTCATCTTTATTCATAAAAGTTAGGGTCTTACAACCTCCCCTTTTTATGGAATTTCTTCCTCGAAATTGGTGTACGTACCTGGTATGACGAAGAGGTGAGGATACCTTGATTTCATTTCAGATTCTAACTCCCAGGCCATTTCCTCAACATCGTGGTTTCTCCACAAAATTTTGACTTGAGGTATAACCTTGGAGCGTAGAATATGTTCATTCTTATCCATGATTTTAACAGGTACCTCTTCATACGTTAAATTTTCCGCTATCTCGTCTGGTTCAAATTCAATAATGTGGTTCGGGTCTTCCACATATTTACGTAACATAGATATGTGAAAAATGTTATGAACACGAGACATACTTGGCGATAAAGCGAGTCTATAGGCCACAGTTCCTACTCGGTCAAGGATTTTAAATGGGCCAATGAATTGAGGATTGAGCTTTCCTCTCTTTCCAAATCTTGTGACTCATTTCCATGGAGAAACACAGAACTACAAATGCTCTCCAACATTGAATTCCACGACCCTTCGATGAAGATCAACATAACTCTTTTGTTGATCTTGTGAGGTTTTTATACATTTTCGAATCATTTGAATCTTTTATGTAGTCATACGTAGCAACTCTGGTCCCAATAATGTTGTTTCACCCACCTCGTCTTAACATACTGAAGAATGACACTTGCGTCCATACAACGCCTTGAATGGAGCCATGCCAATACTTGATTGATAACTTTTGTTGTACTAGAATTCAACCAATGGCAAGAACTTGTCCAAACTTCCTTTGAAGTCAAGGACACAGAGTCTTAATAGATCTTTAAGAGTTTGAATAGTCCTCTCCGACTTCCTGTCTGTTTGAGGATGGTATGCCAAACTGAATCATAAATCCGTGCCCATAGCTTTTTGAAAACTAACCCAAAATCGTGAAGTGAATCTTGTGTCTCGATCAAAAACTATGGATACTGGCATACCATGCAGTCTTACAATCTCATTTATGTATATACGAGAAAGACGTTCAAGTGTATAAATTTTTCGTATATATAAGAAATGAGCAGACATGGTCAATCTATCAACAATGACCCAAATTGCATCTATGCCTTAAGAAACCTTGGGAAGACCAGTAACTAAATCCATGGTAATGTGATCCCACTTCCATTCTAGAATTTCAAGTGGTTGCAATGGACCTTTTGGCACTTGATGCTCCGCCTTGACTCGTTGACACGTTAAACACCTTGAGATAAACTCCGCGATCTCTCTTTTCATATTGCTCCACCAAAATGTATGTCGAAGATCACGATACATTTTGGTACTCCCAAGATGCATTGCAAACGGTGTGTTATGCACCTTCATTATGATTTTATACTTTAAATCAAGGTCGTTAGGAACATAAAGTCTAGAGTTAACTCGAAGTATTCCTTCTTCATCGATTCTTGCTTCCTGGAAGAGCACCTTCTTGCACTTTTTTCTTCATACACATCAGCTCCAGGTCTGTAGCTTGAGCAACTTTAACTTTATTGATTAAAGTCGATTCTACTCTTATATTTGATATCATCATATGGGTCCCTGAAGTCTTTATCTCTATCTCCATCCTTTGTAAGTCATACCAAATGGGCCTTTGCGTTAACAATATCACACTCGTACCCGCATATGATCTTTACTCAATGCGTCAGCTACCACATTCACTTTTCCAGATGGTATTGAATGGTATGATCATAATCTTTCAACAGCTCGAGCCAACATCATTGCCGCATGTTGAGTTCATTTTGGGTGAAAAAATATTTGAGGCTTTTACCCAAATTTTATGAAATGAAAGTATTCAATTTTCTTATAATTATTATTTTATTTAGTAAATGGTTAAATTGATAAAAGGTTAAAGTTAAGGGTGATATGTGAAAATTTTGCAAAGTAAGCAAGTTGTCATAAAATATTCGTTTGGTCGGGGAATATTCTTTTTGTTGGGGAATATCCGTACGAAGACACAATCATTGGTGGAACCCACAACGTAATTACTGTCGGAGTTAGAAAACGACAGAAATATCTTTTTATAAATATAACGACGAAAGTTTTATTGTTAAACTGTTGAAATATACGGTGGTAAAAGTACAGTAATACGCGTGGTTGCATAGTAGCACACAATATTGTACAATATCTTTGATTATTGATGCTTACGTGAGAAGTCACTCAATTATACTCAATTATTGCTACAATAATTGTAGCATAGTATCTCACATTATTGATTCAATTATTGTCACAGTTTTATCTGCACAATATTTTATATTATTAAATCAATAATTGAGACGACAAAGTTATTCATATTATTATTTACATTATTGACAATGTCTAGAAAGTTCTGTCGAGGAAAGGGGTTTGGTCACCTAATTGTGCGCCAATAGGGAGAAATCCTTATCGAAAAGCCTTCTCTTTCCTGGGAATGATCTGGTTGTTAAATATTGTGAGTTATAATATTAATGATGAATAAGTTTGTGTTGATTAAAAATGTTTGTTCATTTAGTTTTCTTTAATTCTTCCGTGACTTAATTACCCTCAAAGGAGGTAATTCTGTGATTCGCTGGTTTGTTATTATTGACTAAACAGGCAATTAATCAGATAAATGAGCAATTAATTGCTATTAGTTCACATGAAAATAACTATTTGTTCACATGCATTGAACTATTGGTTCACATGCATGTACTAATAGGGAAGGTTGTGCAAGATTGATAATACTTGCAGGATTAAATTAAAAATCGAGGTAAAGATGAATGTACTATACTATAATAATTCGAGCCCCTAAACGTGCAATTATCGAAACTATGTTTTCCTATAAATAGAAGCTCATTTCTTCTTTCAATCTCACCAATTCACTAAGATTCACAAGAGCAATTATAGAGAGAGAAGCTATAGAGAGAAAGAAAAAGAGTATTCTGCTACTTCACTATTGCAGTATCCAACCTTCTACTAAGGTAAAGGATGTTATTTATTTCTTATTCGTAAGGTTAGGGGTGGGCAAATAAACCAGTTTTTTTAGTTTTTGATCTAACCGACTCTATCCAAATGGTTTGATTCGGTATAAATATAAATGAAATCCGGTTCATATACAAAAACCAGGGATATACTGGGTTTTAAAATGGATTTTGGGTCAACGCTTTTTTGGTTTGGTATAAACCGAACTGGACCGGTATATACCGATTTTCTAATTTAATAATAATAATAATAATAAAAAAATATTGATTATAATAATAATAAAAATAATAATATTAATAATAATAATAAAATAATAATAATAATAATAAAAATAATAATTATATTAATTTTCAGAAAAAAAAGCATGCTAGAAACCCAAGACGACAATAGCTTTAATATCTTATTCAATCGATATTCAGATTTCGGTACCAAAATTTGAGTAATTTCTGTGATTGTCGGTTCGAGTAGGTTTATCGGTTGCCCACCCCTATGTAAGGGATATTATTTTTGTTCAATATTCATATGAAATAATATTTTCTTCCATACTATGTAGTATGTAAGTAATATTATTTCATTTTGTATCCCTAATTCTATACTCATTTTGTTGAAGTATTGCTTTTATACTCCGTGAAATTGATTTAGTTAAAAATAGGACCCATTTGTATAAATATGTTACGATTTTGCTAATAAATTGACAGAAAAAACTGAAGAAGAAAGCAAAAATACCAAAAAGGAAATTTCATAAATTCTTTGATAGCCCTCCTCTTACAATACCAGCTGGAATTATACTCATCTAATTCTTACGCTTGTAACAATCTACTAACAACCATCTTCTCTAACAACGAAACACGTGTCTATTGCTAATTTCTAGGCTTAACAGTATTTTTCAACTAAACGTTGCGTTTGGATACCAGCCTCATTGCAGTAGCTACTTATTTTTGCTCCTTGCCTTCCATTTCTGATAATTCCCCATTGCTTGAAGGGATCCTTGTCCTCAAGGATCAAAATCCGGATATTTTTCTATCAACTTGCTCCACTCTTCCCATGTTGTATCTTCAGGAATGCTATGTGACCACTAGACTAACACCATAGTTGCTGGTCTTTGTCCCTTTTTAACCAGTTGTCGGTCCAATACAGCTACAAGAACAGGTCTTAATTCCTCTGCATTATTAGTTTGTGGTAGCTCAGTTTGAACCACCTTGTTCTCTCCAATTTTCTTCTTAAGCTGCGAAACATGAAAAACATTATGTATTTTTTCATTTGGAGGAAGTTGTAATTTGTAGGCAACTTTCCCAATCCTTTGTATCACACTGTATGGCCCATAATACTTTGCAGATAGTTTGAAATTTCTTCTTTGTGCAACTGTCATCTGTCGATACGGTTGTAGTTTCTGATATACTTCATCCCCTTTATTAAACTCCCTTTCAGTTCTTTTCTTATCAGCATAGAACTTCTTTCTTTCTTGAGATTTCTGAAGATTTTCCTTTAATAACTGTTGTGTTCCCTCCCTTTCCTTCACAAACTCTGCTATCAAGGGGTTGCTGCTTGTACCTCCTTGATGATAATTGATGATTGGGGGGTTAACGCCATAGAGAGCTCTATAAGGTGTCATTCCCGTGGCTGAGTGCAAGGAAGTATTATACCACCACTCTGCCATGGGTAACCATTTACTCCAATGAGTAGGCTTGTGACTGATCATACATCTTAACTACATTTCAATACATTGATTAACCCTTTCAGTTTGGCCATTCGTTTATGGATGGTAGGATGTACTTAGCTTGACTTGAGTCCCCATGGCCTTAAATAGTTCTTTCCAAAAATTGCTCACAAATATTTTGTCCCTATCAGAGATGATAGTTTTTGGAGGACCATGTAGTTTGATCACCGAATCCAACACCAGTTGTGCCACTTGTGTTGCTGTAAATGGGTGTGTGAGAGCCATAAGATGACATCCTTTTGTGAGCTTATCAACCACTACTAGAATTACATCCTTACCATTAGATTTAGGTAAGCCCTCTACAAAGTCCATAGTTATAACTTCCCATGCCTGGTTAGGAATAGGAATACGCTGCAACAGTCCCGGAGTTGGAACATGTTCCCTTTTACTCCTCTGGCATACCTCACACTTGGTAATTAATTCTGTCAAGTCCTTTCTAAGTGTAGGCCAATAAAATAGTAGTTCATCCCTCTTAATAGATGTTGTTACTGTGACGCCCCCAAAACAGGTATACATCACCCATCTTGGGTCGCCAGATACGTGGTACATAAATCAAATACAAACTTAATTATACAACTGTCTTGTAAAATACGACAAAACATAAGCTGAGAGTTTTAACACGAATATTGTCTTCTAGACAATATCCACACTCAATGGAGTCCTCATTACAATTATTATCACACTATTTCATAGAATAGTGAGGACTACTAAAGTCACTTATCCTGGACCATCACTCCATTCCCCGACTTGTCCCAGTTATATTCTCATTTCCTAAAGAGAACAATAAAAGAAAAGGGTGAGCTCAACTAGCCCAGTAAGAAATATTATGACTAAGATAATGCAGAATAAATTATCCTTAGCCTTCAACAGTATAACAACTGATAGAATATAATAGACAACAAGTTTTAGATCAACAACTGCAGCGGAACAAGCAATCCATTAGAAGAGTCAAGTAGAGCATGATATCTACTATCTTCTATGATTTAAAAAGTTTTTCATCAACTTTATCGCTGAGACTCAGCTTAATAAATAAATCACATCATTGAATCATCCATGCATTACGGGCCAAGGATATTCATGTAATCATCAATGGTCATGATTATATCGAATAATCCCTGGCCATAATCATACCAACAATTGTCCATCAATGCACTATGGGCCAATGAGGACTTTTACCATATCATTTGTAACATTACGGGTCATGATTATACCAAATGATCCCTGGTCATATTCATACCAATCAACAGTCCATCTATGCACGTAAGCCAAATATGACTTTCATCACAATATAAGCATAAGGATGATGACAATGATATAAGCATTAATCAAATGAAATCAAGGATAAATATTAAAGACTTTAAATTTATCCAGTTTAAAAATATCCAAATTATCAACATGATCTCGCTTTACATAAAGAAAATTCAAGAATGATATTATATCAAAAATAATTTAGACCGAAAAGAAATCAATTTTTATTATGAATAGTACTCCGGTTGAATAATACCCGGGTGAATAGTACCCTGTGAATAGTACTTCAGGAATAGTACCCTGTGAATAGTACTTTATGAATAGTACTCATGAATAGTACTTGAATGAATAGTACTTTATGAATAGTACTTTGTGAATAGTACCAGTGATTCAGTAAATAGTTTCAGATATCGTGAATAGTCTTGATCCGTGAATAGTACCCATGAAAGGAAAATACAAAAGAAAACGATATTCCATGATTTAGTACGAAGAAGAAAGAATATCTTATACCAAATAATAGAATATACTGAAGCGCAAATGGTTTTTCATCCGCAATGCGGTAATCCACGTGAGCGAGATCATTTCCACAATTTAATAAAGAATGAATCTGAAGGTTCATTCACCATGCATCTTGATGAGTCTGCGTGAGCGGAGTTATTCCAATAGAATAATAAAGAATGGAATAACGAAGAATTTCACCATGCATGCGGTGAGTCGCATATCTACGTGTTATTCCAATAGAATAATAAAGAATGGAATAATGAAAAGAATTTCAACATGCATGCGGTAGTCCGCGTAGACAGGTTATTTCAATAGAATAATAAAGAATGGAGTAACAACCCTTACGAGTACTGAAAGAAATAACTTTCTTCAGAATATGAAAGAAATAAAACCCCTTACGACTGTTGAATGAAAATAATATTCCTACGAAAATATTGAACGAAGATGATATTCCTTACGAATATTGAACGAAAATAATATTCATACGAATACGAAAAATAATATATCTTCAGAATATGAAATAAATAATACCCCTTACCTTGGAAGAAGACTGGATACTGAAATAGTGAAGTAGCAGACTACTCTTCTTTTTTCTCTCTAGAGCTTTTCTCTCTATAATTGCTCTTGTGAGTGTTTGTGAATTGATGAGATTGAAGGAAGAATGAGCTTCTATTTATAGGAAAACATAGTTTCGATAATTGCACGTTTTGGGGCTCAAAATATTACAGTATAATACCTTCATCTTTTCCTTCATTTTTAATTTAGTCCTGCAAGTATTATCAAACTTGCACCACCTCCCCTAATAGTACATCATGTGAATCAATAGTACAATCATGTGACTCAATAGTTCTATACATGTGAAAAAAATAATTACAGTATAGTACCTTTATCTATACCTCCATTTTTAATTTAGTCATGCAAGTATTATCAATCTTGCACCACCTCCCCTAATAGTACATTTATGTGAATCAATAGTACACACATGTAAACAAATAGTTATAAGCATGTGAATTAATAGCAATTAATTACTCATTTATCCAATTAATTAACCAATTGATCAATATAACCTCCAGACATCAATTATTATCGGAATAGATGTCGATTTCCACTAACACTAATAATCCCAACACAATGGAACTATCAATTTCATCTTTAATCAATACGAACTTATTCATCATTAATATTATAACTCCTAATATTTAACAATCAGATCATTCTCAGGAAAGAGTGGGGCTTTCCGATAAGGATATCTCCTTATTGGCGCGCAATTAGGTGACCAAACCTTTCCTTGACAGAACTTCTAGACATTGTCAATATTGCAAATAATAATATGAATAACTTTATTACCTCAATTATTGATTTAATAATAATAAATATTATGCAGATGATACCGTGACAATAATTGAATCAATAATATGAGAGATATTATGCAATAATTACTGTAGCAATAATTGACTATAACTGAGTGACTTCTTATGTAAGCATCAATAATCAATACCATGTGCTACTATGCAACCACGCGTATTACTGTACTTTTACTACTGGGTAGTTCAACAGTTTAACGGTAAAACTTTCGCCATTATTTTTATAAAAAAGATTATTTCTGTCGCTTTCTATATCCGACAGTTATTTTGTTACGGGGTCCACCAATGATTGTCGTCGTACGAATATTTCCCGACAGAAGGAATATTCCCTGACCAAACAAATATTTTCTGACACAACGAATATTTTATAAAAACTTGCTTACTTTGCAAAATTTTCAAATATCACCCTTAACTTTAAACTTTTATCAATTTAACTATTTACCAAAATAAAAAAAATTGAATACTTTTATTTCATAAAATTCGGGATCTCACAATCTCCCCTCCTTATGAAATTCCGCCCTAGAAATTTACGTACCTAATAGTTCGAAGAGATGAGAATACCTTGCTTTCTATTCGGATTATACCTTCCCGATTATTTCCTCTGTATGATGATTTTCCCATTGCTCATCTCCTGTATTTCAGATATAATTCTAGAATACATCTTCAAAACAAAGGTTAATTGACATGCCACATATTTTCCCTATATTCTGACCGACCAATTAAATAACACATAAGCTCAGGTAGGTCATACTAACGAAGGATTAACCCGTCTCTCCCCTCCGAGTTTAAGTCTCACATCTCAGCCATGGATCATATCCCTAAGCTTTGATACCAACTGTGATGCCCCCAATACATGTATACATCACCCATCTTGGGTTGCCAGATACGTGGTACATAAATCAAATACAAACTTAATTATACAACTGTCGTGTAAAATACGACAAAACATAAGCTGAGAGTTTTAACACGAATATTATCTTCTAGACAATATCCACACTCAATGGAGTCCTCATTACAATTATTATCACACTATTTCATAGAATAGTGAGGACTACTAAAGCCACTTATCCTGGACCATCACTCCATTCCCCGACTTGTCCCAGCTATATTCTCATTTCTTGAAGAGAACAATGAAAGAAAAGGGTGAGCTCAACTAGCCCAGTAAGAAATATTATGACTAAGATAATGCAGAAGAAATTATCCTTAGCTTTCAATAGTATAACAACTGATAGAATATAATAGACAACAAGTTTTAGATCAACGACTGCAGCGGAACAAGCAATCCATTAGAAGAGTCAAGTAGAGCATGATATCTACTATCTTCTATGATTTAAAAAGTTTTTCATCAAATTTATCGCTGAGACTCAGCTTAATAAATAAATCACATCATCGAATCATCCCTGCACTACGGGCCAAGGATATTTATGTAATCATCAATGGTCATAATTATACCGAATAATCTCTGGTCATAATCATACGAACAATTGTCCATCAATGCACTACGGGCCAATGAGGACTTTTACCACATCATTTGTAACAATACGGGTCATGATTATACCAAATGATCCCTGGTATATTCATACCAATCAACAGTCCATCTATGCACGTAAGCCAAAGATTACTTTCATCACAATATAAGCACGAGGATGATGACAATGATATAAGCATTAATCAAACAAAATCAAGGATAAGTATTAAAGACTTTAAATTTATCCATAGTTTAAAAATATCCAAATTATCAACATGATACTGCTTTGTGGAGTAAAATTCAAGAATTATATTGTATCAAAAATGATTTGGACTGGAAAGAAATCAATTTTTGTTATGAATAGTACCCCGGGTGAATAGTACCCTGTGAATAGTACTTCAGGAATAGTACCCCGTGAATAGTACTCATGAATAGTACTTCGTGAATAGTACTTTATGAATAGTACTTTGTGAATAGTACCCGTATTTGTAAATAGTTTCGTATACGTGAATAGTGTCGTATTCGTGAATAGTACCCATGAAAGGAAAATACAAAAGAAAACGATATTCCATGACGAGTACAAAATAAAGAATATCTCATACAAGTATAATAGAATATACGAAACTGCAAATGGATTTTCATCCGTAATGCGATAATCCACGTAGATAGATCATTTCCACAATTTAATAAAGAATGAATACGAAGGGTCATTCACCATGCATGCTGATGAGTCTGCGTGAGCGAGTTATTCCAATGTAATAATAAAGAATGGAATAACAGAAGAATTTCACCATACATACGGTAGTCCGCGTAGACATGTTATTCCAACAGAATAATAAAGAATAGAATAACAGAAGAATTTCACCATGCATACGGTAGTCCGCGTAGACAGGTTATTCCAACAGAATAATAAAGAATGTAGTAAAAACCTTTACGAGTACTGAAAGAAATAACTCTCTTCAGAATACGAAAGAAATAAAACTCCTTACGACTGTTGAACGAAAATAATATTCCTACGAATATTGAACGAAGATGATATTCCTTACGAATATTGAACAAAAATAATATACATACGAATATGAAAAATAATATCTCTTCAGAATATGAAATAAATAATACCCCTTACCTTGGAAGAAGACTGGATACTAAAATAGTGAAGTAGCAGACTAGTCATCTTTTTTCTCTCTATAGCTTTTCTCTCTATAATTGCTCTTATGAGTTTTTGTGAATTGGTGAGAATGAAGGAAGAATGAGCTTCTATTTATAGAAAAACATAGTTTCGATAATTGCATGTTTTGGGGCTCGAAGTATTACTGTATAATACCTTCATTTTTTCCTTCATTTTTAATTTAGTCCTGCAAGTATTATCAAACTTGCACCACCTCCCCTAATAGTACATCATGTGAATCAATAGTAAAATCATGTGACTAAATAGTTCTATATGCATGAAAAAAATAATTACAGTATAGTACCTTTATCTATACCTCCATTTTTAATTTAGTCATGCAAGTATTATCAATCTTGCACCACCTCCCCTAATAGTACATTCATGTGAATCAATAGTACACACATGTGAACAAATAGTTATAAACATGTGAATTAATAGCAATTAATTGCTCATTTATCCGATTAATTAACCAATTGGTCAATATAACCTCCAGACATCAATTATTATCGGAATAGATGTCAATTTCCACTAACACTAATAATCCCGACACAATGAAACTATTAATTTCATCTTTAATCAACATGAACTTATTCATCATTAATATTATAACTCATAATATTTAACAACTAGATCATTCTCAGGAAAGAGTGGGACTTTCCGATAAGGATTTCTCCTTATTGGCGCGCAATTAGGTGATCAAACCTCTCCTTTACAGAACTACTAGACATCGTCAATATTGTAAATAATAATATGAATAACTTTATCGTCTCAATTATTGATTTAATAATAATAAATATTATGCAGATGATACTATGACAATAATTGAATCAATAATATGAGAGATATTATGCAACAATTACTGTAGTAATAATTGAGTATAACTGAGTGACTTCTTACGTAAGCATCAATAATTAATACCCTGTGCTACTATGCAACCACGCGTATTACTGTACTTTTACTACCGGGTAGTTCAACAGTTTAACGGTAAAACTTTTGTCGTTATTTTTATAAAAAAGATTATTTCTGTCACTTTCTATATACGACAGTTATTCCGTTGCGGGGTCCACCAATGATTGTGTCATTGTACGAATATTCCCCTATAAAAAGAATATTCCCCCACCAAACGAATATTTTTCGAGACAACAAATATTTTATAACAACTTGCTTACTTTGTAAAATTTTCAAATATCACCCTTAACTTTAAACTTTTATCAATTTAACTATTTACCAAAATAGAAAAATTGAATACTTTTATTTCATAAAATTCGGGATCTCACAGTTACACCAGTGTGTCCCCCTTCAGGACTGCCATGGATTTGATCCATGATTCTTTCCCTCAGATTCCCAGTACTACCCAAATAAATCCTATCATCCTTCTTGAGAATTCGCTCTTGCAGCTTGTAATTAGTGCAACTGGTTGGATCTATCAAAATATGAGTCATTACTTCTTGTGCAATTTTGTCATTCTCTAGGCTGTCAACAACTTCAGTAATCTAACTAGGGGTAGCTGATTGTATAACTGCACAACTGCCTTCCAAATCATGTGTTCTAGACAATGCATCTGCTACCAGATTTTCTTTACCCTTCTTGTAGTGTATAACATAATCAAAGCCTAACATTTTTGACAACCATTTCTGCTATACCAAGGTAGTTAATTTCTGTTCCATGAAGTACTTTATTGCCTCATGATCAGTTTTTATGATGAATTATTTTCCCAACAAGTAAGTCCTCCACTTTTGAACTGCCATGATGATTGCTAACAGTTCCTCCTCATAAGTTGATAAGCCCATATGTTTTGGGGATAAAGCCTTACTTAAGAAGGCTATTGGTCTCCCTTCCTGCATTAGGACTGCTCCCACCCCCATATGGCAAGCATCTATTTCCACCACAAATGCTTTAGAAAAATTAGGCAATGCTAGCACTGGAGTATCAGATACCACTGCTTTAAGCTTCTGAATTGCTTATTCAGCCTCTTTACCCCAACTAAATGCTCCTTTATTTAGCAGATTAGTCAATGGTTTGCTTATAATTCCATAGTGTTGGACAAATCTTCTATAGTAGCCTGTAAGGCCTAGGAATCCTCTCAAGGACTTCAAGGATTTGGGTCTGGGCCATAGTATCATTGCTTCAACCTTCTTTATATCAGCAGCCACCCCTTGCTCACTAATTATATGTCCCAAATATTCAACTTGTGGTTGTACAAAAGTGCATTTGGACTTCTTAACATAAAGCTTATTATGCCTTAGAACATTAAATACTTGTTGCAAGTGCTTTTCATGACTTACCAAGGAAGGAATGTATATCAAAATGTCATCGAAGAAAACTAAGACGAACTTCCTTAAGAAGGGAGCAAATACCTCATTCATTACACACTGAAAAGTGGCAGGTGCATTGGTCAAACCAAATGGCATAACTATAAACTCATAGTATCCTTGATGAGTTTTGAATGCTGTCTTCTATGTATCTTCAGCCTTTACCCTAATTTTGTGATAACCACTCCTTAGATCAAGTTTAGTATATAACTTACTGCCCTTCAACTCATCCAACAATTCTTCTATAATCAGAATGGGAAACTTATTTTTTATAGTTATGCTGTTGAGAGTCCTATAATCCACACAAAACCTCCATGTGTTAGTCTTTCTTTTTGACCAATAATACTGGTGAAGTGTAAGGGGAAGTACTGTGCTTGATAATTCCACTGTTCAGCATTTCTTTGACCATCCTTTCAATTTCGGTCTTCTGTTAATATGGATACCTGTAAGGATTTGAGTTAAGTGGCTTGCAATTAGGCATAATTGGTATGTGGTGATCTTGCAATCTTACAGGAGGCAGCCCTTGTGGTTCTTAAAAAATGTCTCCATATGACGTCACCAGCTGTTTTACCGCTTCTAAAACCTTGTTAACTGGTTCAGTGATCCCTTCAACTGCTATTAACTGAACCAAGAAATAAGTTTCTTCTTTAGGCTTCCAATTGAATTTTTCTGTTATATGCACTGAATAAAATTGCTTGGAATCTCCTTGATCCCTTAGTATAACTCTTTCTCTTTTCCAATGTATAGTGACTTCCCTTTTTTCAAAATCCAAACTGATGGGACTAACAGTTTGCATCCATTCAATTCCTAATACTGCATCATACTCCCCTAATGGAATTACATACATAGGAGTTTGAAATTTTCCTTGAGCCAATTCCCACTTAAATTGGGCAATTCTTCTATCAAACTTGATAAATTCTCCATTAGCAACCTTGACCTTAATGGGAATGCAAGGCTCAGTATGTAATTGGATTTTTTTCACCAAGGTTTGTGAGACAAAGTTGTGAGTGGACCCACTATCCAATAATATTTTGATAGGCCTATTTTTAATCAGCCCTTGTAATTTAATGTTATGAACCCCATGAGTTCCTGTGATGGCATGAAGTGAAATCCCACAGTCATCAATCTGTAGTAGTTCCCCTTCCTCTCCTTGCATGATAATTGCTAATTCCTGATCTTGTTCCCCTGCACTTAGCTTCTCCTCTTCCTTAGTTATTATTATATAATTGTGCTTTTGTTTACACCTGTGCTCTTGTGTGTATACCTCATCACAATGATAACATAGTCCCTTTTTCCTCCTTTCTGCCATTTCAGTTGTAGTAAGTCTTTTGATTGGAAAAGACCTTTGCCCTGCTCCCATCCTAGCTGGTTGAAGTGGTTCTTTATTGGGTTCCATGTTTGGTTTCCCCCTTTGCATATAATTTTCTCCCATAGCTTTAGATGTAATTTATGCTCTTCTGTCCAGCGATTCAAGATAAACTTCCTGTCTTCTTTCCTGGTTAATGGCCTCTCTAAGAGTTTGGGGCCTCACAAGGTACAATGTATTAGCAATTTCTTCTTTCAATCCACTGAGGAAACTCTCAATGAAATAATCTTCAGTAAACCCTCTATTCTGGTTCAGCATGTATGTTTTCAGTTCCTCGAATCTCCTTATGTAGTCATCCACTTTTCCCTTTTGCATCAACTTATTAAATTGCCCGATTAAATTTTCTTGTCCCCCTTTTGTAAATCTATGACAAATGTACTGTGCAAGTTCATCCCAAAGTAACCATGGTTTTTCATCTTGCAGGGATTGGAACCACACATCAGCCTCCCCTTCTAGATACAAAGCAGCATATGTGACACCTCCAAATCCAGGTACTTCATTCCCAGAGGATTTGGTGCTCACTTATCAAAAACTATTACATCTAACTACCCATAATAAAGGATAAAGACATAATTAAAATAACTTAAACAATAATCTCTCCCATTAAAGGGTTACATCATCATCTCGAATCAAATCCTAGGTAATCTAACCTTAAAATTTATTACATCAGTTTGCGGAATACATCATAAAATAAAACAAGTCTTTAATCATAATTCATTAAAATAAAATTCTCATAAGTCTTCATAATTTGGACATCTTGTCCTTGCCTTTGCTAGTCGACAATTCATCAACTTTCTCCACTTTAGCTCCAGTGTTAATTGCAAGAGTGAGCAAACAAATGCTCATTGATATAGAAAGTAGCAATGATAGTAACATGAGAGTGAACAACAAAAGCTGAACAATAAGGAACTTGTTCTACAAATCAAACTAGAAAACAAGTTCGAACTTTAATTATCTGAGGGTCTTAAGACCATGAACTATGTCCCCGGTACTTAGGTATTATTACCCAACCTTAACAGTCATTTAGACTATACGGACCCTTCTTAACGTAGTTAGGGGGATCAGCCCTTTGTACCATGTATTGTGCACAAACATCTAAACGTTACACGTACAAAATCCCCTACGTTAGGGTTGTTCGTCTCAGTTTGGATTTAGAATTTCCGCACTAAAGAAAGTTTAGTTTGAAACTAGCTTATCAGTGTTTCTAGAATTTTAGAACACTATTCGAATATAGATTAATTCAATCAATAAAGGGTTGCTTACTACTTGAAGGTTTAATACAACGATAAAGCTATAGACAACAAGTTTTAGATCAACAACTGCAGCGGAAATAAGCAATCTATTAGAAGAGTCAAGTAGAGCGTAAAATCTACTATCTTCTATGATTTAAAAAGTTTTTCATCAACTTTATCATTGAGACTCGACAATAAATAAAATCGAATCATCCCCGCACTTTGTGGGGCCAAGGATATTCATGTAATCATCAATGGTCATGATTATACCAATAATCCACAGTCATAATCATACCAACAACTATCCATCAATGAACTACGAGCCAATGAGGACTTTTACCACATCATTCGTCACATTACGGTAATGATTATACTAGAATAATCCTCGGTCATAATCATACCAAGTCTATCTATGCACGTAAGCCAAAGATGACTTTAATCACAATATAAGCATGAGGATGATGACAATGACATAATAATTCAATAAAACAAGTTTAAGGATAAATTTTAAAGATTTATAATTTAATTTATCCAGCAATCAATAACGTCCAAATTGTCAACATGATACTACTTTGTGGAGTAAAAATTAAGAATAATATTCATGTACCAAAAATAATTTGGACAGAAAAGAAATATATTTTTCGGGTGAATAGTACCCCGACACGAAAAGTGTCCCAAATACCCGAGTGAATGATACCAGAGTGAATGGTAATCGAGTGAATATTAGTAACCCATGAATAGTAACTTGTGAATAGTACTCCGGCACAAAAAGTACCCCGAATACCCGAGTGAATAATACTAGAGTGAATAGTAACTGGTAAATAGTAACCCGTGAATAGTAACTCGTAAAAAAAATACTAAAGAAAATGATATTCCATGACGAGTACAAAAGAAATGATATATCATACAAGTATAATAGAATATATGAAACTGCAAATGGATTTTCACCCGCCATGCGGTAATCCACGTAGACAGATCATTTCCACAATTTAATAAGGAATGAATACAAAGGATCATTCACCATGCATGCGTAATCCACATGACGAGTTATTCCAGCGAAATAATAAAGAATGGAATAACGAAGAATTCACCATGCATGCGATAGGCCATGCACGCATGCAGTTATTCCCAATGAATAATAAAGAATGGAACCGGTCATGCGTAATCCACCTGCATACGAGATATTCCAACGAATAATAAAGAATGGAACCGGTTCATGGATAATCCGCACGCATGACGGATATATTCAACGAGAATAATAAAGAACGGAATAACAACAAAATTCAGCAGACATGAGATAGACCGCACAGACAAGTTATTCCAACAGAATAATAAAGAATATAATAACAGAAGAATTTTACCATGTATGCGGTACTTCGCATAGACAGGTTATTCCAACATAATAATAAAGAATGAAATAACAATAGCTCTCTTCATGAATACGAAAAAATAATACCCCTTAACCTTAGAAGAAAACTGGAATAGTGAGGTAGCAGACTTCTCTTCTCCTTTCTCTCTATAATTTCTCTCTATAATAATTGCTCTATAGCTTTAGTAAATTGGTGAGAAATGAAGGAAGAATGAGCTTCTATTTATAGAAAAATATAATTTCGATAATTGCACGTTTTGGGGCTCAAAATATTACAGTATAATACCTTCCTCTTTTTCTTCATTTTTAATTTAGTCCTGCAAGTATTATCAAACTTGCACCACCTCCCCTAATAGTAAATCATGTGAATCAATAGTAAATCATGTGACTCAATATTTCTAAACATGTGAAAAAATTAATTATAGTATAGTACCTTCATTTATACCTCCATTTTTAACTTAGTCATGCAAGTATTATCAATCTTGCACCAAATCCCCTAATAGTACAAGAATGTAAATCAATAGTACACATATGTGAACAAATAGTTATAATCATGTGAATTAATATCAATTAATTGCTCATTTATCCGGTTAAATACCCGATTGGTCAATATAACCTCCAGACATCAATTATTATCAAAATAAATGTCAATTTTCACTAACACTAATAATTCTAACATAATGGAACTATCAAATTCATCTTTAATCAACACGAACTTATTCATCATTAATATTATAATTCACAATATTTAACAACTAGGTCATTCCCAGGAAAGAGGGGGCTTTCCGATAAGGATTTCTCCTTATTGGCGCGCAATTAGGTGACCAAACCTCTCATTGACAAAATTTCTAGACATTGTCAATATTGCAATTAATAATACGAATAACTTTTCCGTCTCAATTATTGATTTAATAATATAACATATTGTGCAGATGATACTGTGACAATAATTGAATCAATAATATGAGAGATATGATCACGATAATTCTTGTAGCAATAATTGAGTATAAGCGGTGACTTCTTACATAAGCATCAATAATCAATACTGGTATGCTATTATGCAACCATGCGTATTACTGTACTTTTACTACCGGGTAGTTCAACGGTTTTAACGGTAACACTTTTGCCGTTATTTATAAAATGATAGTTCTGTCATTTTCTTACTACGACAATACTTTCGTTGTGGGGTCCACAAATGATTGTGCCATCGTACGGATATTCCTCGACAAAAAGAATATTCCTCGACCAATCGAATATTATATAACAACTTGCATACTTTGTAAAATTTATAAATATTACCCACAACTATAACAATATATCAAATTCACACCATAATATTAAAAAAAAATATTTCGAAAAATTTAAATCTTTATTCATAAAATTTGGGGTCTCACAATCTCTCCTCCTTATGAAATTTCGCCCTCGAAATTTACATACGTACCTGGTATGCCGAAGAGATGAGGATACCTTGACTTAATTTCAGATTCTAACTCTTGAGGTATAACCTTTGAGTGTTGAATACGATCCTTCTTATCCAAGATTTTAACACGTATCTCCTCATACGTTAAATCTTCTACTATCTTGTCTAGTTCTAATTTAATAATGTGGTTCGGGTCGTCCACATATTTACATAACATCGATACGTAAAAAACGTTATGAACACGCGACATACTTGGTTGTAAAACGAGTCTAT
Organism: Panax quinquefolius; assembly: GCA_020205615.1. Taxonomy (NCBI): domain Eukaryota; kingdom Viridiplantae; phylum Streptophyta; class Magnoliopsida; order Apiales; family Araliaceae; genus Panax; species Panax quinquefolius. Next base: position 74,517,536 of record CM035159.1, on the reverse strand, counting down.
AGGCCACAGTTCCTACTCAATCGAGGATTTCAAATGGGCCAATAAAATCGAGGGTTGAGATTTCCTCTCTTCATCGATTCTTGCTTCTAGAATAACGCCCTCTTGAACCTTCTTCTTCACATTCATCAGCTCTGAGTATATAGCTTGCACGACTTTAACTTTATCGATTAAAGTCGATTTTACTCGTATATTTGATATCACCACGTGGGTCCTTTGAGTCTTTAACTTTATCTTCATCATTTGTAAGTTATAAGAAATGGGTTTTTGTGTTAACAACATCGCACTCATAAACGCATAAGATCTTCAACTCAACGCGTCAACTACCACGTTCGCTCTTCCACGATGATATTGAATGGTATGATCGTAATCTTCAACAGCTCGAGCCAACGTCTTTGGCACATTATACGATCATTTTAGGTAAAGAAATATTTGAGGGTTTTGTATTGTGGTCAATACAAAATTCGATTTCACGCTCTGGGGTAGGCCAGGAAGTTCTTCGAGAATACGTCAGGAAATTTATTAACGATAGAAATATCATTTAAAAACTGTGACTCTCATCCAAGACTTGGATAAAACATGAAATAAAGGTTTCTCCTAACGGAGTTTCAACCAATAAGTCAAAGTTTAACTTATCTGGGGTCAAATTTAAACGTTAAGCGCAAGCAAGAGAGATAAAAGAATGGGTAGAACCGGTATCTAATAAGGTATAGACTTTGCAAGAATTTATAATTAACTAACCTGTGCTAACTTCGTTCGGATTACTCACTTTTTGAGAAATCACGAAAAACGCTCTTCTTGAAACCACCGACTTTGTTTTGTCTGTATCCGCCTTTGGTGCCACCGTCCCAGCTGAACTTGACTTTGGTGCACGACAAAATCGGGATAGGTGACCTTCTTTTCCATAATTGTAACATGCTTTGGACTGCTGTTTACAGTTTGGACTGATGTGTCCCTCCCCTTCGCATTTGTAACATACGACCGGTGGTCGTTCTCTCCTTCCTTAACAATAGGTCTTTGGTCTTTGACGTCGTCTTTCCATTATTATTGAATCTCCTCTTCTTGAAACTTTCACTTCTATTATCTTAGCCATGATTACCACTGAAGTGGTTACCATTCTTGGCATGATAATTCCCCCACGATGGTTATCATTGTTCCGATGGCCGTTGCCACCGGTATGATTATTATCGTGTTGTTGGTCGTTGCCTTTTGGTTGTGCTGACTCATTATCGCACTCCAATAACCGAGCCATATTCACAACATCTGAATATAAACAAAGTTTGTGAGAAATGAGGTATTGACGTATATCAGGTTTCAAACCTCTTAGAAACATTCGCGTCATTCGCTCCTCATTATTGACCAAATGGGATGCAAACCGGGAAAACTTCGCAAATTTAGCATCGTATTGCAACACGATCATATTATTTTGCTCCAACTTGATGAATTCCACCTCCTTCATGTGACGAATCCTTTCGGGAAAGTACTTGTCGTTGAACAGCTCTTGGAACTTCTCCCAAGACATCTTGAGTCGTCCAGTTTGAGTGCGTTTACGATTCCCACCAATGTCTTCCTCTTCACGCAACATAAAGGTGGCGAAGGGAACCTTTTGCTCCTTTGAGCATTCTATGACATCAAATATCTTGGTGATTTGCTTTATCCACGTCTCCGCCTTAAGTGGTTCTAGCTTTCCCAAAAACTCTGGCGGTCCCAGCTCCTTGAACTGCTTAGCAGTAACCAGCCATGGGTTGCTATTGTTTCCACCTGCATTTTGAACAGGAGTCTCTCTCGCCTGATATTGCATGAATTGCATAAAGCCTCTGAACATCTCATCATTCATCATCTGATCAGTGTTTTTATTTACCTGAGGATTATTGTCTTCTTGTTGCACATTATCCTGGGTATTGATCGTTGGTGACTCAATGGTCTCATGTGCTTCATTGCTTATCTCAACATTTTTAGATGCCATTTTCAAACACTGTCACAAAACAAGGGTTAATTGACATATCACATATTATCCCTATACTCTGACCGACCAATTAAATACCAAATAAACTTAGGTAGGTCATACTAGCGAAGGAATTCCCCGTCTCTCCCCTCCTAGTTCTTGTCTCACATCTCAGCCAGGGATCATATCCCTAAGCTTTGATACCAACTATGACGCCCCCAAAACAGGTATACATCACCCATATTGGGTCACCATATACATGGTACAGAAATTTAATACAATTTAATAATATAATTGTCGTGTAAAATACGACAAAACATTAACTGAGAGTTTTAATAAGAATATTGTCATCTAGACAATATCCACACTCAATGGAGTCCTCATTACATTAATTATCACATTATTCTGTAGAATAGTGAGACTACTAAAGCCAATTATCCTGGACCATCACTCCATTCCCCGACTCGTCCCAACTATATTCTCATTTCCTGAAGAGAACAATGAAAGAAAGGGTGAGCTTAACTAGTCCAGTAAGAAATATTATGACTAAGATAATGCAGAATAAATTATCCTTAGCCTTCAACAGTATAACAACAATAGACAAAAAGTTTTAGATCAACAACTGTAGCGGAAATAAGCAATCCATTAGAAGAGTCAAGTAGAGCATAAAATCTACTATCTTCTATGATTTAAAAAGTTTTCCATCAACTTTATCGCTGAGACTCAGCTTAATAAATAAAATCGAATCATCCCTACACCACGGCCAAGGATATTCATGTAATCATCAATGGTCAAGATTATACCAAATAATCCCTGGTCATAATCATACCAACAACTGTCCATCAATGAACTACAGGCCAATGAGGACTTTTACCACATCATTCGTCACATTACGGTCATGATTATACCGAATTATCCCTGGTCATAATCATACCAAGTCCATCTATGCACGTAAGCCAAAGATGACTTTAATCACAATATAAGCACAAGGATGATGACAATGACATAATAATTCAATAAAACAAGTTCAAGGATAAATTTTAAAGATTTATAATTTAATTTATCCAGCAATCAATAACGTCTAAATTATCAACATGATATTGCTTTGTGGAGTAAAATTCAACAATAATATTCATGTACCAAAAATAATTTAGACAGAAAAGAAATATATTTTTTGGGTGAATAGTACCCCGTGAATAGTACTTTGGGAATAGTACCTCGTGAATAGTATCCCGACATGAAAAGTGTCCCGAATACCCGAATGAATAATACTAGAGTGGATAGTAATCGAGTGAATAGTAACCCATGAATAGTAACTTATGAATAGTACTCCGGCACAAAAAGTACCCCGAATACTCGAGTGAATAATACTAGAGTGAATAGTAACCGGGTGAATGGTAACCCGTGAATAGTAACTCGTAAAAAAAATACCAAAGAAAATTATATTCCATGATGAGTACAAAAGAAATGATATCTCATACAAGTATAATAAAATATACGAAAATGCAAATGGATTTTCACCCGCCATGCGGTAATCTACGTAGACAGATCATTTCCACAATTTAATAAGGAATGAATACAAAGGATCATTAACCATGCATGCGGTAATCTACATAGACAGGTTATTCCAACAGAATAATAAAGAATGGAATAACAGAAGAATTCATCATGCATGCGATAGACCGCACAGACAGGTTATTCCCAACATAATAATAAAGAATGGAACTAGGTCATGCGTAATCCACACAGACAGGATATTCCAACAGAATAATAAAGAATGGAACCAGGTCATGCATAATCCGCACAGATAGGATATTCCAACAGAATAATAAAGAACAGAATAACAATAAAATTCAGCAGACATGCGATAGACCGCACAGACAAGTTATTCCAACAGAATAATAAAGAATATAATAACAGAAGAATTTCACCATGTATGCGGTTCTTCGCATAGACAGGTTATTCCAACATAATAATAAAGAATGGAATAACAATAGCTTTATTCATGAATACGAAAGAATAATACCCCTTACCTTAGAAGAAAATTGGAATAGTGAGGTAGCAGACTTCTCTTCTCCTTTCTCTCTATAATTTCTCTCTATAATAATTGCTCTATAGCTTTAGTAAATTGGTGAGAAATGAAGGAAGAATGAGCTTCTATTTATAGAAAAATATAGTTTCGATAATTGCATGTTTTGGGGCTCAAAATATTACAGTATAATACCTTCCTCTTTTTCTTCATTTTTAATTTAGTTCTGTAAGTATTATCAAACTTGCACCACCTCCCCTAATAGTAAATCATGTGAATCAATAGTAAATCATGTGACTCAATAGTTCCAAACATGTGAAAAAATTAATTATAGTATAGTACCTTCATCTATACCTCCATTTTTAACTTAGTCATGCAAGTAGTATCAATCTTACACCAAATCCCCTAATAGTACAAGAATGTGAATCAATAGTAAACACATGTGAACAAATAGTTATAATTATGTGAATTAATATCAATTAATTGCTCATTTATCCGGTTAAATACCCGATTGGTCAATATAACCTCCAGACATCAATTATTATCGAAATAAATGTCAATTTTCACTAACACTAATAATTCCAACATAATGGAACTATCAAATTCATCTTTAATCAATACGAACTTATTCATCATTAATATTATAATTCATAATATTTAACAACCAGGTCGTTCCCAGGAAAGAGGGGCTTTCCGATAAGGATTTCTCCTTATTGGTAGCAAATTAGGTGACCAAACCTCTCCTTGATGAAATGTCTGAGACATTGTCAATATTGCAATTAATAATATGAATAACTTTGCCGTCTCAATTATTGATTTAATAATATAACATATTGTGCAGATGATACTGTAACAATAATTGAATCAATAATATGAGAGATATGATGCAGCAAGTACTGTAGCAATAATTGAGTATAACTAAGTGACTTCTTACATAAGCATCAATAATCAATACCGTGTGTTATTATGCAACCATGCGTATTATTGTACTTTTACTACCGGGTAGTTCAATAGTTTTAATGGTAACACTTTCGCCGTTATTTATAAAATGATAATTCTGTCATTTTCTTACTACGACAATACTTTCGTTGTGGGGTCCACCAATGATTGTACCGTCGTACGGATATTCCCCGACAAAAAGAATATTCCCTGACCAATCGAATATTATATAACAACGTGCATACTTTGCAAAATTTATAAATATTACCCACAACTATAACATTATATCAAATTCACACCATAATATTCAAAAAAAAAAAATCGAGAAATTTAAATCTTTATTCATAAAATTTGGGGTCTCACAGGTTTATATATATATATATATATATATATATATATATATATATATATATATATATAAATTTTGTTTTATTATTATTATAAAAGTAATAAAATAGAATACTTTTTATAAAGTTTTGTTTTATTTGAGTATAAATATAATATATTATATTTTATTATGCATAGTGTTTGTATAATTATACAGATAATGTTTGTATAGTAAAATCGTTTTATATAAAACAAAATACTTTTATAAATTTATTTGTTTTATTAGATTTTAAATAATATATATATATATAAATTTTGTTTTATTATATAATTATAAATAGAATATATTATATTTTATTGCATAGTATCCTTTCTATTCTCCTATAAATAGGATGCTTAGTTAGAATTGAAAAACACATCAGAAATTCAGAGAATTCTTCTTCTATAATCTTGAGCGTATTTTTTTAGAGTTTAAGAAAGCTTTGAGCGTAGAAAATAGTGCAAGTTTTCTTCAAGTATATCCCCGCCCTACCCTTTGGAATACTCTTCTTTTTAAGGTAAGGGGTATTATTTATTTCATATTCTGAAGAGAAATTATTTTTCGTATTCGTATGAATATTATTTTTGTTCAATATTTGTAAGGAATATCATCTTAGCTTCAATATTAAGTAGGAATATTATTTTAGATTCAACAATCGTAAAAATTATTATTCTTTCGTATTCATGAAGAGAGTTATTTTCTTTCAATACTCGTAAGGGTTGTTATTCCATTATTTATTATTATCTTTGGAATAACTTTATGCCTATCAAAGTCTTTTGCATACATGGTGAAATTCTTCTATTATTCCATTCTTTATTATTCATTTGAATATCCTCTCTATCTGGTCTATCGCATACCGTGAATTTGTTGTTATTCCATTCTTTATTATTACATTGGAACATCACATGCATGCGGATTACGTATGACTGGTTCCATTCTTTATTATTCTGTTGGAACATCACATGCATGCGGATTACGTATGACTGGTTCCATTCTTTATTATTCTATTGGAACATCACATGCATGCGAATTACGCGTGACTGGTTCCATTCTTTATTATTACATTTGGAATATCACATGCATGCATGCGGATTACGCATGACTTCGGTTCCATTCTTTATTACTTTGTTGGAATAACTTTTGCATGTGGATTACCGCATGCAGGTGAATGATCCTTTGTATTCATTCCTTATTAACTTGTGGAAATGATGCATCTACGTGGATTACCGCATGGCGGGTAAAAATCCATTTGCAGTTTCATATATTCTATTATACTCAGTTGGTTAAAGTTTTGGCTTCTATACTCCATGAAATTAGTAGAATAACCTGAATATTTGCGTTTCATCCAGTATCTTTTCATGGAAATATTCTTCTGAGCATTCTTGAATTTTTACTCCACAAAGCAGTACCATGTTGACAATTTAGATATTATTGGTTCCTGGATAAATTAATTTATAAATCTTTAAAATTTATTCTTGAACTTATTTTATTAAATTATTATGTCATTGTCATCATCCTCATGTTTATATTATGTTGAAAGTCATATGTGGCCTGTAGTGCATAGATGGACTTGGTATGATTATGACCAGGGATTATTCGGTATAATCATGACCGTAATGTTATAAATGATGTGGTAAAAGTCCTCATTGGCCCATAGTTCATTGATGGACAGTTGTTGGCATGATCACGACCATTGATGAAAACACGAATATCCTTGGCCCGTAGTGCATGGATAATTTGTGGTTGTGAGACTAATGAATATCCTTGGTAGTAGTCAAAGAGGGATGATGTGGATTATTTATTGAAATGAGTCTCGTGATAAAAGTGATGAAAAACCTTTTAAATCATAGAAGATAGTAGATTTTATTCTCTACTTGACTCTTCTAATGGATTGCTTGTTCCGCTGCAGTTAAACTTGATGTTTGTTATATTGTATCAGTTTAACACTGTTGAAGGCTAACGATAATTTATTCTTCATTATCTTAGTCATAATATTTCTTACTGGGCTAGTTGATCTCACCCTTTTTCTTTCATTATTCTCTTCAGGAAATGAGAACGTAGCAGGGACTAGTCGGGGAATGGAGTGACGGTCCAAATGATAGCATTAGTAGTCCTCACTATTCTATGAAATAGTGTGAAAATAAATGTATTGAGGACTTATTTTGAGTTTGAATATTGTCTAGAAGATAACATTTGTATTAAAACTTGTTAGTTCCCGGAGGCACAATAGATATCTAGAAGGGGGGGGGGGGGGGTTGAATAGATAATTAAAAACTTTTCTTTGAAACTCGTTAGTATGATTGTGATTAATGCACAGTGGAATGAGTATATGATAAATCTTCTTTGAGATATCTTGAATTAATGAGAGTGAGGCAGTTATGACAGTTTTAGCAGTTATAATGGACACAGTGGTTTTAAGTGGTTCAGAGCATAAAAGCTCCTAATCCACTCTTCTACTCCTTGAGTAGGAAATCCACTAAGGATGTCCGTTACACTTCTTGAATCTCACAGATTCCTTCTAGACCAGCAGTCTAGGCACTTCTCAGTTCACTTTTGAACTTTTCAAGTCCAGCACACTTGGTTCTTTACAGTTCACTTAGAACTCTTCAAGTCCTTCAGACTTAGAACTTCTCACTTCAGTTGATTGGTTGTTGTTGAGATCGTGATTGGTGCTACTCAGTTGCTATTAAGCACTTGTTCGAAAGAACTGAGTAGCTGAGCAAGCTTTCTCTTTTTCTCAGATCGTAGAGTTGAGCGTTGAGTGTTCTTGCACGTTTTTGTTTAATGCTTGCCTTATTTTCCTCATCTGTCTTTATACTGTATATATGTGATCTTGAAATCTATCCGTTGAAGCCTTTTGAAGAAGCATTAAATGTGTTTGACCTTTCTGAACTTTGATGGAGACTTTTCTGCACATCTTCTAAATTTCACTTTGGCCCACTAACACATCAGACTGCTTTCTCACCTAACACCTAAAAAGGTGTTTTTCTCTGCCCAATGTTCCTTTTCTTAGCTTCTTGAATACGTTCCTTTTGATCAATACTAAGGATATCTTTTGTACCGTTGGGACTGGTGAGTGCTTCAACATTCAAAATCCATTCCATATTTATTGGAATTCATCTTTAAGCAAAAGGTAGGGCTTGATGCTTCTAACACAAGGCAAATGACACTCTACTATCCATATCGTAGTGTCTTGTTATATTGGTGCTTGTTCTTAAGAGAACACTACGATTTCTCGCAAGAATTTGCACACTACGATCTTTTCACACAACGATCATCACTTGCTCGTCTTGCAGACTCAACGTTTCCGAGAGCACACTACGATCTCTGAGTTAGCTTCGGCAAACGTCTGGACCACTCTACGATTCCTGAAGAGGTCCTTCAAGGCAAATACACTACGATCTTCTAAGCTCTACGATTTTGCCTTGGCTTCTGCAATCTATTGATCAGCTTGATAGACTACGATTCCTGTTGAAGCCTATCTATACGTTTCACGATAGATCAACCTAACATCTTTGATCTCTTTATCTATACATTTGTTTATAGAATGATGAACACTTAAAAGCTAAGATCAACCTAACAAATTTGATCTATCACTAAGTTCTTGTACATATATTCTTTTAAGGACTTTACATATTATCATGATCATTTACTTTAAACATCAAATCAAAATATGCATTCTTCCAACAATCTCCCCCTATTTGATGTTGATATAACCAAGGAGATTTGTTGTCATGATTATTAAATTTTATATGCAGTTGCAGCAAAGTAAACATGACTTAGTATTTCAGTGAGTAGCTAAAATTTCTAGAGAATAAGCATGAATTTATTGATGTATAAAGACAGATATTACAATTAAGTTTGACTACATCAATACAACTTAAAACTCAACTTATCTCTATTTGTTTGGCCTTTTGCTTCTTGGAGGATTTGCATATTCCTCAGCTCTCCTCTTTCTGCTTACTTCATCTCTTCTGGCCAAATCTTCCAGCTCACTTGGGCTTAGTCTAGGATTGTGATCATGCCTATTCATGAAATGCAAGATCTCCAATTGGCATTCTTAGGCCTGTTGTTGTTACCTCATGAGAGCTGGTCATTGGCCCTAGATTCCTTAAAGGTTGAGCCATTAAAACTTCCTGTTGATTAGCTCGTTGAGCCTGATGGCTGGATCATGGAGTCTGCTGGGTGATTTGCCTTGCAGGCGGGTTCCTCAAGGCTTGAGTTTGGAATTGTCCTCTGCCTCTGCCCTTGCCTCCCTGGCCTCCCTGATCTCCCTTTTCTTTATTCTCCCCCTTTATATCAGCATCAAGGGTTCGAATATCTTTGGAGAGGTGAGTGACTCCTTGGATAAGCTCATTGAGTTGACTCTGAGTTTGGGCAATGTCCTCGCGATTCTCTTGGATCAAAGCATCATAACGAGTTTCACGTCGTTGAAGAATGTTTAGGACAGTTTCAGTCTGCTGCATTTGACCCATGGAGAAGTCTTGAAATTCCTTGACTGCAGTTTGAAGACTTATGATACTCTTTATCATTTGCTCGTTCTGAGATTATTGAGTCTTTTGTAAGATCAAGACAACATCCCTATGTCTTTTAGTTGCGAGAAAGTGGATGCCATCTCTGTCTTTTATGCTTTGAAGCATTTCTTTGTGATCTCCTTAAGCATTTTAGAGAGCTCAGAGCTTAGGGAGCTTGGAAGATTATTTGCAGCATTGATCATTGATGTTAATCTCAGCTGAATAAGTTCAGAGTGATCCTCAAGGCTCTCATCGAGTTCCTTGACCACTTTAACAGACATTGCTGACAGATCAGCCTTTGTGGACAATTCTGAAAGAATGTCATCCAATTTGGGAAATTTTGAGGAGGGAGTTGATGTGCCTTTGAATTGATCTTGAAAAGAGTAGAGGGCAAGATCAAGATTGAAGTATCCGTTGCTGGATGAAGAGGGAATATCTGATGTAGGGGACTGTGTTTGGAGGTTGAAGGTTGGTGACTCTATGATTTGAGGTGGAGACTCTACCATGGGGCTAGAGTCAGTGATCGTAGAGATGGGATGTGAGAGCATTAGGGAGTTGATCTTATTTGGTTCCTCAGTTACAGAATTTTGGGATTCTGCAACTGGAAATTGGTTTCGTGGATGAAGAATTACTTCCAACCATCGTGGGAATTCATAAAATTAATTGAACGAAGATGATGGCAAGTGATTGACTCTAAATAGAGTTGGAATAGACAATACCTCAGATTCATTCTGTAAGGAAGATTTATTTGTAAGTAACTTTTTGGCGAAGTTGAATCTTCCTGAAAATCCATTAACTAACACTGAGATGGCCGGATACTCTTTGAAGCTCCAGAACATGTGATCCCAAGAGTTCAGAATTTGAGCTTGGTGGAAAGGCATCATGGGAAGATATGCAAACAGTTGCTCATAGTTGGCTCGTCTGTGCCCATCAATGCTTACAGCTATGATCTCGACCTCATCATCTTCTTCTCTATTTTCATTGGAGGATTCCATTATGTCAATGGCCTCATGATGTTCTTGCACTGGTTCTTCATCATTTCATGCAAAAGTCTCTTTTTCTGCCATGGAGGTGTCATGATCCTCCCCCTTAGCTTGATCATCTTTTTGAACGATTAACAGTTCCCCTCAGCTGGAGCATCTTCTAGCAGCTCCCCCTCAGCTGGAGCATCTTCTAGCATGAGATCTTCAGACATCTCCCCCCTCAGCAGGAGCCATGACTTCTTGGCTTTCATTTGCTGGTTCCTTTTTAGCACCCAATTCTTTGGCTTCCCTTTTTAGCACTTCTTCATTGACAAGAATGTATTTCTTGACCAATTTTCTTCTTGGCTTTCTAGGCTAAGCCCCAACCTCAGGACTTTCTTCAATTTAACCTTTTGATCAGCCAAAATGTTTGTTGCAGCTACTTCCTTGTTTAGTCTGGTCTCTACGATCGACTGAGACTCTACGATCGAAGAGATTGATGGCCTTTTGGTCTTGTGGCTGATTTTATTCTTCTTCAGCAGCTGAGATATGGTTGCTCTATCTTCTTCTGCCTCAGCCTGCTGTTCCTTTCTTCTTAGAATCCTTAGAGTCTCAATGTCTGATGACTCTACAGGCTTGTTGGTAGTGGATCCCTGAGGTTCTTCTGTACTTATGGCTTACAGTTTTCTTTTGCCCTTGCTTTTTCTGACCAAAGCAATGGGTTCTTCCTTGTTAGCTTCTTCTTCTTCCTCAGTTTCTCTGACAACAGACATATTTCCTAGTACTCTTGATCCCTTTATCTAACCAGTTCTACCGCTGGATTCAGACATCATCTTCACATTTTCAGCTGGATTCCTTTTCCAGTTTTCAAATAATTGCTGGGTCATTCGTCGATTTGGATTGATGGCTTCTCCTTCATCATCCTCAATTAGGTCACCAAGAGCAGCCTGTAGGATAATTCTTATAAATCGTCCGTAGAGCATCTTCTGTGAGCTCTTTGTTTTCTTTGAGCTGATTAACCACTTCCCAATCCATTCAAGTAATAGAGCCCCATAGTTAAGTTGTATTTTATAATATATGGCAGTCATGAGTTTGAGTTGTACCTCATTCACAGAGTCATGACCTGAGCTCTTACAACATATACATTTTCCAACAATATCAGCTAGAAACTCATACCTCTGTGGAAACTCCTTCTTCTTGTATCATTTGACAGAGGGTGATTTCTTGTGATGCATCTTCTTGATACCCTTATGGAAGTCTATGCCATCTAAGGACGAATACCCTTAAGATTTGAGACCTAGGGTTAGAGTGATGTCCTCAGCCTTTAGTCTGATTTGGACGTTCCTGACTTTCGCAATGATGGTGTTGTTTTCAAATACCTCGTTATTATAGAATTCTTTTACCAGCTTTGGGTAGATCAATATGTCTGTACCCAAGGCTTCTTCGAGACCTGCTTTCTTTAGTAGCGACAGAGTCTTGTGAAATTTGGGTTTAGCTGTTTTGAACTCGTCAAAGTAGAGTCTGTAGTCGGAGATAACACTGAAAGTTGCCATTGATTTCTTTGCAGGAAGTGGGAGTGACTGAGCTTTCTACTAATTTAGGGTTTCTGCTTGAGAGAGGAAGAGAGAGATGATCTTTTGAACTTTAGATTTGAAAAAGACGATTTTAATTTGTACTTATAACTTCCCTCTCTCCATTTTGCTTAGTGGGACAGGTGTCGAATTTTGCTTGGCTCTACTAATTTGACAGAGAAGGATTGTACTGAATTGCCCTTAACTCCTGCTGAGTTAATGTATTTTTCAGTAGGACTACGATCGTTGAGATGGTCCTTGGAATCGTTGAGTCTGTTCTACCATCATTGAGTCTGTGTAGCAGTCGTCGTGTCTGAGCTGTAGAGTCTGAACTATGATCGTTGAGTTTGACTATCAATCGTAGAGTCTGATTAACAATCGTAGAGTCTTAACCAAGTCTTCATGATGAACTTTTGACTTAGCATTCTTCTTGGTTTAATGTAGCTCAGGAAGGGCCAACCTCATTGATTGAATCAAGGGTTAGGTTTGTCCCTGAGGTACTTATCAGAGAGATTGCCTTGTTTGAGACTTGATCATCATAGGGTGCTGCTTTGGTTTTGATGCAACTCTGCTATCGTTGAGTCTTCACTGTGATCGTTGTCATTGTATGACACTTTGGTTCTACGATCGTGGTCTTCCTTTGATCATGTCTATTTCAAACATAGCCTTTAAACCTGTATGTTTAGTGTAAGACCCCAGCTTTTAATAAATAAAGATGAATTTTCTATAAATATTATTTTTGAATATTATGGAATAATTTGATATAATGTTATAGTTGTGGGTAATATTTATAAATTTTGCAAAGTATGCAAGTGGTTATATTATATTCGATTGGTCGGGGAATATTCGGTTTAGCAGGGAATATTCGTACAACGGCTCAATCATTGGTGGACCCCACAACAGAATTATTGTCGGATTGAGAAAAAGACAAAAATATTTTATTGAAATAACGGCGGAAGTTTTACCGTGGTTACTGTTGAACTACTCGGTAGTAAAAGTACGATAATCGTGTGGTTGCATAGTAGCACACGGTATTGATTATTGATGCTTATGTGAGAAGTCACTCAGTTTGATTCCATTATTGTCGATTAATAATATGAATTATTATAGCGATAATGACGTTTTGTTTTATTCGAAACATCTTTTTATATAAAATAGAATACTTTATTAAAGTTATTCTATAAATAGAATATATTATATTTTATTATGCATAGTATTGCATAGTGTGTTTTGCATAGTGTTTTTGCATAGTATTGCATAGTGTTTGCATAGTAAAATGTTTTATATAAATAGAATATATTATATTTTATTTAAAAGATTTTTCTTTAAATATGGACCGTCAGATTAAAGTAAATCAATCTAGGCCGTTCATGGATTAGTTACTATGCATTCCATTTTCCTATAAATAAAGCTCATTCCTTCATTATTTTCTTACTTAATTCATTGAAACTCTAGAGAGAGAAATTATAGAGAGAAAAGCTATAGAGAGAAAGTTATAGAAAGAAGAAGAGTATTCTGCTACTTCACTACTTCTATATTCAGGTTCTTTTACGGTAAGGGGTGTTATTCTTTCTTCTTGAAGAGAACTTCATTATTCCATTCACTATTATTGGAATAACTTTTGTTAAAAGTGGCATACCTATAACTTTGTAAAATGTGGCATACCTATATTGGTGAAATCATAACTTCTTATTTATTACTTGGAATAACCTTGATATCTGTATTTACCCTATACTTGGTGACATTCTTCTATTATTCTGTTGGAACATCCTGTCATGCATGTTTTTACACCGACCAGTTCCGCTTTTATTATTCATTTGAACATCTCATGCATGTGTTTTACACCGGACTGGTTCCGCTTTATCATTCTGTTGGAATATCCTATCTCATGTGTTTTACAATCGGATCCGTTCCATCTTTATTATTCTGTTGGAACATCCTCACAGCCGGTGTGAATTTCACCGACTTGGTTCCGTTATTATTATTCTGTTGGAATAACTTTGTCTATCACACCGCATGCATGGTGATTTCTTTTGTTATTCCATTCTTTATTATACCCAATTGGTTAAAACTTTGACTTCTATACTCCATGAAATTAGTAGAATATCCTTGATATTTGCGTTTCATCCATATCTTTCACGGAAATATTCTTCCGATCATTCTTGAATTTTACTCTACAAAGCGATGTCATGTTGACAATTTGGGCGTTAATAATTCCTGGATAAAATAATTCTTGAACTTGTTTTATTGAATTCTTATATCATTGTCATCATCCTCATGTTTATATTTTTTTTTTAAAGTCATCATGGCACGTAGAGAGTATGGATGGACTTGGTATGATTATGACCGAGGATTATTCGGTAAATCATGGTAGTAATGTTACAAATGATGTGATTAAAAATCCTCGATTAGTAGTAGTGCATTGATGGATGATTGTTGGCATGATCATGACCATTAATGAATACACAACTATTCTTGGCCCGTAGTGCGGGAATAATTGTGATCGTGATACTTAAGAATATCTTTGGTAGTAGTGTGGGGGTGATTCGATGATGTGGATTATTTATTAAAGTGAGTCTCAAATATATAACGATGATGAAAAACCTTTTAAAATCATAAAAGATAGTAGATTTTATTTTCTACTTGACTCTTTTAATGGATTGCATATTCATTGCAGATTAAACCGGGTTGTCTATTGTATTTTATCGGTTTAACATTGTTGAAGACTATTGATAATTTATTACGCATTATCTTAGTCATAATATTTCTTCTTTGGGCTAGTTGAGCTCACCCTTTCTTTCACCGTTCTCTTGAAATGAGAATATAGCCGGGACGAGTCCTGGGAAACAGTGATGGTCCCGAAGATAGCATTAGTAGTCCTCACTATTACGTGAAATAGTGTGATAATAATTATAATGAGGACTTTTTGTTTGAGTTTGTATAATATCTAGTAGAGCGATATTTGTATTTAAACTCACGCTTTATGTCGTATTGTACCGGCGACTATGTTAATAAGTTGTATTTAAATTTACATACCATGTAAGTGGCGACCCAAGATGGGTGATGTATACCTAATTTTGGGCGTCACAATTTAATATCGAGCTAAGGATATGATCCTGGCTAAGATGTGAGAAAAGTACTAGGAGGGAGAGATTTCGGGGAATACCTTTTCATTTAGTATGACCTACCTAAATTTATGTGCTATTTTATTGGTCGGTCAGAATATAAAGATAATTGTTTCATGTCAATTATTTTTTTGTTTTGTGGCAGTATCTGAAAATGACATCTGAGAATGTTGAGAATAGCAATGGAGCACAGGCGATCGTTGATTCACCACATATCAATAATCGGGATAATGTGCATCGTGAAGGCGACAATCCTCATGCAAACAACAACACCGACCAAATGATGAATGATCAAATGTTCGTGAGGCTTTATGCAATTTATGCAACAATGAAAGAGAGCGACTCTCGTCCAAAACGTAGGTGGAAATCGGAAAACTCTCGGCAGGCGGTCCCGCTAAACAATTCAAGGAGCTGGGACCACCGGAGTTTAAGGGAGAGCCAAAACCACTTCAGGCGGAAGCATGGATAAAGCAGATTACCAAGATATTTGATGTCTTGGGATGCTCCGAGAGCAAAAAGGTTCCCTTTCACGCCTTTATGTTGCGTGGAGAGCGACATTCTTGGTGGGAATCGGTAAAGCGTACTCAACTTCTTTGTCTTGAAGATATCTTGGGAGAAGTTCGAGAGTCATTCAACGACAAATACTTTCCGAAAGTATTCGCCACATGAAGGAGGTGGAGTTTATCAAGTTGGAACAAAACAATATGACCGTGTAATAATGATACGAGGCAAAATTTGCGGAGTTATCACGGTTCGTCCCCACTTGTGGATAATGAAGAGAGAATGGCGCTTAATGTTTTTAAGAGGTTTGAAGTCGAGATCGTCAACATCTTATTTCTCATAAACTGTGTTTGTATTCAGATGTTGTAAATAGGGCTCGATTAGTGGAGCGCGATAACGAGTCAACGCAAACTAAAAGAGAGCGGTTTAGCGAAGTTATAATACCGGTGAGAGTAGTCATCGAGCGGTGACAACAAGCGTGGAGGGAATCAACGGCCGGATATGGTAACCACTTCGGTGGTAATCGGGGCCAAAACAATAAAAATGGACATTTCAAGAAAGCGGAGATTCAACAATGATGGAAAGACGCGTCGACCAAAGACCGTTGTTAAGGAAGGAGAAAGACCACCTATCATATGCTTCAAATGCGGAGAAAAGGGACACATCGATTGAATCGTGCCATGCCGTCAAAGCATGTTATAATTGTGGAAGAGAAGGTCACTTAGCTCGATTTTGTGCGTTTCTCAAGACAAATTCAACTAGGATGGAGGCACCAAAGGTAGTCCCGGAAAAAGTCAAACCGATAGGTCTGAGGGAGGCGTTTGTTGTGACCTCCCAGAGAGCAAGGAACCCGAATGAGGTCATCACGGGTAAGCTTATCATAAACTCTAATGAAGTCTACACTTTATTTGATACCGGGTTCTACCCATTCTTTTATTTCTCCTACTTGCGCTCATCGATTAAATTTGACTCGGAGAAATTAGACTTTGACTTATCTGTGGAAACTCCGCTTGGGAGAAACCTTCATTACATCCAATGTTTATAAATCTTGTTTGGTTCAAATCGGTACCCTCACATTACCTCGATCTTATTTCATTAAAAATACTTGCATTTGACGTGATTCTAGGGGATTGATTGGTTAACTACTTATCATGCAAAATTGATTGTTTTCGTAAGGTTGTTAGCTTTCATATTCCTAATCAACCTATTATGCTTAATTCAAACGACCAAACCATTAAAATCAATCACGATCATCTCAAGCCATAAAGCTATTCGTTTATTGAAAAATGGATGTCAAGCTTTCTTAGCTCATGTCATGATTTAAACAAAAATACGTCGGTTTTGAGGGATATTTCTATTGTTAATAAATTTCTGACGTATTCTCAAGAACTTCAGCCTACCCCCCCGAGGCGTGAAATTGAATTTTGTATCGACCTTGAACCCTTGACAAAACCTATTTCCAAAGCCCCATATCGAATGGCTCTATTGAACTTCGTGGAGTTAAAGACCCAATGCGAGGAATTGTTAGACATTGGCTTTATTCGTCCTAGTACTTCTCCTTGGGGTGCTCTGTTCTATTCGTGAAGAAGAAAGATGGAAGTATCGCGACTTTGTATTGATTATCGGGAGTTGAATCATGTCACCATCAAAAATAGGTATCCATTGCCGCGTATTGATGACTGTTTGACCCGATTGCAAGGAGCCAAATTCTTTTCAAAGATTGATCTTCGTTAGGATATCACCAATTGAAGATTAGAATCACCGACATTCCAAAGACGGCTTTTCGAACTCGATGCGGGCATTATGAATTCTAGTCATGTCCTTTGGATTGACTAATGCTCTCTTTGCCTTCATGGATATGATGAACCGAGTATTCAAGGAATATTTAGATCACTTTGTGGTCGTCTTTATTGATGACATCCTTATTTATTCCAAAAGCCGTGAAGATCATGAAAGCAACACTTGAGGTGACACTCCAAAAGCTTCGTGAATATAAGCTTTATGCCAAGTTGAAGAAATGCGAGTTACGGCTTGAAGAAGTAGCATTCCTTGGGCACGTGGTATCAAGTCATGGAATATCTGTTGACCCAAAGAAAAATAGAAGCTATTCAAAGTGGGAACAACCTAAATCGATTACCGAAGTCGTAGCTTTCTCGGTTTAGGCGGTTATTATCGGAGATTCGTGGAAGGATTTTCTCGAATCGCTACTCCATATTTCAAATGACTCGAAAAGATACAAAGTTCGGTTGGAGCGAAGAATGTGAGAAGAGTTTTCAAGAACTCGAAGAGACTTATTTCAAAGACCTGCTACGACAATACCATCGGCTCGGAGGGATTTGTCATCTACGATGATGCTTGAGCAAAGGGTTGGGATGTGTTCTTATGCAACATGGAAAAGTTATAGCCTATGCCTCACGACAAACTCAAAGAATATGAGAGGAATTATCCTACTCATGATCCGGAGTTAGCGGTTTATTATCTTTGCACTTAAAATTTGGAGGCATTACTTGTATGGGGAGAAAGTGGAGATCTTTACGGATCATAAAAGCCTCAAATATTTCTTCAC
Organism: Panax quinquefolius; assembly: GCA_020205615.1. Taxonomy (NCBI): domain Eukaryota; kingdom Viridiplantae; phylum Streptophyta; class Magnoliopsida; order Apiales; family Araliaceae; genus Panax; species Panax quinquefolius. The sequence goes on along the minus strand of CM035159.1, from coordinate 74,499,020 downwards.
TCAAAAGGAACTCAACATGCGACAACGACGTTGGCTTGAATCTGTTGAAAGATTATGATCATACCATCGATACCATCACGGAAAAGCGAACGTGGTAGGCGATGCATTGAGTAGAAGATCGTATGCAAGTGCGAGTGCGTTATTATCAACACAAAGGCCCATTTTGTGTGACTTGCAAAGGATGGAGATAGAGTTAAAGACTCCGGGGACGCATGTGATGATAGCGAATATACTGAGTAGAACCGACTTTAATCGATAAAGTTAAAGGCGCTCGAGCTACTGCACTGGACACGGAGGCGATCGTATGAGAAAGAAAGTGCAAGAGGGTGCTATCTGGGAAGCAAGAATCGATGAAGAAGGAATACTTGAGTCAACTCCGGACTTTGTGTTCCTAACGACCACGATTTAAAGTATAATATCATGATGGAGGCGCACAACACACCATTTTGCAATCCATCTCAGGAGTACCAAATGTATCATGATATTAAATCGTACATTTTGGTGGAGCAATATGAAGAGAGAGATAGCGCTTGTTTATCTCAAGGTGTCTAACTTGTCATCAGCGAGTTAAAGCGGAGCATCAAGTACCAAAAGGTCCATTGCAACCACTTGAAATTCCGGAATGGAAGTGGGAGCACATTACCATGGATTTTGTTCTGGGGTCTTCCTAAGGTTTCTCAAGGCATTGATGCGATTTGGGTCATTGTTGATAGATTGACCAAGTCTGCTCATTTCTTCTGCGATCTGAGAAACTTATACACTTGAACGTCTTGCTCAGTATGTACATAAACGAGATTGTAAGATCGCATGGTATCTGCAGATCCATAGTTTACGATCGAGACCCAAGATTCACTTCGCGATTTTGGGTTAGTTTGCAAAAAAGCTATGGGCACGACTTACGATTTAGCTTCGGCATATCATCCTCGGATGACGACGGACGATCGGAGAGGACTATTCAAACTCTTGAAGATCTATTAAGACTCTGTGTTCTTGATTTCAAGGGAGTTGGGACAAGTTCTTACCATTGGTGGAGTTTTCCCTACAACAACAGCTTATCAAGCAAGTATTGGCATGGCTCCATTCGAGCGTTATGCGGAAGAAAGTGTCGTTCTCGGTTATCTTTGGATGAGGTGGGTGAAGCAACGTTGTTGGGACCGGGAGTTGATGCGTATGACTACGGAAAAGATTCAAACGATCCGACAACGTATAAAAACCTCACAAAATCGACAAAAGAGTTATGCTGATCTTCATCGAAAGGACGTGGAATTTGATATAGGAGATCATGTGTTGTTAAAAGTTGCTCCGTGGAAAGGAGTTACAAGATTTGGAAAGAGAGGAAAACTTAATCCTCGATTCATCGGTCCATTTTTAATCCTCGATCGAGTAGGAACTGTGGCCTATAGACTCGCTTTTACCGCCAAATATGTCTCGTGTTCATAACGTTTTTCACATATCCATATTACGTAAATATGTGAAAGACCCGAACCATATTATTGAGTTAGAACCCGGACGAAATAGCGGAAGATTTGACGTATGAAGAGGTTCTGTTCAAATTTTGGATAAGAAGGAACATATTCTACGCTCCAGGTTATACCTCAAGTCAAAGTTTTGTGGAAAAACCACGATGTTGAGGAAATGACTTGGGAGTTAGAATCAAATGAAATCAAGGTATCCTTACCTCTTGACATACCGTGCGTACCCTAATTTCGAGGGCAAAATTTCATAAGAAGGGAGGTTGTAAGACCCGACTTTTAATAAATAAAGATGAATTTTCTATAAATATTATTTTTGAATATTATGGAATAATTTGATATAATGTTATAGTTGTGGGTAATATTTATAAATTTTGCAAAAGTATGCAAGTGGTTATATTATATTCGATTGGTGGGGAATATTAGGTTTAGCGAGGAATATTAAATACAACAGCTCAATCATTGGTGGACCCCACAATAGAATTATTGTCGGATTGAGAAAAGATAAAAATATTTTATTGAAATAACGGCGGAAGTTTTACTGGTGATTCTTGTTGAACTACTCGGTAGTAAAAGTACGATGTCGTGTGGTGGTTGCATAAGTAGCACACTCGGTATTGATTATTGATGCTTATGTGAGAAGTCACTTTCGTTTGATTCCATTATTGTCGATTAATAATATGAATTATTATAGCGATAATGACGTTTTGTTTTATTCAAACATCTTTTTATATAAAATAGAATACTTTATTAAAGTTATTCTATAAATAGAATATATTATATTTTATTATGCATAGTATTGCATAGTGTTTTTGCATAGTGTTTTGCATAGTATTGCATAGTGTTTGCATAGTAAAATGTTTTTATATAAATAGAATATATTATATTTTATTTAAAAGATTTTTCTTTAAATATGGACCGTCGATTAAAGTAAATCAATCTAGGCCAGTTCATGGATTAGTTACTATGCATTCCATTTTCCTATAAATAAAGCTCATTCCTTCATTATTTTCTTACAATTCATTGAAACTCTAGAGAGAAATTATAGAGAGAAGCTATAGAGAGAAAGTATAGAAAGAAGAAGAGTATTACGCTACTTCACTACTTCTATATTCAGGTTCTTTTACGGTGAAGGGTGTTATTCTTTCTTCTTGAAGAGAACTTCATTATTCCATTCACTATTATTACATTGGAATAACTTTGTAAAAGTGGCATACCCTATACATAACTTTTGTATCACGGTTTACCCTATACTTGGTGAAATCCTTATGTTATTCCATTGCTTATTTATTCTGTTGGAATAACTTTGTATCTGCCAGTTTTACCCTATACTTGGTGACATTCTTCTATTATTCTGCTTGGAACATCCTGTCATGTGTGTTTTACACAGGACTGGTTCCGCTTTTATTATTACTGTTGGAACATCACATGCATGTGTTTACAGGACACCTGACCGGTTCCGCCTTTTATCATTCTCATTGGAATATCCTATCGTGTGTTTTTACATCGGATCTGTTCCATCTTTATTATTACATTGGAACATCCTGTGATGTGAATTTCACTGACTTGGTTCCGTTATTATTATTACATTGGAATAACTTTGTCTACATCGCAATCTGCACCGCATGCATGGTGATTTCTTTTGTTATTCCATTCTTTATTATACCCAGTTGGTTAAAACTTTGACTTCTATACTCCATGAAATTAGTAGAATATCCTTGATATTTGCGTTTCATCCAGTATCTTTTCACGGAAATATTCTTCTGATCATTCTTGAATTTTACTCTACAAAGCAGAGATAAGTTGGCAATTTGGACGTTAATAATTCCTGGATAAAATAATTCTTGAACTTGTTTTATTGAATTCTTATATCATTGTCATCATCCTCATGTTTATATTTTTTTTAAAGTCATCTACATGGCTTTGTAGAGCATGGATGGACTTGGTATGATTATGACCGAGGATTATTGGCGTAATCATGGTAGTAATGTTACAAATGATGTGATTAAAAATCCTCGATTAGTAGTAGTGCATTGATGGACAGTTGTTGGCATGATCATGACCATTAATGAATACACAACTATTCTTGGCCCGTAGTGCAGGAATAATTGTGATCGTGATACTTAAGAATATCTTTGGCCGTAGTGCAGGGGTGATTCGATGATGTGGATTATTTATTAAAGCTGAGTCTCAGCTATAACAGTGATGAAAAACCTTTTAAAATCATAAAAGATAGTAGATTTTATTTTCTACTTGACTCTTTTAATGGATTGCATATTCCGCTGGCATTAAACTGGTTGTCTATTGTATTTTATCAGTTTAACATTGTTGAAGACTATTGATAATTTATTACGCATTATCTTAGTCATAATATTTCTTCTTGGGCTAGTTGAGCTCACCCTTTCTTTCACTTGTTCTCTTGAAATGAGAATATAGGCGGAGACGAGTCGGGAAGCGAGTGATGGTCCCGAAGATAGCATTAGTAGTCCTCACTATTACGTGAAATAGTGTGATAATAATTGTAATGAGGACTTTTTGTTTGAGTTTGTATAATATCTAGTAGACGATATTTGTATTTAAACTCACAATTTATGTCGTATTGTACACGACAGCTATGTTAATAAGTTGTATTTAAATTTCTGTACCATGTAAGTGGCGACCCAAGATGGGTGATGTATACCTAATTTTGGGGGCGTCACATTTAGCACATACTAGAGCATATTTTTCATGGTCGTAAGTTAAGCATGCCTAGCTCACTTATTAACTTGTTAAATCTGGATTCATGTAGAGGCTTTGTAAAGATATCAGCAAGTTGATTTTCATTAGGGATATATTGTAGAGATATAGTTCCATTTTGCACATGATCCCTAATGAAGTGATACCTTATTTCTATATGCTTAGTCCTAGAATGCATGACAGGATTATGAGTTATAGCAATTGCACTTGTGTTATCACAGTGAATAGGAATGGATTTAAATTCAAACCCATAATCTGCTAGTTGATTTTCAGTAGGGATATATTGTAGAGATATAGTTCCATTTTGCACATGATCCCTAATGAAGTGATACCTTATTTCTATATGCTTAGTCCTAGAATGCATGACAGGATTATGAGTTATAGCAATTGCACTTGTGTTATCACAGTGAATAGGAATTGATTTAAATTCAAACCCATAATCTGCTAGCTAATTTTTCATCCATAAGATCTGAGCACAGCAACTGCCAACAACAATGTACTCAGCTTCTGCAGTTGAAGTAGATACTGAATTTTATTTCTTGCTAAACAAGGACACGAAGTCTGCTTTCTAGAAATTGACAAAAGCACCCGGTACTTTTTTTCTATCAATTTTGCGACTTGTAAAATCAAAGATCTCGTATCCTATTAGCTCAAATGAGGACTCCTTGGGATACCAAAGCCCCAAGTGGGGTGTACCTTTGAGATACCCGAAAATCCTCTTTCTGACGCTTAAATGGGATTCTTTAGGACTAGCCTGAAATCTAGCACAAATGCATGTTGCAAACATTATATCTGGTCTACTGGTAGTTAGATATAAAAGAGAACCTATCATACCTCTGTATTGAGTTATATCAATACTTTTACCTCTTTCATCTTTGTCAAGATTGGTTGCAGGAGCAATTGGGGTTTTCATGGGAGAGGCTGACTCCATGCCATACTTCTTAAGTAGGTCTTTAATGTACTTGGCTTTGTTGATGAAGATTCCTTCATCAGTCTACTTTACTTGTAGTCCAAGGAAGAAGTTCAGCTCACCCATCATGCTCATTTCAAACTTGCTCTGCATAAGCTTGGAGAATCTCTTGCATAGCTTTTCATCAGTAGACCAAAAGATAATATCATCAACATAAATTTGAACTCATAGGACTTTATCTTTATGCTTTCTAAGAAACAGTGTGGTATCTACTCTACCTCTAGTGAATCTATTTTCAATAATAAAGTTAGTTAATGTTTTATACCATGCTCTAGGTGCTTGTTTAAGACCATATAAGGCTTTGTCTAATCTAAAGACATAATTAGAAAGAGATGGATTGATGAAACCTAGAGGCTATTCTACATAGACTTCTTCTTGAAGTTCTCAATTCAAAAATGCACTCTTGACATCCATTTGAAAGACCTTGAATTTCATGTGAGCAACAAAGGCAGGAAATATTCTGATGGCTTCCAGTCTGGCAACAGGTGCAAATGTCTCATCGTAGTCAATGCCTTCTTCCTGAGAGTAGCCTTTGGCCACTAGTCTTGCCTTATTCCTGGTGATGACTCCATCTTCATCCATCTTGTTTCTGAAAACCCACTTGGTTCCAATAACATGATGATTTTTTGGTCTTGGAACCAATCTCCATACTTTACTTCTTTCGAACTGATTAAGTTCTTCTTGCATGACCTCTATCCAGCTGGAGTCTTCCATAGCATCCTCTATCTTCTTTGGTTCTATTTGAGATAGGAAGCTTAGATAGAAGCATTCATTTTGAGTAGCAGCTCTTGTTTTGACTCTTGCATTTGAATCTCCAATGATTAGATCTTGAGTGTGATCTCTTGCCCATCTGCTTCCTGTTGGGACATCAGTTCTTATGCCTTCTTGTCTCAGATCTTCAAGATCTATTTCTTCTTCTTGATGTAGAGGTTCATTGTCTGGCATAGGCCTCTCTACGATCTTATTCCCTTGTTCAACGATTTCATTGTCAGGCACTACGATCGCAGTATTGGGCTCGACGACCTCGTTCGTAGTGTCTGAACTGTTAGTTATAGTATCTTGAGGCATTATTTTGTCTAGTTCTATTTCATCAAAGATGATGTGAATCGAGACTTCAACGCTCAGTGTCTTCTTGTTGAACACTCTGTAAGCCTTACTGTCTGTGGCATATCCAAGAAAGATTCCTTCGTATGATTTCGGTTGAAACTTTGTCAAGTATTTCTTTCCATTGTTGAGAATGTAGCATGCACAACCGAAGACATGAAAGTAGCTGACACTAGGTTTTCTTCCTTTCCACAGTTCATATGGAGTCTTCTTAATTGTAGAGTGTATGAGTGATCTGTTCTAAGTATAACATGCAGTGTTGACTGCTTCTGCCCAGAAGTACTCAGGCAGATGAGCTGCTGCTAGTAGAGTCCTTCCAGCCTCTATTAATGTCCTATTCTTTCTTTCAGCAACTCCATTTTGTTGAAGAGTTCGTGGAGCTGAGAAGTTGTGACTAATGCCATTGTTTGTGCAGAATTGGTCCATTTCTGAGAAGTCGAATTCTCTACCATGATCACTCTTTATAGCCTTGATTTTCTCTCCTTTCTCGTTCATCACAAGCTTGAACATTTTGATTAGCTAGGAACTTGTCTCATCTTTCGAGGTTAGAAAGAATACCCATGTAAATCTGGTGAAGTTATCGACTACGACCAGAGAGTATCTCTTTCCTCCAAGACACGTTGTTGGAATTAGCCCAAAAAGATCCATGTATAGCAGCTGCAACGGGTTGTCAATTAAGTTGACAGATTTGCTCTTGAATGTGCTTCTGGTCTATTTTCCAAGTTGGCAGGCATTGCACGACCTTTCTTTAATGAAATTGAACTTGGGTAGGCCTACAAATAGATCTTTTGAAGCTAATTTGGACATGCTTTTGAAGTTGAGATGAGACAGTCTTCGATGCCATAGCCAGCTCATTTCTTCAGATGCTTTAGCCAGAAAGCAAATTGTCTCGTCTGAGCTCAGTTTTCCAATATTTACTGTGTAGACATTTCCTTTTCTTGTTCCGGTTAGCTTTACAACAGATGTCTTCAGGTCTCGGACATGACATTGATTGTTGAGAAATATTACTTGATGACCCTTGTCGTAGAGTTGGCTAATGCTTAGAAGATTGTGTTGTAGTCCTTCCACATAGGCCACTTTACTGAAGGATACCACACCATTTCCAGCTGAGCCATAGCCTCTTGTCTTGCTAGAGCCATTATCTCCAAAGATGACCGAGGGACCCTCCTTCTCTATGTAGTTAGACAAAAGGGCTTTGTTCCCAGTCATGTGTCTTGAACATCCACTATCCAGATACCAGGTTATTTTTGTGGAGCTCTTCTCCTGAGGTAATATTAAACCTTCATTTTGGTACCCATACTTGCATGGGTCCTACTATGTTAGTACCCTTGGGACCCAAATCTCCTTGATTTTGGGTCTCACATGCATGGAATTATAATGACATTTTGTAGCCTTGTGGCCAACTCTGTAGCACATAAAACATTGGATGATATGATGCATGTTAGTGTGTGTGTGTGTGTGAAAGTTCTTCCTCCATTTAGACTTTTGTGGGTTATTGGTCATCCTCCTGCTAGGCTGATATTCCCTTTTCCATGTGTTCTCTTGTTTCATTATTTGTGAGGAGTGTATCTTACTTCTACTGTATCTTCCTGGTTGGTTCGTAGAGTTGATTTTATTGGACTCTACGATCCTTCGAGGTTGATGAGTAGTAGCTAGATTACTCTTCTCTTTTCTGAAACCTAGACCAGCATGAGATCCCTTACTCCTGGGAATATGAATTGAATCAGCTGGGCAGGGTTTGACAGGCTCATCCTTCTGTGAGGATTTCACAAATATAATGCCTTTATTGAAGCCTGAGACATTACCAGTGCTAGTTTCCTTTGCTTTTTCCACACATGACTCTGAGGTAGATTCCCCAAAGCCTAACCCTGTTCTATCATAGACACTTCTCTGGTTAGAGATTAAGGAGTCCATGGATGAAGATGATTTATTCCATGTAGAGACTGTCTTTTCTAGATCCTCAATCTTAAAGGTTAGACTAGACTCTCTTTGAGTACTGAGCTCATTTGCCTGTCTCAAGAGCTTATTCTCAACTTCAAACTTGGAGTGAGAATCAGTACTGAGAAGGTCTGTTTCCAGTTCCTCTTGAACCTTTTTTTTTCTCCTTTTGAAGAAGTGAATAGTCTTTAGACAAAACTCTAAACCACTTCATGTATTGGTGCAAATCAGATGTTATGCCATGTAATGCAGTTCTAAGGTCATCAATATCTACATCAGGAGAATTGAAGTCAAATACCTCATCGATACTTACTTCATGTATGTTGGAGTTCTGTTTGTCCCTTGCATTTTTGGCCATCAGGCAGAGATTAGCCATTTGAGGATCTTCGTCATCTCCAGTTTTGGAGTTGAGTCATTATCAGAGTCACTCCACGATCCTCTAGCTATAAGGCCTTTGTCTTTCTTTACTTGCCTTTTATTGCCTTTGTATTCCTTCCTTGCATATGATTTCTTCTTGAGTTCTTCTCTGAGAGGTTTGTTGCAGTTGGCAATAAAGTGACTAGGTTTCTTGTAGTTGTAGCAAAGGTCATTCATTTGCTCCTGGCTGTTGTAGTTGCTAACTTTCTTTGGCTTGCTGGTTTTGCCTTGTCGCATGAATCTTCTTAGTCTTTTAACCAGCATTGCAAAGTCCTCATCATCATCTTCATCGTAGTCAGAATCAACTTCAATGTTAACTTTGGAGGTGTTTTCAGTTACTTTGAGAGCAACACCTTTATCCTTCTTTCTTCCTTTAGACAACGCGTTTACGCTTTCGTTGTGTCGGCTCCGATTAAATGCGTGAGGAGGTTGCCATATAACTGTTGAACAGTTATTTCATGTAGATTCTTTGATTCTCTTATGGCAGTGGTTTTGGCATCTCACTTGCTTGGTAAAGCTCTCATGAACTTTATGATCAGATCTTTGTTTTGATAGATCTTTCCATAGGCTCGTAGAAAGTTGAGCAGAATATTGAATCTCTCATATGTGGCAGTGACATTCTCTCCTTGAACGTGAGCAAAAACGTTATGCACAGAAGGTTTGGGAAGCACTACTCATTATGCATGACGGAACAGAAGAAGTCAGAGAAAACAAATAACCTCCTGTGCTGTTTTGCAGTTGACCACGTTTTCAAATAGATCATCTTCTAATGATTGAAATAGGATGTTCTTGGCCTTTTTTGTCAAGCTGGACAGCTCTCTTTTCGTTCTATGTCCATTCTCCTTTGACCTTGATCTGTACTCTGTTTGGGTCATCTGTAGTTGGTACAAGCTTTGTAGGAACGTAGGGCCCATTTTGAACAGTTTCAAATAGATCTTCATTTATTGAATCCATGTAAGCTTCCATCCTAACCTTCCAGTTAGCGAATTTATTTTTGTTGCACATAGGTGGCTTGCTGCCTCCTCCAGTCTTTGATTTGCTTGGTAAGTGTGCCATTGGATCTACTCAAGCTTTGTAGGCTGTATTATAAAACCTGCTCTGATACCAATTGTTAGTTCCCGGAGGCACAATAGATATCTAGAAGGGGGGGGGGGGAGGGTTGAATAGATAATTAAAAATTATTCTTTAAAACTCGTTAGTATGATTGTGATTAATGCACAATGGAATGAGTATATGATAAACATTCTTTAAGATATCTTGAATTAATGAGAGTGAGGCAGTTATGACAGTTATAGCAGTTATAATGGACACAGTGGTTTTAAGTGGTTCAGAGCACTAAAAGCTCCTAATCCACTCTTCTACTCCTTGAGTAGGAAATCCACTAAGGATGTCTGTTACACTTTTTGAATCTCACAGATTCCTTCTAGACCAGTAGTCTAGGCACTTCTTAGTTCACTTTTGAACTCTTCAAGTCCAGCAGACTTGGTTCTTTACAGTTCACTTAGAAATCTTCAAGTCCTTCAGACTTGGAACTTCTCACTTCAGTTGATTAGTTGTTTTTGAGATCGTGATTGGTGCTACTCAGTTGCTATTAAGCACTTGTTCGAAAGAACTGAGTAGCTGAGCAAGCTTTCTCTTTTTCTCAGATCGTAGAGTTGAGCGTTGAGTGTTCTTGCACGTTTTTGTTTAATGATTGCCTTCTTTTCCTCATCTGTCTGTGTTATATATATATGTGATCTTGAAATCTATCCGTTGAAGCCTTTTGAAGAAGCATTAAATGCGTTTGACCTTTCTCAACTTTGATGGAGACTTTTTTGCACATCTTCTGAATTTCACTCTGGCCCACTGACACATCAGACTGCTTTCTCACCTAACACCTGAAAAAGTGTTTTCCTATGCCCAATGGTCATTTTCTTAGCTTCTTGAATACGTTCCTTTTGATTAATACTAAGGATATCTTTTGTACCGTTGGGACTGGTGAGTGCTTCAACGTTCAAAACCTATTCCATATTTGTTGGAATTCATCTTTAAACAAAAGGTAGGGCTTGATGCTTCTGACACAAGGCAGATGACACTCTACTATCCATATCGTAGTGTCTTGTCATATTGGTGCTTGTTCTTAAGAGAACACTACGATTTCTCGAAAGGATTTACACTCTACGATCTTTTCACACGACGATCATCACTTGCTCGTCTTGCAAACTCAACATTTCCGAGAGCACACTACGATCTCTGAGTTAGCTTCGTCAAACGTCTGGACCACTCTACGATTCCTGAAGAGGTCCTTCAAGGCAAATACACTACGATCTTCTAAGCTCTACGATCTTGCCTTGGCTTCTACAATCTGTTGATCAGCTTGATAGACTACGATTCCTATTCAAGCCTATCTATACGTTTCATGATAGATCAACCTAACATCTTTGATCTCTTTATCTATACATTTGTTTATAAAATGATGAACACTTAAAAGCTAAGATCAACCTAACAAATTTGATCTATCACTAAGTCCTTGTACATATATTCTTTTAAGGACTTTACATATAATCATGATCATTTACTTTAAACATCAAATCAAAATATGCATTCTTCCAACAAAACTCACAGCTCATGTTGTATATTTAAGGTTGTATTTGTATTCTGTACCATGTATTTGGTGACTCAGAATAGGTGATGTATACCTATTTTGGGGGCGTCACATTGAGTCTATAAATGATGATGAGGCATCAGCTTCCAAAGCTTAGCTGTCGATCAGAGAACCTCCTATCCTAGAATTAAATCCTTTGCCCAATCACCTGAGGTATGCTTACTTAGGGGACTCATCCACTTTACCTATGATTATTTCTGCTTCTTTAACCGTGTGCCAGGAAGAAAAGTTGCTGCTAGTGCTCAAGAAATAGGGATTAGTCCAACACTATGCATGCACAAAATCTTACTGGAAGAAGGGTCTAAGCCGTCCATTGAACATCAGAGGCAGTTGAACCCCATCCTGAAAGAGGTGTTTCGGAAGGAGATTATTAAGTTGCTGGATGCAGGCATCATCTACCCCATCTCTGATAGTCCTTGGGTCAGTCCTATTCAGTGCGTGCCAAAGAAGAGCGGCATGACTGTAGTGCCCAATGAAAATAATGAGCTGATTCCAACCAGAACGGTGACTGGATAGAGGGTGTGTATGGATTACAGGAAATTGAACAAATCCACCTGTAAGGATCACTTTCCTCTTCCATTTATTGATCAGATGCTCGATAGACTTGCTGGGCATAACTTTTATTATCTGCTGAATGGTTACTCTGGATATAATAAGATTTCAATTGCTCCCGAAGACCAGGAGAAAATTACATTCATATGCCCCTATGAGACGTTTTGTGAGACCCCAAATTTTATGAATAAAGATTTAATTTTCTCAAAATAATTTTTTGAATATTATGGTGTGGATTTGAGATAATGTTATAGTTGTGGATAGTATTTATAAATTTTGCAAAGTATGCAAGTTGTTATATTATATTCGATTGGTCGGGGAATATTCTTTTTGTCGGAGAATATCCGTACGACGGTACAATCATTGGTGGAACCCACAACGGAATTATTGTCGGATTAAGAAAACGACAAAAATATTTTATGAAAATAACGGCGGAAGTTTTACCGTTAAAACTGTTGAACTACTCAATAGTAAAAGTACAGTAACACACGTGGTTGCATAGTAGCACACGGTATTGATTATTGATGCTTATGTGGGAAGTCACTCAGTTTTGTTCAATTATTGCTTCAGTAATTGTTGCATTATATCTCACGTTATTTGATTCAATTATTGTCGATATTTTATATATTATTAAATCAATAATTGAGATGACAGAGTTATTAATATTATTATTTGCAATATTAACGATGTCTAGAAATTCTGCCAAGGAGAGGTTTGGTCACCGATTGCGCGCCATAGGAGAAATCCTTATTGAAAGCCCTCGTTCTCAGGAACAACTTTGGACGATTAATATTGTGAATTATAATAATAATGATAAATATTGTTAAATATATTGAGGTGTCTTTTTATGAAGTCACGGAATATATATATATATATATATATATATAATTTTGTTTTAATAGTATTATTAATGTAATAAAATGAAAAGCTTTTTATATAAAACAAAATACTTTTATAAAGTTATTTGTTTTATTAGACAATAATTAGAATATAATATATTTTATTATACATAGTGTTTTGCATAGTAAAATCTTTTTATATAAAACAAAATACTTTTATAAAGTTATTTGTTTTATTAGACAATAATTAGAATATATTATATTTTATTATGCATGGTGTTTGCATAGTGCTGTATAAGTGTTTGCATAATAAAATCTTTTTATATAAAATGAATACTTTTATAAAGTTATTTGTTTTATTAGACTATAAATAGAATATATTATATTTTATTTAAAAGATTTTGTTTTATTAGAATAATTTATTAATCTTGCATAGTAAATCAATATGGATAAATCCGTTTAAAAGTAAATCTATCTCGGTCCGTTAATGAATTAGTTACTATTCAGGTCCATTCTCCTATAAATAGAAGCTCATTCCTTCATTATTTCTTCTTTAATTCACCAAACTCTAAAGAGAGAAACTATAGAGAAAAGAAGAAAATATTCTACTACCTCACTTTTCCAATATCCAGTTCTTCTAAGGTAAGGGAATTATTTCTTTCGTATTCATGAAGAGAACTTACATTATTCCATTCTTTATTATTCATTTGGAATAACTTTTGTATCTGTGAGCTACCCTATACTTGGTGAAATTCTTCATTATTCCATTCTTTATCATTATGTTGGAATAACTGCCTATGCTCAGTACCGCATACATGGTGAAATTCTTCATTATTCTATTCTTTATTATTCATTGGAATAACTTTATCTGCAATGCGATCTATCGCATGCATGGTGATTTCTGTTTATTTCATTCTTTATTATTGTGTTGGAATATCACATCGGTTATAATTAATTTGACTTTGACTTCGTTCCGCTTCTTTATTATTACGTCGAAATATCCATACATGCATTTACGCATGAAATTTGGTTCCATTCTTTATTATTCATTGGGAATAACACATGCATGCGATCTATCGCACGCATAGTGAATCCTTTTGCTATTCCATTCTTTATTATTCTGTTGGAATAACCTATCTATGTGGATTACCACATGCATTGTGAATGATCGTTTGTATTCATTCCTTATTAAATTATAGAAATGATTCAGATATCGTGGATTACCGCATGGCGAAAAAAATCCATTTGCGCTTTATATATTCTATTATACTCGGTTGGTTAAAGTTTTGACATCTATACTCCATGAAATTAGTGGAATATCCTTGATATTTGCGCTTTATCCAGTATCTTTTCATGGAAATATTCTTCTGAACATTCTTGAATTTTACTCTACAAAGCAGTATCATATTGACAATTTGGACGTTATTGAATTCTGGATAAATTAATTCTTGAACTTGTTTTATTGGATTCTTATATCATTGTCATCATCCTCATGCTTATATTATGTTGAAAGTCATCTCATGGCCTGTTGTGGATAGATGGACTTGGTATGATTATGACACTGAGGATTATTCGGTATAATCATGGTAGTAATGTTACAAATGATGTGGTAAAAGTCCTCATTGGTCCGTAGTGCATTGATTGACAGTTGTTGGCATGATCATGACCATTGATGAATACACGAATATCCTTGGCCCATAGTGCATGGATAATTTGTGGTTGTGATACTAATGAATATCATTGGCCGTAGTGCAAGGATGATGTGGATTATTTATTAAGCTGTGTCTCAGCGATAAAAGTGATAAAAAACCTTTTTAAATCATAAAAGATAGTAGATTTTATTCTCTACTTGACTCTTTAGGGTTTAGGTTTTAGGGTTTAGGGTTTTAGGGTTTAGGGTTTAGGATTGAAGACTAATGATAATTTATTCTACATTATCTTAGTCATAATATTTCTTACTGGGCTAGTTAAGCTCGCCCCTTTCTTTCACTGTTCTCTTCAGGAAATGAGAACGTAGCCGGGACTAGTCGGGGAACGGAGTGACGGTCCAGATGATACTATTAGTAGTCCTCACTATTCTGTTAAATAGTGTGACAATAAATGTAATGAGGACTCCTTTGGGTGTGGATATTGTCTAGATGACAATATTCTTATTAAAACTCAGAATTTATGTTTTGTCGTATTTTACACGACAGTTGTATTATTAAGTTGTATTTGTATTCTGTGCCATGTATTTGGCGACTCAAGATGGGCGATGTATACCTATTTTGGGGACGTCACAGCTGGTATCAAAGCTTAGGGAAATGATCCCTGGCTGAAATGTGAGATAAGAACTAGGAGGGGAGAGACGGGGAATTCCTTCGCTAGTATGACCTACCTAAACTTTGCAAAATTTATAAATATTACCCACAACTATAACATTATATCAAATCCGCACCATAATATTCAAAAAAATTATTTCGTGAAATTTAAATCTTTATTCATAAAATCTGGGGTCTCTTTATTCAAACCTAGTTTGTTGGTTGTTTGTGGGAAACCACTAAGCATACCATATTGAAACTGTTTGAGACTCGATGTGTACCAAGTATAGAAAGTGTATGCGTATGATGATAATGTGGAACTCAAATGAAATGTTGAGCAATGTAAATGAAGTTTGAAATTCTTAAAGGAAGAATTGTTATATAAACAAGAAAATTCAAAGAAGAATCTTGAAGAGATATAAAGATAAGATATGGGAGTTGCCTAACTTCAATAGCCAAGATAACGAATAATGATGAATAGACAAAGTTTGTAAGATTAAAAGCATTAATGAAATCGTAAATGATGAAAAAGGGAAAGAAAGAGGATCGTAAAACAAAACGATCACGAGTTAAGAAAAAATTTTAAGGGAGATGATTATAGAATAAGATCACGATGTGATCTGTTTAATTTATAAAAGAAAGATGGTCTGTAATGTTTGAATAATTATAGCTTGATGTTATGAAGTTAATGTACTATGATATAGTACGAGATAAACACACGAGGAGTTATAGATAATGTGATACGAGGAATTCGTATCAAGCAAATAGCAAGTTAAGAGTAAGATAGAGTTAGGTGGGGTTTCAATTGAGGACTTATGTGATGGCTAAGTTGTAAAAATCTTTGTATGGGCGAGGGTTTTGTGCTTGCACTCAGTTTATCACATTGATAATCATTGGAATGTTGGTGTTGCGCTATCAATGTGTATGTGGCGAAAAGGTGATTCTTTTCTCATGGGTATATTTGATAGTTAGAAACTATTAAGATTAGTCAGATATTATTAGGATTAGGTGCGGTTCTTAAAACTAATGCATATGGTAAGTTCATGACTCATAATAATATGGTATGTTTTGAACCCCTCAGCCAATGGATGCCTATGGTCTGACTAGGACAAGTTCTTAAACTCATATTATTGTGGCAAGTTCCTGGATTTCCAAAGTGTGGTAAGTTTGATGAACTATTTTGGGTAGAAAACGGTTATAGTATAGAGAGCATTGATGAAGTTGAAGATTGATAGAATGGTTAAGTAATGAAGTAATGGAGTAAAGATTGAAGTTGATGAATACCTGGATATTCTAAATCTACTAGCTATGCTTAGACTTTCGAAATTTATTGACTTCGTGCTGATGTTTGCACTTTTATTTTCTTGAAAAACATTGGATCAAATGATGAAACCAATGAGTTTTAAAAAAAAACAATACTGTTATTCGTATGTCTATGCTAATTGCTTCAGCTAAACAAAAATGATTTGAAATATATCAAAATATATTTTTTTTTCATCAATGTGTCATGGAACCTGGTGAAGAGATGAAAAAAAACGATGGAGTCATAAATGCAGTATTACTTAGTGTTGGATGTGATCTAAGGATCGTCAGCCCACTATGGTATGATGTAGTATGATAAAGTCACCAAATGATGGAATCCTCAAACGAACTGTAAATACAGTGCGGTATCATGACGTTATAAAAAGATTTTGAGATTTCTTTAAGATATGAGAATATCTATATATATATATATATATATATATGTATGTATATTTTGATTGATGTCCAAATTGTTGTAGAAGTCTATGTTATTTGATTGAGCTAGACGAATATTGAAAGATGTTCATGGAATTCAAGCGTTCTTTGTCAAACTGTGCCAAACCAAATTATTTTGGTGCGGATTCAGATGTTGAAAAGCTGAGATGAACAACCCTTTTATAGGGGATTACGCGGAGGCGTTTAGACATTTGTGTACAATACATTGTACGGAGGGTTTATCACCCTAAGTATGAGGAGTCCCTATAGTCTTATGACTGTTAAAGTTTAAGTTGAAAGATTACTTTTAACTATATATGGACATACGCATAGCGTTTAAATGTTTGTGCACAATACATCGTACGAAGGGCTTAACACCCTAAATACGGGAGTCCCTATAGTCTAATGACTGTTAAGGTTTAAGTTGAAAGAGTACTTATAACCGTGGGACGTAGTTCAAGGTCTTATGACCCTCAATGATTTGGAATCTTTTAAATTCACTGAGTTATTCATATCGCTTCCCAATTATTAAGCAATTGTGGAAGATTCTTTTCTATTCTAAAAGGCGAATGTGGTAAGGATGATATTCCTTAGAAAAGAAGTAAGTCGTAGAATGTGACAACCTTTGAATGATGAACATATTGAATAAGTGAGAAAAGAAATTTTTAAATGAGAAGGAGATGAGTTATCAAAGAATAATGTAAAACTTTTAATAGAAAAGTTTAATAATTGTAGAAAGATCTTTGTGGAAAGAAAGATTAAAGTAATAAAGTATTAACATAAAATCTATTTTTATAGATTGAATGAATGAAGATTAATACATAAAATTCGAGGACGAAATTCTTAGAAGAATGGGTGAATGTAATATCCCGAGTGTTTATGATAACGATCCTTATAAAAGGAAATGAATGGGTTAAAGAATATATAATTCTCAAAATATAATTGAGTTCAAGTGAAAGTTATGAAATAAAACTTACAAGAATTTACTATGAAGAATGGTGGGAGTAGAAAATATAAAACCTATATTCATGTAATGTGTTGAAGTTATTCAACGAAGAGATTTGATAAAACAAAACCTGAGGAAGGTAGGGTTTCGTGATTTCGAGGACGAAAGCCTTATAAGGTGGGAAGAATGTAACAATCCAGAATTTTATTTATAATTTCAAATATTTATTGAATTAAATAAATATTTTTAATTGATGTGTTTGTTGTTTAGTAGATATTTGTTGGATTATTTATTAGTAAGTAAATAATTCATGAGTTATAGAAATTAACTTAATTAATATAAAAGAGTGATGAATTAAATTTAAGAGATAATACTCTAATTTAACTCAATAACTAAATTAGAGAGTTATTAAGGATTATATGGTTTGTTATAATGTTATTTAATTTGATTTTTTGTAATTAAAGTGATGTGTTAATTTATTAAATAAAATTATAATTATAATGAAAATTATAATTTTATTGTATTAGTTTATGTGGTAAATTGATTGAATAAATTGTTATTAGATTTATTTAATTTGAATATGGGAATTTATTTAAATAAAGTGTGACAATAAATATGACTTATGAAAATAGATTAAAAGAGTTTTAATTTGGTTTTACCAAACAAAGCCTTAGAGATTTTTAAATTCTTATTTTAATCTTGTTTTGCCAAACAAGGCTTAAGGAATGATTAAGTCATTATTTTAATTTGTTTTGCCAAACAAAGCCTTATGGCTTTTGAATTAAAAAAAATTAATAATAAAATATAATATAATAAATATTGCATAATTAGTATATTTATTATTATGACAGTTTTATACGTTTTATTTGTATTCTTGCGTCTGTTTTTCTTGTTTACGTAAGAAGTTTTGGCTTAAGCCTGAGAAAGGAGGAAGAACACAGAAGAGAGAAATAGAGAAAGGGAGAGAATTCTCTGTAAGTTAGAGAAAGAAAGTTGGAGAATCAAGGAAGAAAAGAAGGATTAGTCAAGCCATTTTTATCCTCTATCAAGGTTAAAGAAGATTCAAAGTAAGAATCAATTCTAAAACCTCAAACCTTTATTCTTGAGTTTTCTATAGAAGTTATTTAGTTGTATGATTTGATAAATTGTTGAATAAATATGTTTATGGGTTGGTATAACCTATTTTATAACATCTAAAAGTGGTTTTTAGGGTGATCAAGTTCATGAAAGTATGATTAAACAAGAAGAAATTGAGTTGTATAGATATTTGTACATTAGGGCTGGTTTTGGAATAAAAAATTGATGATGAATTCATGATATAATCTGAAATTGATTATATATGTTGTTAGTATGATGAAAAACGAAAACAACCCAAGTTGAACGAGACAAAACGGATGTAAAAGGAATTCGTAGTGAATGAATTCGCTAAATGTGTTTAAAACATAAAAATATAACATGAACATTGAATTGGAACCCTTAAAATGATTTTTTAATATGTTTTAAGTGTTATAATTACTCTCTACCTGAGTAACTAAGAGTTTAACGAGTCCAACGAATCAAAAACCAACTAATTCGGACCTTAAATGAGAAAGTTATGACAAAAACTGTGTTCTGTGCGAAGCCTCGTGCGGGTGCACTGCCCGTGCACGCGGGCGACCATATGGGGCTGGGCATTGGTGCGGGCACACGGTATTTGTGAGGGAAAGGGGCGCGGCCGCGCCCCATGTATTCTGACTGTGACTGCTTTGACCTATTTTTGGTAAAACGGTCACGACTTTTTCATACGAACTCCGATTAAGGTGATTCAAGATGATCCGGAACGAGGACGAATAGACCTACAACTTTTGTTCTTTAAGGTTTTAAATTTTAGGTCTTTAGGAAGGTTCAAAATAGTCATCTTTGTGACTGTTACGTATTCGGAGGCGATCAGAGGGTGTCGATCGAGCACATACGCAAGTATAGTGCTCCGAACGATGGATTATGTTATTCTAAATGATAAAACAGGAATATGCATGATAATAGACATGTCATATGGCTAAGATTACTTTACTCATAATGGGATGCTTTAGCATGACTTAGTATGTGTTTTAAAAAAAAAGAAACTTGAAGATTTCGAAAACAAACCTTGACGAACTTTAAGTCACTCGAGTTCTAACTTTGTAGTGAACATATGGTGGAGTCATGCGAGCATAAAATGTGATCTTAAGTTACCTCGTATAAGATAACTTGTATAGCTTGGATAATATATATTTTCAAAGAGAAATTTAAAAGTTTTAAAAACTAACTTTGATGAGCATTGTTACTTGCATTATGACCTTATAAGCAAGCATGATAGAGTTATTTATGCCTTTGAACATGAATGATATGTGCACTCAACTAGTCAAGTATGACATAAGTTATTTAAGCACGCTTTAAAAGTATAAACTATGTTATGTCTATGTAAATGAGATAGATACATGTGAGCATGCGTATTAAAGGTTGTTAGTACCAATATAAGGTTTAAAAGCTTATAAACCTTAAACCTTTGTTAAAAGAAGTTGTTAAGCCTGGTTGATGTAAATAATTCAACATAGAACTATGGAATTCAAAACTAAATGATTTGAAATGTGAACTTGAAGAAATATCAGAACCTACTTGATGTATGTTTATAGTATGTAACTAAACTGAGCTATGAAAAGCTCAAGTCTGGTTTTGGCTGGGAGTAGCGCGGTCGCGCCACTCCCAAGCTTAAATCTTGTGTGATAAGCACTGCTTCTGTGAGTGACCAAGAGCAGTTTGTTAACTGCATGGTCTTAAGTTATGGTTATATATTATCTTTAAGGACTACAAGATATGAAACAAGATTGTTTAGATAAATATGTTAATAGAATGAACTAGTCTCATGGTTATCCTAAGTTCAACTAAAAATGAAACCAAGTTAGGAAACAATATTTGTTTTTATATTAAGAGCATATGAAATATATGACTAATGGCTGTGAGTCCATGATTATATAACTGTGTAGGAATACAGGAAGTGCAGATAAGCGTTAAGCAGTTAAGTCGTAGTTCATAAATTATGAATCAGGCAAGTCTTTCAGTTCCTATTTGCTATGTGAACTTGATGATTAACTGTTTTAAATCTTTATTGCAAAGAGCATGATGTGTTATATATATGTTGAAAGTATAAAATGTTAAAGTCAATTTATGACTATGTTGATTGATTAAAGCATGCTGATTGAGTAAGGACTCAATCTTTATAACTGTTATATGAACTGTAGCATGTATGTTATATGTTGAGCATGTTATTATGTGCTATGTGATGCATGAAAAGCTATTAGATTTTCTTTGTCATCGCCGAGCTCAACCTTGCAAATAACCACTTTTGCAGGTTTAAGATTCAAGGTAAAGTTATGTGTTACTTGAAAGACATGAATCAGATGTGATACTTGAAGATTTATACACTTTGATTGTGTTATTATTATTTGAACCATGTTTAAGGTTCCGAGCAATGTATTAGTGTTGTATTGTAATATCATTTTGCGATGTAAACTATTATAGTATTAAAATGATTCTAAGATATTTAGATGTAAAGGTTGAAGGTTTTGGGAACGAGGATAGTTTGTAATAGAAAATTTTAATTATTTCGCAAATTTCAATGGTTGTATTATCGTTTAATGATGTAAAATTAGAGGTTGAATGTATTATTAACGACCGAAGTCGAGAATTAAATTGTATGAATTTTGGGGTCGTTACAAGAAGGGCAAGTTGAGCCCTAAGTTCATAGGACCGTTTGAGATTCTGAGGCATGTCGGTGAAGTGGCGTACGATGTAACAACCCGAGTTTTATGAAATAAAAGTATTCAATTTTCTTATAATTATTATTCAGTAAATGGTTAAATTGATAAAAAGTTAAAGTTAAGGGTGATATAGAAAAGTTTTTTCAAAATAAGCAAGTGGCTATAAAATACTCATTATTGTCGGAGAATATTCATTTGGTCGTGGAATATTCTTGTTGTCGGGGAATATTCGTACGACGGCGCAGCCATTTATAGGCCCCATAACGGAATAACTGTCGGATATAGAAAGCGACAGAAATAACCATTTTATAAAAATAACGAGGAAATTATTACCGTTAACACTATTGGAATACCTGGTGGTTAAAATACGATGTCTGGCGTGGTTGCATAGTAGCACCAGATTGCATTGCACAATATTTTGAATTATTGATTCTTACGTGAAAGGCACTTTACTCAATAATTTTTACAAGAAATTACAGATTCAATATTTTATTTTATTGATTCAATAATTGCTACGTTGATATTTTATATTATTGTTGTTTCAATAATTGTCACAGCATAGTATTTTCCATTATCAGATCAATAATTCATATTATTTGAATAATATTATTAGATAGTATTATTGGCAATGTCTAGAAAGTTTTGTCGAGGAAAGGAGTTAGGTCATCTAATTGTGCACCAGTAAGGAGAAATCCTTATCGGAATGCCCCCTCTTTCCTGGGAACGGCCTGGTTGTCATTATTGTAATTCTGTAATATTATTTGTGAATAATTAATTATTTATTTATATGATAATGAAATATTTATTTTATGTGGATATAAATGGTGGAATTTTTAGAAAAGTAACAATTGTTAAAAATTGATATTTTATCTTTTCTGATAAAATAATTTATTCAAATATATTATTATATTACATTATAAATGTATAATGTGGTTATATAATAATATAATAATGGTGATACCTTTACACTAAATTCACGGTGCATGAATCAAATGAGAGAAATATAGAAATCAAAAGAAGAACAAAATATGGAGATTTTCAAAAAAATTAGTTTATTACTTAATTTTGTAAAATCCATAACTCTTTGTGTATAATGAGTTAGGAGATGAGCCATATATCAAAAGAAAGCCCTGGAAGTAAGCTAAACACAAAAAATTTAAATCACCCAAAAATTCTTTGTGGATTCTTCGTGGTGACTGTTTGAGTAAAACTGGTACGAGGGACTTATAGTCCAAAAATCAAATCAGTGTTCTTAAAGCTCTATTGCATGAGTTATAATTTTAATCCGACCGTTAGATCGTTGTGATTTTTGGATATGTTATACATATATAAGTTGAGTATATGTCCACAAATTTTGAACCGTTAAAAATTAACGTATGATTTGTTATGAATTTTAAGAGGTATTGAAAATTGTCCGTATGTGGATTTCGGTTATTTTTTGTTTAGAATTTGGAAAAACTTTCTTCTAATAGAGAATTCGATTTCCTATGGAATAGACATAAAATTCGTAATTTTCTGATAAAAGGGATATTTATTATGAATTATTGAAGTTTCAAAAATTAAATATTTTTATTAAAATTATGGGAAGGACCCACTTTTGTTTTTTATGGAAATTCTTTGCTGGAAATCAATTGTGGTGTGCTGAGTTGTTTTCAAAAATGTTGTGCTTCAAAGATAGCATGCTGTAGGGAAAAAAGAAAAGCATCCGTTGGTTCATTTGTCAACATTGGTGTTCTAGCATTTTCCTATAAATATGGTGCTTAGTTAGAAATGAAAATCACACCAGAATCTGAAGTTTTTTCTCTCTATATTATCGAGCTTATTCTTATGAGTATTTAGATACTTTGAGAGTTGCTATTCAGTGCAAGTTTTCTTCGGCATTACATCCGATATTCTAGTCAAAAGTACTGTTCTTTTGAGGTAAGAGATAGTAAGGGATAGTAAGGGATGGTAAGGGATGTTATTTTCTTCATAAATGATATTATTTCATTTGATATCATTATACTGAAATATTGATATAAATTTTATTGTGAAATTTTTACCTTTTCGTGTCGGGATTACTATTCACGTACACGGCACTATTCACGTATACGACACTATTCATGTATATGGCACTATTTATGTATATGACATTATTTACGTATACGGTACTATGTATGAATACGGAGTACTATTCATGAGTTACTATTCATGAGTTACTATTCACGAGTTACTATTCACGGGGTACTATTCACGACAAAATTGGTTTCTTTATTCTGACCAAATTATCGTTGATTTATGAATATTGCTCTTGAAATTAAATCCATGTTTTGATCATATTGTTAGTATTATCATATATATAACATTTTTATAACCCTGGTGATGGAATTTCTCTTTCACTTGAGTGTAAAGATGGGTAAATTATTGGTATAATCGTGACTATGGGTTCTCTTGAGTGTAAAGATGGGTAAATTATTGGCCAGTAGTGCAAAGATGAATTGTTGACTGGTATGATCATGACCATTGAATTTATAAACGATTATCTTTAGCTTAAGTGCAAAGGTGAATTGATCAACATGGTTATAATTATTGTTTATATAAATTCTGAAATAATTATATATTTGTTTGAGATATTAATATCTTTTGCTCGTAGTGCAAAGATGACCTATTGTTGAATATCTTTGGCCCGTAGTGCAAAGATGACCTATTATTGAATATCTTTGGCCTGTAGTGCAAAGATGAACTGTCGATGAATTCTTTGGCTCGTAGTGCAAAGATGTCCTGTTGTTGAATATCTTTGGCCTGTAGTGCAAAGATGAATTGTTGATGAATATCTTTGGCCCGTAGTGTAAAGATGAATTTATTAGTATGATTATGAATAGAAACTGTGATTTGGTATAACCATGATCTTTGATGTTTCAGGTAAAGACAGGTGATGAAAATTATCTTCGTCCTGGATGAGAAGAGGAATTTAGAACTACAATTATGATTATGAGTTATACACGTGATTGTGGACAGAAATTGTTGATTGATGTTATAGGGATAAAACATTGTTGGTGGACTTTTAACATGGAGAAGATAATAGACCTTATGGTCTATTTGACTCTTCTAATGGATTGTTCGTTCCGCTGCAACTATGGTTGAAAAGTTTATCATCTACCATATGTTCTAAATCTCTGATTTATTACTGATGAAGGCTATTGATAATTTAATTATCTTTAGTCATGATATTCTTTACTGGGCTAGTTGTGCTCACCCTTTTGTTTCACAATTCTTTTCAGGTAATAAGAGTGTAGCTGGGTCGAGCGGGGGTAACAGGGGAATAGAACGGTGGTCTATAGCTATTGAGGTTCCCCCTAAACAGTATGGAAATAATTTTATTGAGAAATTTAGATAAGTGTGTTGTATTTTATACGTCATTTAATAGTTATATTTGGTGAATCAATTAGGGTAAGGCGAACCCAACTTTGGAAGAGTGTTTTGCCACTATCATACAAGATGTCTAATGACATACAACTTTGTGGTATCATAAGACAGGGTTGTGCACATCCACTTGTTGAGTATATCTACGAGCACTACCTATATAATCTTGGAGTTTGGTTAAAATATAATTCTCAATTGGAGACAATGGAGATAATTATATGTCAAGAGATGACTCACCATTGGAAAGAACATGATAGCAATCTTCTCATTTTTCTTTGGGGTCTATTGGGTCAACCAAGGATAATTCTCAAGTCATATGATATTTATTATAATTTAGATGCATGGCCTCCTATGTACGAAGGTTTCCTTGAGCATTTTCCAAATATTTTAATTTCTAAAATAGTTATTGACTGTACCTTTATGTAATGTATCAATGTGAGGTGCTATCCAAATAAAGGGAAGAGAGTCACTATTGGTATTAATACTCACAGTATATGTATTGTTGTATTTTGCACGACAATTTTAATAATGAAGTTGTAGTTATTTTCTGTACCATATATTTGGCGACTCAAAATGGGTTGGGTGGATTGGACCTATTTTGGGGGCGTCACAAACGAGGTAGTGTTACCTCCTGAACTTGAGTACATTCACAACGTGTTTCACGTGTCAATATTACGGCCATATAAACCGGACTACAAGCACGTTATCTCCTATGAACCAATCCAAGTCGAGAAATAAAATCACGCAGTCAAAGAAGCTACGTGGGAGCTAGAAGAGAAAATGAGAGCGAATTATCCGTTTTTATTTGAATAACCTTATTTTTACAATTCCGAGGACGAAATTTTTATAAGAGGGGAGGGATGTAATAACCGTGAATTTTTAAAACTCCTTATTAATTAAATATGTAATTTAATTTTTAATGAGTTAATTTTGTGAGCCTATTTAAACCTTATGTGGTTATGTGAATTTATGAAATGATTAAAGGGAGTCACTAATAATTATTTAAATTAGTGGACTAACCCTAAGAGTTTGATATCAAAGAATTGTTAGGATTCTTAATGATTAAATATTCAATCTATTTGAATATAGTGGCAGGATTTGAACATATTGGTGCATTTCAATTATGGGTATATCACCATTATAGAAGTTAAATTATCTCATATAATACTTGTGTGGTGATAGAAATTGGAAATGGCTTGAAGCTAACCCATTTTGCCTTTGCCGAGGACAAAGCGCAATGCTATGCCTCCCAAAGAAGAAAATGTAGCAATTGCTGCCAAAGGTCCGGGTTTGAGAAAAGTTAGTTTCTACTGTAGAAAATGAAATGAAACATTAATGTAAGGTGTGACATACATAAAATCATATAATAAGAATACATTCTAATAATATGAAGTATCATGTAATGCAATAAAATCATAAGTGATTTTAAACAGAAATAATTAAATAACTGTGTATTCCAGAAATTGGGGAAGAAATTATGTATGTACACTGGATAGATAATATTAAATAATGAGGTTATATGGGTAGTAAAATATAATTATGGAGATATCTGGACAATAATACCTAACTGTGCTATTTTATTGCGTGTATTTAATGTACATGGATTATATGATGTGGGTACCTAATTAATCCCTAAATTTCCTAATATAGTAATAATTATACATTAAAATTGTATTTTGGGAATTAAAAGAGCCAAACCAAGTCTTAAATAACTTGTTGCTGAGATTTTCTCTCTTGTCCCAAATTAAGTGTCACAAAGGTATATGAATAGTGACTTGGAGCTAACTTACGTATTTTCCAAAAAGGCTAGAGTTGTGTAAGGATGATGGCTAGAAATTGGTGGTTGGCCAACTCCAAATTATCCAATTTTTTCTTCTAATGAACCATGAGTTCAACCTCAATGCAATATAATTGCCCAGTCCCAATTTTTTCTATAAATAGTAGTCCAATCTTCAGTTTACGTTGTTTGTTTTGGTTCTTGAAACACTGATAATTTTAGTTTGAATGTGTGTTGTCCAAAGAAGAGGCTAGCAAGAGGAAAGAAACTAAGCTCATTTAGCTCCAAGAGGTATAAAATCTTAACTTGTGTTCTTGAGTTGGGTTTTGTCAAATGATAGAAATTACTTGAAATTCCATGTCAAATGATGTGAATTAACATGCCATGATGTGCTTATGAAGTATGTTTACATGTTTGAAGTCTTTAATGGTAGGTTGTAGCATGTTTAAACTGAAAAGAATCATGTTGGGTAAGGCTCTTAAAAAAAGCAGTGCATTTTCGCTTTAGTCATAGCATGGCGCAATTGCTACTTTATTTGTACTAGGTGCAAAGACACAAATTGCCAGAACCTACACTGCACCTAATGTTTTCTATTTTGTTTTTGTATGTGCTAAATTGTTAGTACATTGTTAGAGCAAGCTTGTAAACTATTTTAACACACACATGTAAGCACATGCATGTAGTATGAACAAGTATAATAATGATTGACACAACACTTATGGTCTTGAAATAAAATTTGTGATTTCAAAATGAACTTTGTCACAAACACATCATGTGAGCATTCTGACTTTATGAACATGATAATATGGTTTATATTAACATGAAATGCAAGACTAAAGTGATTAACATACTAGCATACGTGATTGGAAGTTAAGACTATTTCAAAAAGATAAGAAAATTAAGACTTTTCAATGTGAACTTGACCAAGACGTTTATCTTGTAAGTTTTGATCATTTGAACATGTATATGTGGCTTTAATGCATAAGAGTTATATATTTCAAGATACCTTGTGTATACTAAGTTGACTTGGTTTAAATTACGCTATGTTAACATTAGGTCGTTTCAACGCAAGTTAATTAAAGCTAGAATTAATTGTAGCTGAGTAAACAGGCAAGTTCCCTAATCTAACTCAAATTTATATTGAGAAAGTTTTCGAACTTCATTATTTGGTTGTGCAAGTTTCTTAATTCTTACTCTTTTACTTGAGCAAGTATCTGAAACCTACTTTTATTGAGCGAGTTCCCTAATCTCACTCAAATTATTATTGAGCAAGTTTCCTTGAACTTCACTCTTTGGTTGTGCAAGTTCCTTGAACCATACTTTTATTGTGAAAGTTTCCTATCCTTCTCATATTGTATTGAGCAGGCTATTGGTTAATTCAAAGTTATTCAATTAAGCTTGAAATTTATTTCCAAGCATGCTATTAAGTGTTTTAATTACTTTACAATTATTCCACATCAATATTATTGATATTCGCACTTAGTGCACTTGAGTTTGTACAGTCTTGGACTTGTACATCATTTAAAGTTCAATAATTCTTGAACTATGTTAGATAGAGTCTGAACCTTTGTTCGGTCAGACAAGGGTATGAAGTTTTATAAAAGCTATCCAAACCAATTGATGGTAAGGATTCTTAGACTGAAAGAACACCCCTTTTCATAGGGGAGTACCCCAGGTATCTAATATAAGATAGAAAGAGCAGATTTAAATGTTATGCATATACATAGTGTACGTGAGACTGATCCCCTCAAGTACTTATTCTGTAGCCAGTAACCAAATGGTCAATTAGCTATTAATTCCATTGGAGTGTTATAGTTCAAAGTCTACTTGACTAGCAGTTATTCTAAAAGCAATCATTATCTTTGCTTCTAATATTCATACTGTTGAATCCTTCAGATATTCATATTGTTGAATTCATTGTCAGATATTTTCCATTCATCATGATATATCCTTATTGTTGTATTTGAATTTACTGAGCAAATTTGTTGCTCATCCTTGCTATATCATGAATTATATTGCAGCTAAGCCCGAGACCTCAGGGAAGGACAAGGGTAAAGGAAAGATGTAGAATAGTGGCAAGGAGCAGACTTTACCTAACGCTTAGTTTAAATTACTGTTATGTAATATGAACCCTAATGTTTATTTTAGGGTATGTTTATAAGATGATATTAAGGTTATCGTATCTTGGGACTAGTAACACCTTTTGAATGAACGACGCACGTTTATTATTTTCTGCATTTTAGTTATCATATGTTGTTTAGAGGTGGATGTTTGTAATTTTTTTTGTGATTACCGGACCGGGGTCAGAGGACTCGGATTCGGGGGTGTCACATGTATACTCTTTTATTTTAAGTTCCTTATAAATAAGAGACTAGGGGGCAATTTTGGGATGTAATTATTTTCGTCTACCCAAGGTCTAGCCCAACTTATTTAATGGACCAAATTTGGTGTTAGCCCATATACGTTTATTTGGACAGCTTGCTCAAATAATGGGAGAGTTCTTATTAAAGTAAGAATGTGTTTCCTTTTTTGGTGGGATAAGGAAATCTAACTTGGGAAGGAAATAATCAATCATTAATTGCAGTTATAAGGTGATTCTAAAAAGGACTTCTACTCCTAGTTGGATTCGAGTGGACATGACTTCTATAAATACATCAACAAGTAAGGGTTGGAGGAAAGACACAATAGCATATGACACAAATAAACACTTTGTACTATCCATGTAAGACCCCAACTTTTTATGAATAAAGATTTAATTTTCTCTAAATGTTATTTTGAATAATAAGGTGTGGATTTGATTTAATGTTTTAGTTATGGAAGATATGAGAAAATTTTGCAAGAAAGCAAGTTGTCATAAAATATTAATTTGGTCTGGAAATATTCTTTTTATCGGGGAATATCTGTACGACGGTACAATCATTGGTGGACCCCACATAACGAAATAACTGTCGGATATAGAAAGCGACAGAAATAACCTTTTTATAAAAATAACGGCAAAACTTTTATCGTTAACTGTTAAAATACCCAGTGATAAAAGTAAAGTAATACGCGTGGTTGCACAGTAGCACACGGTATTGTACAGTATCTCTGATTATTGATGCTTACTTAAGAAGTCACTCAGTTTTATTTAATTATTGCCATAGTAGTTGCTGCATAGTATCTCATATTATAGATTCAATTATTATCACAGTATCATCTGCATAAAATTTTATATTATTAAATCAATGATTGAGACGACACAATTATTCATATTATTATTTGCATTATTAACAATGCTAGAAAGTTCTGTCAAGAAAAGGGGTTAGGTTATTTAATTGTGTGCCAATAAGGAGAAGTCCTTATCGGAATGCCCCCCTTTTTTCTGGGAATGATCTAGTTGTTAATATTGTGAGTTATAATATTAATGATAAATAATTGTTGAAAGAATAAAAATGTGTTTATTTAAGATAAGTGATTAGTGGTAAATATTTATTCAATTTTTGATATAAATAGAGGGGTTTTCATGAAGTATTTGTTGTAAGTTTGGCTTATTACATGGACCCCCACTTACTCATTTTTCAAAATTACAGGTAGACATTTATCTCAGTTTTGTTTTATTATTATTATAATAGTAATAAAATAGAAAAAATTTTATATAAAACAGAATACTTTTTATATTATATATAAAGTTATTCGTTTTATTAGATTATAAATAGAATATATTATATTTTGTGACGCCCCCAAAATAGGTATACATCACCCATTCTGAGTCGCCAAATACATGGTACAGAAACAACTACAACTTTATTAATACAATTATCGTGCAAAATACGACAACACATAAACTATGAGTTTAAATACAAATATTGTCTTCTAGATAATATCCACACTCAAATAAATCCTCATTACAATTATTGATACACTATTTTACAAAATAGTGAGGACTACTATAACAACTGCCTTGGACCATCACTCCATACCCCGGCTAGTTCCTGCTAAATTCTCACCTCTTGAGAAGAAAAAAGGAACAAAAAGGAAAAGGGTGAGCTCAATTAGCCCAGTAAAAAATATTATGACTAAGATAATGTACAACAAATTATCCTTAGTCCTCAATAGGAAAAAATCTGATAGAATATAATAGACAACAAGTTTTAGAACAACAACTGCAGCGGAAACAACAATTCATTAGAAGAGTTAAGTAGAGAATGAAATCTACTATCATCTATGAATTTAAAAGTCCATCATCAATATTTTATCCATGTAACATCAATCAATATACATCTTGAATCAAATATTCATCTTTGCACTACGGGCCAAAGATATTTATTTATATCACCAGTTGGTCATTTTCATCTCAACACCTGTTCATCTTTGCACTACGGGCCAAAGATATTCATCAGGTAATCATTCATCTTTGCACTACAAGCTAAAGATATTCATCAAATATCACCATTTAAGACTGAGGATGATGAAAAATATCTTAAAAAAACGAATCCAGTGAGATAAAAGGACAAAGATTAGGGATTCGTACTTTAGATAATCCAAGTTCAAAAATACTTCATAATAAACCATAGTGGAGTAAAATTTAAGAATGAAGATCAAAACATGGATACAATCAAAGATAGTAACCATAATAGACATCTTGGACAAAGAAGAGAAAATTTTATTTTTCTATGAATAGTGTCGTATTTGTGAATAGTGCCGTATACGTGAATAGTAACCTCGACACAAAAAGGTAAAAATTTTACAATAAATTTATACCAATATTTTGGCATAATGATATTAAAAAAATAACATCATTTACGAAGAAAACAACATCTCTTACCTCAAAAGAACAGTACTTCTGACCGAAATATTGGATGTAATGTTGAAGGAAACTTGCACTGAATAACAACTCTCAAAGTATCTAAATACTCACAAGAATACGCTCGATATTATAGAGAGAGAAAACTTATATTTCTGGTGTGATTTTTAATTCTAACCTAAGCACCTATTTATAGGAAAATGTCATAACGCCAAAGCAGACTAAATTAATAAAATAATATTATTATTTTTTTCTCTTCTATGCCTACCCCTTTTGAACAAGCTGAGCATGCCTTATTTGAAAAAAATTCTCAGCACATGTTTTCAGAAAAAACAAAAGTGGGTCCCACCCATAATAAAAACATTTATTTTTGAAACTTTAATAATTCATAATAAATAGCCCTTTTATCAGAAAAATACGAATTTTATGTCCATTCTATAGGAAATTAAATTCTCTACAACTTTGTAGAAGAAAGTTTTTCCAAACAGAAAATGTTCAAAATCTACATACGGATGATTTTTAATACCTCCATTCCGACAAAATACTGATAAAACACCTCAGTATTAATTCCTTCATTTATATCCACACAAAATAAATATTTCCCTATCCATCATTTATATCCACATAAAATAAATATTTCCTTATCATATAAATCAATAATTAATTATTCACAAATAATATTACAGAATCACAATTATGACAATTAGGTTGTTCCCAAGAAAGAGGGGGCTTTTCGATAAGGATCTCTCCTTACTGGCGACTAAACCCCTTTCCTTAAACAGAACTTCCTTAGACATTGCCAATAATGTTATCTAATAATATTATTCAAATAATATGAATTATTGATCTGATAATAAAAATATTGTGTAGTGAAAATTATTAAAATAACAATAATATAAAATATCAACGCAGCAAATATTGAATCAATAAAATAAAATATTGAACAGTAATTACTTTAACAATTATTAAGTAGTGCCTTCTTACGTAAGAATCAATAATTCAAAATACGGTGGTAATCACTGTGCTACTCTTTGTCACCACGCCAGCATTTCTCTTGTATTTTAGCCACCGGGTATTCAAACAGTGTTAACGGTAACAACTACGCCGTTATTTATAAAAAATCAAACTTGTCATTTTTCTCATCCGACCGTTTTCCGTTATGGGGCCCACAAATGGCTGCGCCATCGTACGAATATTCCCCGACAGAAAGAATATTTCATGACCAAACGAATATTCCCCGATAACAATGAATATTTTATAATCACCTACTTATTTTGCAAAATTTGCATATTTCACCCATAACTAAAGTATTATATCAATTAACACCTTATTATTTCAAAATAATGAATATAGGAAATTCAATTTTATTTATAAAAAGTTCGGGTCTTACATATTTTATATAAAGTTTGTTTTATTAGAATATTTTATTGCACAGTGATGAATAGTAAAAATTAGAAAATTTGACGAATTCGTCGAATTCTTCACCCGTGAATTTCCTTTACTGTGCGTTCGTGACTATATTCAAATAGTGCCCAGACATTTTCCTATAAATAGTATGCTTAGTTAAGAAATGAAAATCACACTAGAATTAGAGAATTCTTCTTCTATTATATTGTGCGTATTTCTTTCTAGTATAGAGATTCTTTGAGTGTAGCAAATAGTTCAAGTTTTCTTCAAGAATATCTTCGTTATACCAGTCGGAATTACTCTCTTACTAAGGTAAGGGGTATTATTTCCTTCGTATTCGTAAAGGATATTATTTTTTTGTAAAGAATATTACTTTCGTTCAATATTCGTAAGGAATATTATTTTCGTTCAATATTCATAAGGAATATTATTTTCGTTCAATATTCGTAAGGAATATTATTTTCATTCAATATTCGTAAGGAATATTATCTTTGTTTAATATTCGTAAAAAATAATATTTTCTTCCATACTCTGTAGTATGTAAGTAATATTAAATTCGTTTCATATTCCTAAATCTACACATATTTTAATAAGTATTGCTTCTATACTCCTTAAAATTAGTAGAATATCCTTAAAATTTGCGCTTCATCTAGTATCGTTTCACTGAAATATTTTTCTGAACATTCTTATAAAATTTTAATCTTTTCATGTCGGGGTACTATTCACTCGGGTACTATTCGCGGGGTACTATTTACTCGGGTACTATTCACCCGAGGTACTATTCACAACAAAAATTGGTTTCTTTTCTGTCCAAATTAATTTTGATACATGAATATCATTCTTGAATTTTACTCCACAATTAATTATTATGTTGACAATTTGGACATTCTTAAATTCTGGATAAATTGAATTATAAATCTTTAATATTTATCCTTGATCTCACTTGATTGATTTCTTATATCATTGTCATCATCCTCATGCTTATATTGTGGTGAAAGTCATTTTTGGCCCGTAGTTCATAGATAGACTATTGATTGGTATGATTATGACCAGAAATTATATATTGGTATAATTATGATCTGTAATGTTACAGACAAATGATGTGATGAAAGTCCTCATTGGCCCATAGTGCATTGATGGACAGTTGTTTGGCATGATCATGACCATTGGTGATACTAACGAATATCCGTAGCCCGTAGTGCATGGATAATTCGATGATGTGAATTATTTATTGAGTTGTGTTACAGAGATAAAACATTGATGATGAACTTTTAAATCATAGAAGATTGTAGACATCATACTCTACTTGACTCTTCTAATGGATTGCTTATTCCGCTACAGTTAAACTTGTTGTCTATTGTATTCTACCCATTTTTATATTGTTGAAGACTAAGGATAATTTATTCTACATTATCTTAGTCATAATATTCCTTACTGGGCTAGTTGTGTGAGATTCTGAATTTTATGAAATGAAAGTATTCAATTTTCTTATAATTATTATTTATTTCGTAAATAGTTAAATTGATAAAAAGGTTAAAGTTAAGGGTGATATGTGAAAAATTTTGCAAAGTATGCAAGTTGTTATAAAATATTCGTTTGGTCGGGGAATATTCTTTTTGTCGGAAAATATCCGTACGATGACACAATCATTGGTGGACCCCACAACGGAAGTATTGTCGTAGTTAGAAAACGACAGAATTATCTTTTTATAAAAATAACGGCGAAAGTGTTACCGTTAAAACAATTGAACTACTCGATAGTAAAAGTACAGTAATACGCGTGGTTGCATAGTAGCACACGGTATTGATTATTGATGCTTACATAAGAAGTCACTCAGTTATACTCATTATTGTTACAGTAATTGTTGCATCATATCTCTCATATTATTGATTTAATTATTGTCACAGTATCATCTATATAATATTTTATATTATTAAATCAATAATTGAGACGACAAAGTTATTCATATTATTATTTACAATATTGACAATGTCTAGAAGTTACATCGAGGAGAGGTTTGGTCACCTAATCATGGCTAATAAGGAAAAATTCTTATCAGAAAGCCCCCTCTTTCCTGGGAATGACCTGGTTGTTAAATATTGTGAATTATAATATTAATGATGAATAAGTTCGTGTTGATTAAAGATGAAATTGATAGTTCCATTGTGTTGGAATTATTAGCGTTAGTGAAAATCGACATTTATTTCGATAATAATTGATGTCTGGAGGTTATATTGACAAATCGGGTAATTAACCGAATAAATGAGCAATTAATTGCTATTAATTCACATGTTTATAACTATGTGTTCACATGTGTATACTATTGATTCACATGATTTACTATTAGGGGAGTTGGTGCAAGTTTGATAATACTTGTATGACTAAGTTAAAAATGGAGGTATAGTTGAAGGTACTATACTATAATTAATTTTTTCACATGTTTAGAACTATTGAGTCACATGATTTACTATTGATTCACATGATTTACTATTAGGGGAGGTGGTGCAAGTTTGATAATACTTGCATGACTAAATTAAAATTGAAAGAAAAGAAGCTCATTCCTTCATTATTTTTCACCAAAATGTGCCCCAAAAAGTTTGATAATACTTGCATGAGGGTATTATACTATAATATTTTGAGCCCCAAAATGTGCAATTATGGAAACTATATTTTCCTATAAATAGAAGTTCATTCCTTCATTATTTTTCACCAATTCACTAAAGCTATAGAGCAATTATTATAGAGAGAAATTATAGAGAGAAGGAAGAAGAGAAGTCTGCTACATCACTATTCCAGTATCTAGTTTTCTTCTAAGATAAGGGATATCATTATTGTGGTAAGGGGTATTATTCTTTCGTATTCATGAAGAAAGTTATTTTCTTTCAATGCTCGTAAGGGTTGTTATTCCATTCTTTATTATTATGTTGGAATAACCTGTCTATGAAAAGTACCGCATACATGGTGAAATTCTTCTGTTATTCCATTCTTTATTATTCTATTTGAATAACCTGTCTGTGCGGTCTATCGCATGCCTGGTGAATTCTGTTGTTATTCCATTCTTTATTATTACATTGGAATATCCTCATACATGCGGATTACGCATGACTTTGTTCCATTCTTTATTATTCTCGTTGGAATATCCCGCATGCATGGATTATTCTGGCATGACCGGTTCCATTCTTTATTATTCATTGGAATATCCTGTTTGTCGCGAATTACGAATGACCGGTTCCATTCTTTATTATTACATTGGGAATAACTCATCTGCATGCGATTACATCGCATGTATGGTGAATTCTTCTGTTATTCCATTCTTTATTATTCTGTTGGAATAACCTATTTATGTGGATTATCGCATGCATGGTGAATGATCCTTTGTATTCATTCCTTATTAAATTACGGAAATGATCTGTCTACGTGGATTACCGCATGACGGGTGAAAATCTATTTGCAGTTTCATATAATCTATTATACTCGTATGAGATATCATTTCTTCTGTACTCGTCAATTCACCCGGTTACTATTCACTCAAGTATTATTCACTCGGGTATTCGGGGCACTTTTCGTGTCGGAGTACTATTCACGAGTTACTATTCATGGGTTACTATTCACCCAAATTACTATTCACCCGAATATTATTCACTCGGGTATTTGGGGTACTTTTCAAGTCGGGGTACTATTCGTGAGGTACTATTCCCGAAGTACTATTCATAGGGTACTATTGTGGGGTACTATTTACTCGAAAAATATATTTCTTTTCTGTCCAAATTATTTTTGGTACATGAATATTATTCTTGAATTTTACTCCACAAAGCAGTATCATGTTGACAATTTGGATATTTTTAAACACTGGATAAATTTAAAGTCTTTAATATTTATCCTTGATTTCGTTTGATTAATGCTTATATCATTGTCATCATCCTCATGCTTATATTGTGATAAAAGTCATCATTGGCTTACGTGCAAAGATGGACTGTTGATTATTGATTTTACAGTTGTATATCTTTGACTTACGTGCAAAGATGGACTGTTGATTATTGGTTTTACAGTTGTATATCTTTGGCTTACGTGCAAAGATGGACTGTTGATTATCGATTTTACAGTTGTATATCTTTGGCTTACGTGCAAAGATGAACTATTGATTGATGAGTATCTTTGGCTTATGTGTATAGATGAACTGTTGATTTGTATGATTATGACCAGGGATCATTCGGTATAATCATGACCTATAATGTAACAGATGATGTGGTAAAAGTCCTCGTTGGCCCGTAGTGCATTGATGGACAGTTGTTGGTATGATTATAACCAGGGATTATTCGGTATAATCATGACCATTGTTGAAAACACGAATATCCCTGGCCCGTAGTGCATGGATAATTTGTGGTCATAATAATAATTAATATCCTTGGCCGTAGTGCAGGGATGATTCAATGATGTGAATTATTTATTAAGCTGAGTCTCAGCGATAAAATATTGATTATACACTTTTAATTCATAAAAGATAGTAGATATCATGCTCTACTTGACTCTTCTAAAATATAGTTGTACATCTTTGGCCTGTAGTGCAAAGATGAATTGTTAATGAATATCTTTGGCCGTAGTGCAAAAATGAATTTATTAGTATGATTATGAGCAGAAATTGTGATTTGGTATAACCATGATTTTTGATGTTTCAGGTGAAGATAGGTGATGAAAATTATCTTCGTCCTGGGTGTGAAGAGGAATTTAGAATCACAATTATGATTATGAATTATTTATATGATTGTGGACAGGAATTGTTGATTGATGTTACATGGATAAAACATTATTGGTGGACTTTTAACATGGAGAAGATAATAGACCTGATGGTCTATTTGACTCTTCTAATGGATTGCTCGTTTCGCTGCGACTATGGTTGAAAAGTTTTATCATCTACCATATGTTCTAAATCTCTGATTTATTACTGATGAAGGCTATTGATGATGTAAATTATCTTTAGTCATGATATTCTTTACTGGGCTAGTTGTGCTCACCATTTTTGCTTCACAATTTCTTTCAGGTAATAAGAGTGTAGCTGGGTCGAGCGGGGGTAACAGGAGAATAGAACGGTGGTCTATAGCTATTGAGGTTCTCCCTAAATAGTATGAAAATAATTTTATTGAGAACTTTAGATAAGTGTGTCGTATTGTATACGTCATTTGATGTTTAATTTTGGTGAACTGAATAGGGTGAGGTGAACCCAACTTTGGAAGGGTGTTTTGCCACTATCATACAAGATGTCTAATAACATACAACCTCGTGTTATCATAAGACACGGTTGTGCACATCCACTTGCTGAGTATATCTACGAGCACTACCTATATGATCTTGGAGTTTGGTTGAAATATAATTTTCAATTGCAGACAGTGGAGATAGTTATATGTCAAGAGAAGACTCACAATTGGAAAGAACATGATAGTAATATTCTCATTTTTCTTTGGGGTTTATTGGGTCAACCAAGGATAATTCTGTGGACATATGATATATATCATAACCTTGAAGCATGGCCTCCCATGTATGAAGGTTTTCTTGAGCACTTCCCAAAGATTTTAATTTCTAAAACAGTTTTTGACTGTACTTTTATGTAAAGTACCATTGTAAGGTTGTGGTCGAGGAACCATGAGAGTTATATACATTTGTATTAAAACTCACAGTTTAACTGTGGTCGATTCTTACATTTACGCTTCAACAGTTGTATAAATGAAGTTTGTAAATGATTTTTATAGTGTGATATCTGGCGACTCAGAATGGGTCGTGTGGACCTATGTTGGGGGCGTCACAAGTTGAGCTCACCCTTTTCTGTCATTTGTTCACTTCAAGAAATGAGAATATAGTTGGGGCTAGTCGGGGAATGAAGTGATGGTCCAAGATGGTGGCTATAGTAGTCCTCACTATTCTATAAAATAGTGTGATAATAATTGTAATGAGGACTCCATTTGAGTTTGGATATTGTCTACGAGACAATATTTGTGTTAAAACTCTTAGCTTATGTTTTGTTGTATTCTGCACGACAATTAATAATTGTGTAAATTAAGTTTGTATTTGAATTTTGTACCATGTATTTGGCAACTCAGAATGGGTTGTATGGACCTATTTTGGGGGTGTCACACTCCTTATTATTATAGTTGATTTTCCTCTCTCCGTGGTTTTTTCTCAATTAGGTTTCCACGTAAATTTTTGTGTTCATATTTTATATCTCTTTGTTTATGTATATGTGAATGTATTTCGTGAGTTTGATTTCACAACAATACAATCAAACGTTAGCGCAATTTTGATATGTTGTTTTTGTGATTTCGTTAGGCATACAAAATCAGGCGTTAACAGCTACAAAAGGGTTATACGGGTAACGTTTCATATTCAAGTTTGGTTGTAGATTCATGTCCTTGCAAATATATAACTATTGCCTTAAATTATTTGGTCCTAAGTAACATTATAATTCCTCCATTTCAGAGAAAGAGTTTTATTTGATTTGATTTTAATTATTTTGGGAAACTATAAAATTCAAATTGATATAAAATTTTTATTTTTGAAATAACATTTTCTGTAGTTACTATTAAGTATTAACTATTAAGTATTAACTATTAAATAAGTAAAATTAAATGAAATTATACTAATTTTGAATTTTAAGACTTCACAAGTTGACTATAAATTTTTAAAAAATTTATTTTTTGAAGTAGAGGTTGTAGCTCACAAAAAACTGTACTTAAGTTGGACAAATAAATTCACCATCATATGTTCTTAATGGTGGTTCGGGTCTCACCATGTATATCATACTAGAGTGATATACATGGTGAGACCCGAAAAATCATACCTCTCATCTTATGATAGCCTAGGGTGAAGGTTTTAAATCATACTTCTAGTCTCATGAAAAATGACTCTTTTTGTTTCAAAATTAAAGATACATTTTTTTAGTCCATTTCAAAATTAGAGATATATTTTTACTTTAAAACTATAAAGTTATATAATGTTCCTAATTTACCATTTTTTTTACTATCATTTTCAATATCAAACCACCACAACCAAATTCCTAACTAATACTAAACTTATATCTAAAAATATAAAATTATTCTTAAAAATCATCTTATTTCAGAAGTGAGGAAGTATCTCTTAAAAGATGGCTTAAGTATAATAAAATGTTATAAAAAGGTGATCTTGTCCTAAAAATACTAGGTGGAGTCCACTAATTTGAAGATAGAAAAGATTTCTAGTGTGTTATATGTAGGGTTCTAATAATAAAAGTTATTTGATACTCTCTCTTCTACTTTAAGTTTCTTAATTTGTGTAAAAATTATATTTAAATCGTCATTTATATAATGCAGATAGTATGTGATTTGTCTTGCTTAAAATAGAAAAATTGTTATAAAATTATACATAGTGTGTGGATGTCTAGATACATTCCTACCCATGTCTAGATACATTCCTCCCCCCCCCCCCCCTCCCCCTCCCCCTCTTTATTGTAATGACCTTTGAGCTTTGAAACTCCCATGACCTAAGAGATTTGAAACTTCCAAGTATTTATGTACGTGTGCTTATAAATAGAAGTATTGTCAAGAGGATGGTGGTTGATATACAAATACAATGAAAATGCTCTCTCTTTTCACTAATCATCATTGTTCTTAATATTTAGTATAATCTTTTATAACACGTTATTAGCACAATTCTCTACCCAATTTTGGGAAGAAAAAAAAAGGTTCTCTCAACTCACTGTAAGTATTGTTTCATTACAATTAAATTTGATATACATATAAACATTTTGTTTAATAAAAGACGCATGAGACAATAATGATAATGGACAACTCTGAAGTTCCTGAGAATACAAATTACGTAAGTACACTACTTTTGTGATGTAGTAGTATTAGTATAAACAAATAATCATTCCACCTCCCAATTCTCTCACTTTGAAAGTGACTAGAGAAAGGTAATTATTT
Source organism: Panax quinquefolius (assembly GCA_020205615.1). NCBI lineage: Eukaryota > Viridiplantae > Streptophyta > Magnoliopsida > Apiales > Araliaceae > Panax > Panax quinquefolius. The sequence continues at coordinate 74,458,274 of CM035159.1, read as the reverse complement.
TTATTGTCTTCTTATAAATTTATACTTAGTTATTTAATTTCTTACGTATTTATATATTTATATAGATGTCAAATCTTATGAATTTGAATTTGTTGTCCTTGATATATATCGAGAAAGACTTACTTGTCATGGACTCTTGATACTAATATTCATATAAAGACATTTTTGGAGATATAATTAAGATTGACAAACATGCATCCCTGCAGGATCATGCAAAATTAATTATTTTTATTCGCCATCATCTCCATGAAAAAAATATTGATAAAGACATGTTAGAAAAAATATTTATTATATTTTACGCCTCGAATATGCTCCTGCAGCAGCAATATTGAGAGAGTTAGTTCAGAAAATATTTCCTGAAGCGATAAATGAAATTATATTCCTGGAAGGGATATCATTTCTTCTAGTGACTGAACAAATAATGAGTTTTTGTTGAAAAATCAACAATCTCGCCCAATTGGTTCTACTCCATTTCCTGAAGTGAATGGAACCTTATTTGATAAACATAGAGGAAATTATGGTTGTGGTCGTGGGCGTGAAAATAACTATCAATATAGAAAATGGAATGTACCTGTCGTATTCCTAAACATTTGATAAATTTGTACCAAGACTCCAAAAAAGAAAATGAAATAAAATTGAAATAAATTTTATTGATCATAATGATCTTGAAGATCCCATGAATTATTTTGACTTTCAAATGGAATAGAAATAACTAATTTCGATATCTATGATTTCCTTAATGATGTTGATAAAAATGTTCATACCAATTAATTATTTTTATTTCATTGTATTATGACACTATAATAAGTATTTTTATTATATGTTTTATTTTTGTTTCAAGTAATAAAATTAAATTTATGTTTTTACATATATAAAGATGTATGGGCCAGAAGCTCATCAAACTTAATTAAAGGATCTGGAAGAGTGATTATTCATCAAACTTAATTAAAGGCTCTCGAAGAGCGATTATAATGTTGTCAAAGGGTACAAAACTTTGTATTGATGATTCTTTATATTCTTTTGAGACAAGCAGAAATTTGCTCAGTTTTAAGGATATACATTATAATGGTTATGATATTGAAACCAATAACGAAGGCAGTGAAGAATTTCTTTATATTACTTCAATAGTATCGGGCCAGAAGCTCATATTAAAAAAACTGTCTATTTTTTCTTCTGGGTTATATTATACTAAAATGAGAATAGTTGAAACGAATGTTGTAATATACTAGAAGTGTGCAATACACCAAAAGTGTTTAGATCCAAAGGTTTTTATGATTCGGCATGATCGTATTGATCATCCACGATCAATAATGTTGCGTTGAATTATTGAAAACTCCCATGAACATCCCTTAAAGAACTAGAAGATTCCTTTACCTGTTAATTATATCAAAGTAAATTAATTACCAAACTATCACATTTAATTATTGTTATTTAGTGTTTATCTTTCTAAGAAAGAATTCAAGGTGATCTATTTGAACCAATACACCCACATTGTGATATATTCAAGTATTGTATGGTTTTAATTGATGCATTAACCCGATGATCACATGTATGTTTACTTTTAACTAGAAATAGTGCATTTCTTATGCTTCTTGCTCAAATAATTAGGTTGCGAGTACAATTTTCTGATTATATAACTAGGAAAATTTATTTAGATAATGTTGGTAAAATTCACATTTCAAGTTTTTGATGAATATTGCATGTTAATTGGAATTTATGCTAAACATCATGTTGTACATACACATACTCAAAATGATATAGCTGAATCAATTTTTAAGAGATTTTAAATTATTGCTCGACCTTTGATTATGAAATCAAAATTATCAATTTATGCTTGAGGTCATGCTATTTTACATGCTGCATCATAACCTCAATAAGTGATATTTTTAAGGTATATTTCAAGGATTGTTATTTTAATGAAACAGTCTTCCCACCATTAGGGGGAGAAAAATCGTTGCCTGAAGCACGATGTGAGATCGTTGCCTGAAGCAAGACGGGAGATTAATTGGAATATTTCAACGTTATTTAATCTTGATCCTAATATAAATCAATATGAACTAGAAGTTCAAAAGGATTATTCATTTGCAATGAATTGCAAATCAATTAACAGAATTATTCACCGATAATAAAAAAATAGTGATATCTCACATTCTAGCTGCTAATACTCTAGCAGGGATTGAAGTCCCAGAGGGACAATCGCTTATCACAAAGAAAAATTGAATCAAAGTCACACCTGAAACGTGAAAGAATGATCGGTGTTAAAGATAAAATTCCCCAGAAGAAGAAAGTACAAGAAAAACAAGTTGCAGCCTATAAAGAGGCTATACCCATGAAACAAGCTAGAAAAAAAAATATTGATCTATCCAAAACTTATGAAAAAAAATCTCTTGTAAATAAAACTCTTGAAGAGTTATCCCCTGAAGAGGATCAGGTACCTGAAAATAACGAGATCTCGATACAATATGTATATACAAGAGACGGATATATTGGATAGAAATAAAATCGTTGTCGACAACATATTTTCACATAAATTTGATTAATATTACCAGAAGTAATGATCATGTATATGAACCACAAATCGTTGATCAATGTAGAAATATTTGGCCAATGTGAAAAGAGGCGATTCAAGTAGAACTAAATTCACAAAGTAAACGTGAAATTTTTGAATTTGTAGTCTGAACACTTAAAGGTGTGATGCATGTTGAATACAAATGGGTATTTATACGAAATAAGAAAAATGAAATTATAAGGTACAAAACGCGACTTGTAGCACAAGGTTTCTTGTAGAGACCTGATATTGATTATGATATATATATATATATATATATATATATATATATGCTCCTATAATAGATGCAATTACATTTAGATTTTTAATTAGTTTGGTAGCAAGAGAAATTAATAGATGTTGTTACATCATATCTATATAGATCATTAGATAATGATATCTACATGAAAATCCCTGAAGGATTTAAAATGTCTGAAGCATATAATTATACATCTCGAAGTATGTATTCTACCAAGCTACAATGATTCTTATATGAGTTAAAACAATCCAGATGCATGTTGTGGTATAATCGCCTAGGTGGATATCTTTTGAAAGAAGGATTTGAGAATAATCCAATTTGTTCATGCATTTTTATCAAAAGATCATAATCGGGATTTGCTATTATTACCGTATTTATTGATGAAAGATCTTGCTCTAAAAGAGTCGACAAAAATAACAAATTTGAAATGAAAGATATTGGTAAGACAAATTTTTGTCTTGGCCTACAAATTGAACTATGGAATTCTTGTTCATTAATCAACATACATAGAAAAAGTCCTGAAACAACTTTACATGGATAATGTTAATTCTTTGAGTACTCCAATGATGGGTTGGTCACTTGATATCAAGAAATATCCGTTTTAACCACAAGAAAATGATGAAGAAACTTTTGGTCTTAAAGTACCATATCTTCGTGAAATTGGTGTTTTGGTCCTAAAGTACTATATCTTAATGTAATTGGTACTTTGATGTATCTTGAAAAGTTGACAAGACCTGATATAACATTTGCAGTTAACTTACTAGCAATGTATAGTTATGCATCAACTCGAAGACATTGTAACGAAATTAAACATATTTTACGTTATCTTCGTGAGACTATTGATTTGGAATTATTTTTTCCAAAGGGTGATAGAACCAAGCATATTGCACCAAAATTATTTTATACACATGAGCCCCAGAAGAATGGAGATATTGATATCAAGCATATATGATCATGTGATAATTTAGTTGATATATTCATTAAGTCATTACCAACTATGATTTTGAAGAAGATGGTTCACAATATTGGCATGCTTCGACTTAATGATATTTTTATCATGAACAATGAAAATTCTATGTACTTATGAAGGGGAATAAAAAGGATATGTGCTGATTGTACTCTTTTTCCTTCGTTAAGATTTTTTCCCACTGGGTTTTCCTTTGCATGGTTTTAATGAGGCAATCCCAAGGCACTAGAAGTTATACAAGAATATTGTACTCTTTTCCTTCGCCAAAATTTTTCCCACTGAGTTTTTATTTGGTAAGGTTTTTAACGAGACATATTCTTAGAAAATTGCTACAAAAGAACTACATCCATTCTGTATGAAGACAATGTTGCATGTATAGCCCAATTAAAGGGAGGATACATCAAATGAGATAGAAGAAAGCACATATCACCAAAATTCTTTTTCACACATGACTTTGATAAGTGTGGTGACATTGATGTTCAATAAATTTGCTTAAAAGATAATCTAGCATATTTGTTCACCAAAGCATTACCAACTACAATGTTTGAAGGATTACATCGCAATATTGGAATGCGACAGCTGAAGGACTTAAGGATACATTCATGAGGGGGAGCTAATACGTGTTGCACTCTTTTTCCCTTAACCAAGGTTTTTTTCCCATTGGGTTTTTCGGTATTTAATGAGGCAGCTTTCAATGCATATGGCTATACAATAGACATCCAAGGGGGAGTGTTATAAAATTATACATAGTGTGTGGATGTCTAGATACATTCCTACCCATGTCTAGATACATTCCCCCCCTGTTTATTGTAATGACCTTTGAGCTTTGAAACTCCCATGACCTATGAGATTTGAAACTTCCAAGTATTTATGTACATGTGCTTATAAATAGAAGTATTGTCAGGAGGATGGTGGTTGATATACAAATACAATGAGAATGCTCTCTCTTTTCACTAATCATCATTGTTCTTAATATTTAGTATAATCTTTTATAACAAAAATAATATATATTGTGATTTTATATGTTGATTTTTTTGTTACAAACAAAAGTCGAGTTTGTCTTGTTAATAAATTTTAAAAACTAGAATAGTCATGCTTTGTATTGCGATAAATTTAGGTTGAATTACAATTGTGAAATTTATCGATACATAGATTGGTATGAATTATAGGAGGATCACACTTATTACACATCTCTCCTAAACAGTTATTACTAATACATATCCACATAATTGGTAATCAAAATATTAACGTAAACATTTGTAATATATATCATTTTTCAAAAAAATAAATGATCAATCTTTACTTAACTAATTTCTTAGCCGATCGATCAAGTAACTTGGATTGGTTAAACGATCTTCTTCGGAGTTTTAACATATGAAAAAGAGTTTAAGGGGAGAGCACGAGATCAGCCGTAAACCCGAAGATCCTGAGTTCAAATCCCACTCAAAGCTAGCATCATAGGGGCCACGAACCGCAGGTTTCGGTCTGTTTTGAAAATCGTGTTCAGGGAGGGGAGACATAGTCTAGTCGCAAGGACGAGAAAATTCTCTTTATCAAAAAAAAAAGAAAAGAAAAGAAAAGAAAAGAGAAAGTGTTTCATTTTTTATATGTTTCAAAATGAGAATTTCCTTTCTTAAAATTGACTAAAATGTGATTCGTACTAGAATCTTGTTACGTATTGAGAAATTTTTGTGTCAAATTACAATTATGAAAGACAATAATACATGAGATTCGAATAATAAGGGTGGCCTAGTATATTGAATATATGTCTAAAAGAGTTATAAGTCACACTTACTCGTGTAATGACAACAAAAAAGTTGATACATAAAGTTGTAAGTTGCTCCCTCAATTCCATTACAGTATATTTAAAAAAAATTGTTTTAACTTATTTAATTTTCTATATTGCCCCTAGAATCTCTCATCTTTCAAGAAATTAGTAATTTTCAACTTCTTATAAAAGAGTAGTAATAGAATTTTACACAAATTTCTTAATTTGTGCGCATGAACCTAAAATAACTATTACTAGTTGATAGCTCGTGCAATGCACGGGCTAGTTTGAATAATGAATTTAATAATTTATCCGACAATCATGTCAAAAAAGAACTCAAAGTACACAATTCATGTAAAAAAAAGAACTCAAAGTACACAATTCATATAAATTTGTTGAATTACCGTGACATAAAATTAAGAAATATATTGCCTTAATAATTAAGGTACAAAGATAAAGAGAACATATATATCAGACTTCACACTCATCCTTGCTAAGGAGCGTCTCTGCTTTAAAAAGGCTTATAAATGTAGTTAATGTGTATAAAAGAAGTTCAAGACCTGTGAGAATTACAACACAAAGAATGGCCAAATGTGTTTACAAAATCTACAACGCAACACATTTTACATCTTGAAATTTAAACACCACATAAAAATACAATATTATATCTTCCAAACATTTAAGTTGTCTTTAGTTTGGTGGTCTTCTTTTAGATTTACTTCCTTGGAATTGAGTTCTTCATCCCTATGAAATAAAACAATGCACCGAAGAGTGCAAGACAAATACATTAAGATATGGGGTTGCCAAATATAAATAGCAAGACCCCAAGACCTTTTTTTCAAAACAAAGAAACAAATCATAATAATCATATGTGTAGTTCACTTTTTACGTGTAATTCACTTAGGAACCAAATAGAGCATAAACACAACTAAAGAAAACATATATAGAATATGAATAGAATTAAACTGTGAAAATTACCTTGATGGAAATTTATAATTACCATGTCCTAAGATGAGAAAAGAAAATCACAAAAATCAAAATTACAAAATTAAGCAACCATGTTTAGCAAAATCCTATTTTTGATGTATAAATTAAACTTTACTGGGATTGAGAGGTGCAAAAACGTTACTAAAATTACAACTATCTTCCGTTAAGCCATAGTTTGTTGTAGTTAATATCAAAAAAATACCATAAGGTACAACTGGATCAAATGCACTCACATATCTTCCCTTGAATGCCCATTATTACAGCCATATATATTCAATGGAGCCAGCCAAATTGACCATAAGGAAATATTATACTCACCTGAGATGCAAATCAATCACAAATAGGAATTATGTGACCAACTGCAATCAGATTGAGCTATAGTGCAGAAAATAAGTCAATATTTCAATGAAGCAGATCAATCTGCAATAGCAGTAAAGGGAAAGTATTAATTTATCCTTGGGATTCTAGTATTTTGGAGAAGCTTGCTTGGAAACTGAGTGACGGAATAACCAACTCGTTACTAAAAAAAGCTGACAAAAAGAATTCAAAGACCAACCCCCCCGCGCGTATAGGGAGGTATTTCTCTTCCTTACTACACAATTGGTGGTTAGAAAATATCCTACAATTGCAAGGAAAACAATTCATTTCATCCAAATTTATTTCATTACATGTAATCTTTTAAACTGGTTTTCCATAAAATAATTTAGACAAATTCTGAGCATGAGTTTAACGCCTCATGTTAGAGATGAAAAGGTTACAAACTGGAGAAACCCATATCATGTAATTTACTTTTTGACGAGTAGATCGATGTCAGAATTTATAAGAGTGATGGATTTTGATCATATAGGATGTTAACTTATAGATTCCTGGGAAGGAAATGTTTGGTTGATCCTTACTTATAGATCTAGGGCTGATTTGCTTCTAGTTTAGTAATATATTTATAATCTTTCATGATGCTTCATCAATATAATGCGAGCAATATATATACATAGATACAAACATATACACATATATACATACAATTAGTGTAATCAATCTTCAATTGAAACTAAATCAGCAATCAAAAGAATCCTTTAAATTCTGCTGGTATAATCCTACTCATAGAGATCAAGCTCAATAAAGCTATTAAGAATCAACTTGCTAAAAAAGAAACAGAAACAATTGTATAATCTCTCACTTTGTCACATAAATTTACAAAAGTATCATACCCCTAAATCAAAACTTAATCACACCCAAAATTAACACAAACACCACCCAAAAAAAGGAAAACCTTTTTAACACCCATAAATTTGACACCAAAAGATATCTTGATATATCTTTTTAAGACTAAAGATAATAGATCACCTACGTGTTGGATTAAATTCTAATGAGATAAATGCAATAATAAATTGAGATAAATATAAATTAGAGATTGTCTTGGTTATTGGGGGGGGTTAGGGTTAATATTGGTGGTATTAGTTTAAATATTGTTGTGGAGTAGTTATGAGTTATTTGGCAGGGTTTAGACTTTAGAGTTTGGTTGGATCGAAGGGTATTGAAAGGTGGAGTGTGAATTCGATTTCTCTAATTTGGAGAATTTGTGAGCTGATAAATAGGGATTGGCCTTATACCTTGATGTATTGATTTGTTGGAGAGAATGGAATCAATATACAGACTTTTTTCCCAAGCGAGCGATACCGATAGAAGATAATGGGATGCATGTTCTTTATTTATCATGCTCAAATGGGTTAGGTAAATTCCTAAATAAGAATATTATGAGTGTAATTACTCATAGAATTTGTTTATAGTTTTTTATGCGTTTTGCCCTCCAATGCACCATAAAAAGAGATAAACATAATTTGATTGTTATTTGAAGGGTTTTTAATACGCATGCTATTCATATTTACACACAATTAGGAGAATCAAAGGCATACCTCTTGAAGCGTGATTAAGCCTTTGATGCGAAAAACCTTTTGCCGTGATACTTTAACCCAACAGCGTCTCCAAACTACGTTGCACTGATTCACGGTACGTAACAAATAAGGTTTTGGTCTAGATATTGAGAGCGGCTCTGTATATTTTGGCTAACTGAATGATATTGTGCGTATTGATTGATCAACTGAGGAATGTGGATATTTAATACGTGAGTGGTTAACCCACTCCCTAACATTACCTCCACGTTCAATCAATCCACGTTCACATTAATGAACTGCAATTGATTATCAATTGAGAACTTAGTTAATGTAACTGGGTCGAACCCTTCATGAGTGGCCCATTTGGATACCCAAGATCTAACATCTCCCACTCGCCTATGGCGGGGACAATGTAATTCTAATATCTGCCAAAAACAGCTCAAACCAAAACATGTAAACCTCTAACTGCCGAACCGTGCGACCTCTTAGTTCACCTGCAATGCGGGAGCTCTATATCAAACCTGTTAGGGCCAACATAGAGACATCTACGCTTTTAAAGAAATAATACGGCAGCTCTTATGTCAAACTTAATTAGTTCACGTAGAGGCTACAACCCATAAACTCAGAATACCCCAATCACATTTGAATTTTCACTAGGTTAAATATCTCTAACCCCTCAGAGAGCCTTACTTAACCACCTTTGGGCCCAAGTTCATTTCGTATCTCACTTATTACTATATCGCTATCAAAACGCTATAGTTGTCGACAAAAAGTGCAGAACGAGGTGAAATCAAATTGTCTTCCCTTTGCCCTAATACTACTCAGAAATGAATCAACTGTTTTCCCAGAATCGGTCCTTATAGTCTCATCAATCCTAACCTTAGCAATCAAAACCAAAGTAGAAACATTAATCCATGTCTTTGCAGTATAGTCAAAGATCACAAAGAGCACTTGACGTAGGAACAAAGCTTGTCCTACAAGACTCACACGGTGAGGAAGCATGGATTCATTCTCTCACCTCTTTTACATGGTCACTAAACACATGTAACTCACTCACAACATGTCATTCTATAGCCTTGTTGTACGGACATTAGAACATTTCAAATTGCTCGCTTATCCAAGCGTCATATTTGAAACTTCGCATCCGATTATCATGTTACGACAGATAATCTCATCTACATAAGCATGTCCTATGGTCGTGCCGTACAGATCTTAGTTCAGTCACTTCATAAGCGCCTAACTCGAATTTTTTAGATTACTCTCTTTACAAGCGCCAAACCTAAAATTTTGTATCCAGCTATCAATACAGGTTAATATAAATTGTGGGGCATACTATATTTGGTTAATCCAAGTTAACCTCATCTTGGCTCATGACAAGGCGACATCATGTTCATTTTGCTCGCTACTAAGCGCCAATTAATTTCTATCAAAAGCATCAACAGCTCGCTACTCAAAGTGCCAATAAATGAACTGTCTCAACCTTGCTCGCTTTTCAAAGCGCCAAGGGTGATTGCTCGTGTGAGTGAGCCAATCAACCTGTTGACATATATTTAGTGTGTGCATATCCAATATGCATAATAAACTGTGTGAACATCTAAAATTTATCATATGCACTAAAATAACCAAACACAAGTGGAAATAAATGAAACTCGCATAAATGATAAATTTTTCGAAATAACAATGAATATCTCTAATACAAGCCAAATAATGAGTGATATACAAGGAAATAATAGAAAGTACATCAAATCCTACGAAGTCCTAATGAACTAACATGCCTACAAAAAGCATCTTTAGGAATTTGCTTCATCAAAGGATCATCTACCATAAGACCAGTGGGCATGTACTCCAATATCACCTCATTATTTGTTATGATATCTCTGATGAAGTTCATCCTCAAGTTGATGGGCTTCGTCCTGCCATGATACTTGGGGTCCTTAGTGTAATCTAAGGTCGCCGTTCTATCACAGTAAACAGTCACAGGATCTGAAGCATGAAAAATGACACCAAGATCCTCAAAAAATCTCCTCAGCCACATGACTTCCTGAACAACTGACGTACAAGCCACAAACTCTGACTCCATCATAGAAAGAGCAACGCAAGTCTGTTTCTTACTACACCAAGTGATGGCACCACCATGTAACAAGAATGCATATCCTAAGGTCGACTTGCGCATCCCCTGGTTACCTCCCCAACTAGCATCGGAGTAACCAATTAATCGCAGATCCGGTCCTCCATAGCATAACATATAGTCCAAAGTACCTTTCAAATATTGCAAGATCCTCTTGATTGCCTTCCAATGAGCATTCCCAGGGTTTGACTGATACCGACCGAGATAACCGAATTGACACCCCCAAATCCAGTACTTCATTCCCACAGATTTGGTGCTCACTTATCAAAACTATTACATCTAACTACCCATCAATAAAGGATAAAGACATAATTTAAAAAATAACTTAAACAATAATCTTCCCATTAAAGGGTTACATCATCATCATCAAAATAAATCCTGTGTAATCTAACCTTAAAATTATTACATCAGTTTGCGGAATACATCATATATTAAAACAAGTCTTTAACATAATTTATTAAAATAAACTTCTCATATGTCTTCAACATTTGACATCTTTGCCTTTCCTTTACTAGTAGATTTTACCATCGACTTTCTCAACTTTAACTCACAAGTGTTAAATGCAAGAGTGAGCAAACAATTGCTCACTCATATAGGAAGTAGTAATAATAACAACATGAGAATGAACAACAAATGCTAGAAATAATGAACTTTTTCTAAGAATTAAGAATAGAACACAAGTTTGAATCAATGTCTGAGGGTCTTAAGACCACGAACTATGTCTTCGGTATATAGGTATTATTATCTTAACCTTAATACCATTAGACCGCATGCACTTCTTCTTAGCATACTTAGGGGATCAGCCCTTTGTACCATGTAGTATGCACAAACATCTAAACGTTACACGCATAAAAATCCCCTATATTAGGGGTTGTTCGTCTCAGTTTGAATTTAGAATTTCCGCACTAAAGAAAGTTTAGTTTGAACTAGCTTATCGTTGTTTCTAGAATTTTAGAACACTATTCAACTTCCATCAATAAAGGTTTAATACAAAAATGTATAACTGAACAAGGCTATTAAAGTCAAAGATCGGATATCAACAATATATATAACTGAATAACATGATTTACATGCAAAGTGCTATATTCAAAGGAGTTTAGAACAATCTTCTTTTGAATCAATGTATTAGAACAATATATGCTTTCAATGATAATAAGAAAAGTAAAGCTCGCTTCGATGTAACAAATTAGGTTACAAGAGCTTGCACAAACATATTCAAGATAGATTAGGCTTTCATCCTCAATTTTAAGAACTTGAACAATAATAATATAGAAATGGAAACTTGCATTCATTATGAAAAGAATGAATGAAAGCTTGTTAGAAAGCTTGCAGTTTCAATTGTAAAGAGATAAGGTTTAGAAACTTGCCTCGATTGTAAGCTACACAAACGTAAAAAATAATCTCCAATTACCCTACACATATCATTGAAATCGCAACAACAATTAATTGTTTGAATATTAACTTTATGGGTTTAACCCATCATTTAGGTCATAACCTTAACTTAGCATCTAACCATGTTAGTTAACATACTTAACTAATCAAATCTCATTACGAGCCAACATAGCCTAACCGCTCATCTCTAACCTTTAAAACATCACATTTGGTTTCATTTTATAACTTATTTAAATAATTATTTCAAATCTTTACACTTTGCATTACAACACACTACAATCTATTATTGTAATTCACTTAATGTTTTAGTATCCTTTACATGCATGTTAAACTAACCCAAGTCCATACATACATGACCTGTAATTAAGCGCACTTCATTCATCAGATATGATAGCCACTCAAGGCTATCAATTGCTAGTATTACATCAGGCTATCGCACCATACATACTGCCTCAATGTTCTACATGTCACTGCATAATGAAAATCAAGCCAGCCAAATGCCAAGCCATGATGCCTTATACTCAGATTTTTACAACCTTCAAATGCAGACTCGCTATCGCCAAAAATCCCAATTTTACGTAATTTCACCACACCTTAACATCTAAAACTTTGCACATACATAGCTACACATGCTAAACACATCATTCTATATATAAAAACATCACATATACACCATTTTGAAGAATCAAAACTATAATTTTTTCCAAATTTCTTCCATTTTTACACTTTTAACGAATTTGATCGCCACGAACTTATTTCTTAATCAATTGACATGATTTAAACTTCGTTGTTTTTGTTTTAACATATTATCACAATCCAACTTCAATTTATAGATTACATCACATATCGACAAGAAATTTGGTACTTTCTAAGCTACTTTATATGAGCATAAACACTATGATTTCATTTTCTTCCCAAACCCAATTTCTCATGAATTTGATAACAAATAACAAGTTTATATGATAATTAATGTAGTTTTGCAATTCTATATGAACATATATACATCACAATTCACGTGATTTTCAACTTGTATCAAATATACATATATATACCACCAAACTAATAATAATAATAATAGAAATAGTTTATACCTTGATTAGCAATTAGAAAACCCTTCTCTTCCACTCTGATAATCACAGTAATGCCTTCTCTCAAGCTCTCACTCTCAATCTCTTTTGATATCTAGCTAGCCTTAGAAAAAAAAAATAATGAAATAAAATATTTGAAGCGCTTAAACACACCGATAATCGTGATTATCAGCTTTATTAAGCCAAACGCCTTTGCATTATATTAACCAAAAGCCACAAGGCTTTGTTTGTTACACATAATTTCCATAAGAGATTATTATTATAATATTTTTATTATATAGTTTCACTTGTCACACATACAACCCATTAAATAGCTTTTATAATTTATAATTATAAGAATTATATTCTTATTATAATTATGCTTATAATAAATAATTATATATCTAACTTTAATTAATAAATTAGAAATATTATTTTATTTAATTTATTCATTTAATATTAAACAATTCACTTAATTTAATTATCTTCTTAAATATTAAGCAATTGATTTAATTTAATTATTTCCTTAAATTAAATCCTTCAAATAAAATTATCATTACTCAATTTAATTAACATTAATCAATTTAGTTACTAAATTAATTCACCACAATTCATCAATTATTTATTTCCTCAATAAATAAATTATTTAAAATATTTATTTAATTCAATAAATATTTAAATTAAATTACAAATTTCCGATCGTTACATCCTTCCTCCTCCTAAAAGGATTCTCATCCCCGTAATCACAACTCAAAAAAAATTATTCGTTATATTCTTCCTCCTTAACAAGATTCTCGTCCCCTCGTAATCGCTATACAAAATCAAGCAAACAACCGAGGATAATTCTTCATCATAACGCTTTCAAGTTCCCACGTAGCTTCTTCAAAGATTGTGGTTCCTCCAGATTACCTTAATGTAAGGTATCACTTTATTCCTCAAGATTTGCTCTTTTCTCACAACAATTTGAACAGGGACTTCTTCATATGACAAATCTTTCTCAAACCGTAAGGGCTCATATTCTATAACATGCTTATAATCAGCTTATATGGCCTCAATACCGATAACCATGGAAAACATTATGAATATGCTCCAACTCCGAGGTAAAGCTATCTCATATACCACTTCACCAACTCGGCGAAGCACTTCAAAAGGTCCTATAAATCTAGGGCTCAATTTCCCCTTCTTGCCAAATCGAATTTTCCTTCCAGGGAGACACTTTCAAGAAAACATAACTACCGACATCGAATTCCCGATTTTGTCGATGTTGATCAAAGATATTTCTTCCGCTTCATCTTGTGGTCACATTCAATCTTGCTCAATTACTTTGATGATCTCGATAAGTCATTGTACCAATTCTAGACCCAATAGTCGACGCTCACCTACCTCATCCCAACATAACTGAAGTTCTCATATTTTCATCAGATAACGCTTCGTAAGGCGGCGGCATGCCAATACTCGCGATGATAACTATTATTATAAGCAAATTCCACCAATGGTAGATGGTCATCCCAATTTCCCTTGAAATCCATGATACATGCCCGAGCATATCCTCTAGTGTTTGATGGTTCTCTCACTTTTCCGGCTTGGCCCGAGGATGGTACGTCAGTGCTCATTCTCACCGTGTTCCCAAACATTCTTGTAATCGCTTTCCGTAAATTAGATGTGAAATGTGGATCTCTATTCGATACAATGGACACAGTACACCGTGCTCTTGAAACAATTTCCTTCACGATAGCTTTGCTAACCAATCTAGGTAAATCAAATCTTGATTGGCAAAAGTGTGCCGACTTTGTCAATCGATCGACAATCACCCAAATGGCGTCATAACTTTGTTGAGTCATTGAAGACCTACCACAAAATCCATTGTGATATGCTCCCATTTCCATTCTCGTATCTCCAACTGGTTGTTGTAATAATCTGCTTGGCCTTTGATGTTCAAATTTTGACTTTCTCGACACGCTAAGTATTTTGCCACACACTCACCACATCCTCTTTCATATTCGCCACCAAAAATGATGTTTAAGATCTTGGTACATCTTTGTACTCCTGTGGTGAATCGAATATCTTGAATTATGAGCTTCACTCTGCAATTTCTCTTTAACTTCTAGTATCAAGGAACCCAAATTCTCCTTCAATCAAAGTAACCCTTCCAATCGATTTTGAATTTGTTTTCCTCACCTTCGATATCTTCTATTTTATCTTTTCACAGCCTCATCCTCGAGTTGTGCATTCTTCACCACATCTACTAACGTTAAACCGCTTTCCCATCCGAACAACTTTTCATCGATTCTATCGATATTTAATTTCCAACTCCATCTTAGCCATTTCCGACACTAGCTTCTCTCGATCGCTTAACATCATTAACTTCTCCCGTCCTTCCTACTTAAGGCATCAAGAAACAACATTCGCTTTCCCGGATGATAGAAAATCTCGCAATCATAATCTTTGATCAGCTCCAACCATCTTCTTTGTCGCATGTTCAAATCTTTTTGTGTAAAGATATACTTCAGACTTTTATGGTCGGTATATATCTCACACCTCTCTCCATAAAGATAATGTCTCCAAATTTTCAGGGCAAACACCACTGCTGCTAACTCTAAGTCATGAGTCGGATACCCTTTCTCGTAATCTTTCAACTGACGTGATGCATACGCAATAACTCGGCCATTCTGCATAAGCACACAGCCTAGTCCTTTATGCGATGCATCACTATACACCACAAAATTTCTCAGATCATCGTGCAATGACAACACAAAATTTAACTCAACCTCTTTTTAATTCTCAAAACTTTCTCACACTTCTCTCGTCCAAACAAACTTAACCGCTTTCCTAGTTAAATTCACAACGGAGTTGCGATTTTGAAAAGTCTTGAATAAAACGCCTCAGAGAACTCCGCCAATCCTAAGAAACTCCTTACTTTTCGATGGTTGTCTTCTGATGATCCCATTTTATTACAGCCTTCAACCTTTGATGGATCTACCAAAATTCCGCCCTTATCAATAACGTGTCCGTCCGAGAAATCGTATACGCTCCAACCAAAATTCACATTTTGAGAACTTAGCGCATAACTTCTTTTTCTCAACGCTCCAACGTCAATCTCAAATGTTCCATATGTTCCTCTTTGGTTTTGGAATATACCAATATATCATCAATAAACACCACCACAAATTTGTCTAAGAATGGTTTAAACACCCCTGCTCATCAAGTCCATGAACGCCGCAGTAAAAGGCTTGGTTAAACCAAAAGACATAACCGTAAACTCATAATGACCATACCGAAGTTCTCAACGCTTATTTTTGGTACATCCTCCTACCACCTTCAACCGATGATAACCACTTCTCAAGTCTATCTTAGAGAAATATCTCGCCCCCTTCAACCGATCGAATAGTCATCATCGATTCTAGGTAATGGATACTTATTTTAATCGTGACCTTATTCAATTCTCTCATAATCAATGCAGAGCCGCATCGATCCGCTCTTCTTCTTCAAAAACAACACCGGTGTTCCCACGGCGAAACACACTCTACCGAATATATTTCTTATCGAGCAATTTCTTGCAATTGCACCATCAACTCCTTCATCTCTACCGGGCCATTCTCAGATGGTGCTTTAGATATCGGGGTCGCTCCTCGTAGTAAGTCAATCACGAACTCGATTTGTCGATCCGATGGAAGACCCGGCAAAATCATCTGAAATACGCCCACAAAATCTCTTATGATCGGTATTTCTTCTAACTTCACTCTTCTTCTCACAGATCGACTATGTAGGCTAAGTATCCTACACATCCTCGTGTCTCAACAACTTCGCTTGATCACCGCCGCGACAACTTGCTTGTCGAGGTGACTTGTCGCCAAAGAACACAACCTTTCGACGGAGTCATAAGGTTAACACACTTTCTTTGGCAATCAATTATCGCCCCATAATCAATAACCAATCCATTCCCAAAGATAACATCAAATTCACCAAGTCTAATTGGTATCAAATCTACCATCATCTCGACCTTTTATAACCACTCTACAATTCTTATATACAAATCTAATAGAATCACTTCTATTCGCAATCTCTATACTTAAGGGAAATTCTAATTCTTCCTAAGGCAAATCTAAATTCGAGCAAATTCATCGATATAAATGAACAAGTAGCACCTTAATCAAATAGTACATAAGCATTAATACCATTAATCTAATGATACCGACACCACATCCTTAGATCAGATAAAGATCCTCGCACTTGGCCATATTGAAAGTCCTCGCAGAGGTCGGCTTTGATTGTGGCTGGTCCAAAGGATAGTCAATGCACCACCACCGTTGTTGTTTCTTTTTCCACCACTTGCACTTCCTCACCGGGCTTCTTAGGGGCAATCACGAGCCATGTGATCCTTCAACCGCAGTAAAAACATGCTCCTTTCTTCTGACTAAAATAGTTCGGCAATGTGTCCTCCCCACCACACGCTTAAAACACACTCGCTTTCCTTCAAACATACCCCAAAGATGGTTCTTCCCGTAAGTCAAGCGCAGCCTCAAACTTTTTCTTCTCACCGATTTCCTGTCTCCTCCCCAAATGAATTCTCGCCCATTTCTCTTCTCGATTATTACTTCCAACGTTACTTCCACCAAATTTTATTCTCATTCTCACTCTTCCTCTTCTTCTCGTTCTTGGTTGATTTGGTCAAAGCATCGCTTCCACCTTCCGCGATAATTGCCTTTCTCCAAAGATAAATTAAATGTGTTCACCGAACATTGAAACCTTGTCAGAAAAGCCGTGGCTTCAATCTTGTTCAAACCTTCTCGCTTTACGCCATCAAGATTGACTTGATAAGTGGCAAACCTTGCCAACTCATTAAATTTCGCAAAGATATTCCCAAAGACCATCATAGTTCCTCGCTTCAACTCCAAAATTGCACTTCCAACCGATTCCGAACTCACTGAAAGTACATTTCAAAAACATTTCCTTAATCTATCCCACGCTATCACTCCTTGTCCTCCACGAAACTTATTTGCTTGCCACCAAGTAGCTAGCTTCAGACTTTCAACATGAACGCTATGAACGCAGCCTTTCGATCTTCGTTAACTCTAGCAACGCCAACACCTTCTCCATTTCCATGATCCAGTTTGGGCTTCCACTGGATTCATAGACCTTGAAATTCGCGCGTCCAACCGCTTTGAATTCCTCGAAAGTCGTGACTTGAGCTTGCATGTTGATTCGCAAGTGCACCCATTAATCAAAGCTACCAACCAATAAATCGGATTAGCGCTGGTCTCATTGTTATTTATTAGTAGACCCCTCAGAGGTGCTTGCACGACGTGGTCAGTTTCTTCAGAGAGGCATTTTCTCGTTAAGATATACGCTTATTAGCTCATTACTCAAACTTCTTGGGTATTTAAAGTTTAACTTAAACATTCCAAGATTAAAGCTTTAACACATAACATTTCAAATAAACTTTAATATTTTATTCATTCATAACGCTTTAAAACATAATAAAGATAGCATAATCGCTATATAACATTCACTTTCCTCGAACTAAACAAGTTCCAGATTACATACTCATACTATCCCTTTATTTATCTCAAAATAAGGATTCACAATTTATTTATTCACATAATTAACCACATATTATTATCTATCTTATTCTATCTAGGCATATTAAGACGCCGTAAGGCTTCCCAACGCCTTCTCCTCCATGATACGATACGCCATTCTCGATCCATCACGAAACCACGGCCAATTCTCAAACCGAGGTGGGTAATAATAGACTCGATCCTCGGGCCCTATCAATCGCCAATTAAAAGCATAATCCATCTCCTTCATCTTGGCTTTCTTCACTTGGACCTTAGCCTCAAAGACGGCCTCAGCACGCTGCTGAGTCGCTTTCATCCAAGCATCCTCTCGCTTCAGCACGCTTAGCTAATTCTCCTCGAAATCATCTTTCAATTTCTCCATGTCACCTTCATCTTCTCGTATCGCCAACAAGTCTTCATATGTCGACCTTTGTATGAACCAGATCCCACTCCGTGTTTCCAAGTTTCAATCAAGTTCCTCAATCTCTCGATCCTTCGCGCTTCCATCGGCTGTGATGCATCTCAACCAACTCCTTCACTTCCTCAACCTCGCCCTAGTAATTCTACATTACTATGGCCAGATAGAGCGCATACATCTCACCGAGCATGGAGTTTGGTGGAAACTCCTCAGGATCCTCTTCCTCATCATCCTCCTCTTCCTCCTCAAAACTATCCTCCACGGGATCGGTCACAGGCTCATCCTCCTGGATCAACGCCTCCCGCACTACGTGAATATCCCTGGTTTCATCATCTCTAGGTACCTGAGGTATCAACTCTCTAGCTGGACTGGATCCTCCTTCGTTAGACATCCTGACAACAAAATATTTTAAGTTTTACTTAACATTTTCGATACTCGCGAGCACATAAGTTATTAACACAAAGCACATAATGTCTTTTATTATTTAGCTTCAATGGATACCTTAATCCATTCCTTAAAACTCGGTAAGAGTTAAACACCTATATGTTTTCTATTTCCTTAAAGGTTACTTCCTAAGGTTTCCCCACCTAAGGTTCATAACCTAAACCTTTGATACCAACCTATGACACCCCTAAATCCAGGCACTTCATTCCCACAGGATTAGGTGCTCACTTATCAAAACTATTACATCTAACTACCCATCAATAAAGGATAAAGACATAGTTTAAATAACTTAAACAATAATATTCCCCATTATAAAGGGTTACATCATCATCTCAAAATAAATCCCAGGTAATCTAACCTTAAAATTATTGCATCAGTTTGCGGAATACATCACATATTAAAACAAGTCTTAACATAAATTTATTAAAATAAACTTCTCATATGTCTTCAACATTTGACATCTTGCCCTTTCCTTTACTAGTAGAGATTTTACTCATCGACTTTTCTCAACTTTAGTCAGCAGTGTTAAATGCAAGATTGAGCAAACAATTGCTCACTCATATAGGAAGTAGTAATAATAACAACATGAGAATGAACAACAAATGCTAGCAATAATGAACTTGATCTAAGAATTAAGAATAGAACACAAGTTTGAAATCAATGTCTCGAGGGTCTTAAGACCACTTAACTATGCTCCCATATATAGGTATTATTACCTTAACCTTAATAAATCATAGATTATCGCATGCACCTTCTTAGCTTACTTAGGGGATCAGCCTTTGTACCATGTATTGTGCACAAACATCTAAACGTTACACGCATAAAAAATCCCCTATATTAGGTTGTTCGCCTCATCAATTTGAATTTAGAATTTCAGACTAAAGAAAGTTTAGTTTGAAACTAGCTTATCAAGTTTCTAGAATTTTAGAACACTATTCAACTTCCATCAATAAAGGTTTAATACGAAAATGTATAACCGACAAGGCTATTAAAGTCAAAGATCTGATATCAACAATATATATAATCGAATAACATGATTAACATGCAAAAGTGCTATATTCAAAGGAGTTTAGAACAATCTTCTTTGAATCAATGTATTAGAACAATATATGCTTCGAATGATAATAAGGAAAGTAAAGCTCGCTCGATGTAACAAATTAGGTTACAAGAGCTTGCACAAACATATTCAAGATAGATTAGGCTTGATCAATTTTAAGAACTTGAACAATAATAATATAGGAATGGAAACTTGCATTATGATAATGAAAAGAATGAAGTTAGAAAGCTTTAGAAAGCTTCGCTCAATAAAAGAGATAAGGTTTAGAAACTTGCCTCGATTGTAAGCTACACAAACGTAAAATAATCTCCAATTACCCTACACATATCATTGAAATCGCAACAACAATTAATTGTTTGAATATTAACTTTATGGGTTTAACCCATCATTTAGGTCATAACCTTAACTTAGCATCTAACCATGTTAGTTAACATACTTAACTAATCAAAATCTCATTACGAGCCAACATAGCCTAACCGTTCATCTCTAACCTTTGAAAACATCACATTTGGTTTCATTATATAACTTATTTAAATAATTATTTCAAATCTTTACACTTTACATTACAACACACTACAATTTGTTATTGTAATTCTCTTAATGTTTTAGTATCCTTTACATGCATGTTAAACTAACCCAAGTCCGTTACATAAAACGACCGCATTAAAGGCACTTCACTATCTCATGATAGCCACTCACCAGGCACCATGAGTATTACATCAGCTATCACAGTCACATCACTACTCACGCGCAACGCCTAAATGCTACGCTACCACAAGGACAATCACGCACCAGTAACAATACCAAGGATGCACTGCACTTCACAGTTTTATTTGCGTAACCTCAAAATGCACTCTATTTTGGTCAAAAAAAATCCCAATTTCACGTAATTTTCACCACACCTTAACATCTAAAACTTTGCACTAACATAGCTACACATGCTAAACATCATTCTATATATAAAAACATCACATATACACCATTTTGAAGAATCAAAACTATAATTTTCCAAATTTCTTCCATTTTTACACTTTTAACAAATTTGATCTCCACAAACTTGTTTCTTAATCAATCGACATGATTTAAACTTCATTGTTTTCATTTCTTAACATATTATCACAATCCAACTTCAATTCATGATTACATCACATATCGACAAGAAATTTGGTACTTTCTAAGCTACTTTATACGAAAGCATAAACACTGTGATTTCATTTTCTTCCCCAAACCCAATTTCTCATGAATTTGATAACAAATAACAAGTTTACATGATAATTAATGTAGTTTTGCAATTTATATGAACATATATACATCACAATTCACGTGATTTTCAACTTGTATCAAATATACATATATATACCACCAAACTAATAATAATAATAGAAATAGTTTATACCTTGATTAGCAATTAGCAAACCCTTCTCTCCACTCTGATAATCACGTAATGCCTTCTCTCAAGCTCTCACTCTCAGTCTCTTTTGATATCTAGCTAGCCTTTAGAAAAAAAAACGTGTGAAATAAAATATTTGAGCGCTTAAACATCGATAATCGTGATTATCGATTAAGCCAAGCATATTTTCAGTTTATATAAACCAAAAGCCATAAGGCTTTGTTTGGTTACACAAATTTCATAAGAGATTATTATTATAATATTTTTATTATATAGTTTCACTTGTCACACATACAACCCATTAAATAGCTTATAATTTATAATTATAAGAATTATATTCTTATTATAATTATGCTTATAATAAATAATTATATATCTAACTTTAATTAATAAATTAGAAACATTATTTTATTTAATTTATTCATTTAATATTAAACAATTCACTTAATTTAATTATCTTCTTAAATATTAAGCAATTGATTTAATTTAATTATTTCCTTAAATTAAATCCTTCAAATAAAATTATCATTACTCAATTTAATTAACATTAATCAATTTAGTTACTAAATTAATTCACCACAATTCATCGATTATTTATTTCAATAAATAAATTATTTAAAATTTTATTTAATTCAATAAATTTATTTAATTCAATTTTAGTAATTAACTAATAATTATTTGCAATATAACTATTAAATTAATAAGAATCATTTGGATAAATAATGATTATGGAAATCCATTAATATGATGATTGGATTAATTAATGTTGAGGTTAATTAATCAAGGAAGTGAATAAATTATTTAACTAGCTTTCCAATTTCAGGTTTAAATAAGCGAGTTGTCGAGTTCTTGAAATTGCAAATTCTTGATTTTGTGGAAATAGATGTTAATGAGGATGGGTATTGGTTATATAGATGTTATATGATCATATAAACATGTTGCAATTGATATATGAGTGTTTAGGAAAGATTTCGTGGGTAAATTTTGTGTTTGGGCTAAATAGCTATCGAAGGCATCGTTCTTGCTCGAACCAAGCACTATTGACAACAAGGCCACATTTGTATTGAGGTCTTGAAAGAAGAACCGATCAATTGAATTCAACAGTGTTTTATTTTGCAATCTGATCCATGTTGGTTACACATTATGACTCAAGCTAGCATGTAAACATGTGTATAATGTATATATAGATAAATGAGCCTAATGTGAGCATGTTTAGACTAGATTCGCATGAATAACAAAAGTGTATAGTTTAAAATGGATTTATGACCTTAGAAACAAACTTGATGAGTATGAATAACATGTTTATGTACTGACCTTGCAAGCATGTTAGTGTGACTTAGAAATGCATGAATAAACCATTTGCTTGCGTTTATGTGAATAGTAAGGAAACATGAGCATGTTGAACCTACTAGTAAGCTTTGAATGTGAATATTGTCATGTTACCTTGAGGACTAGAATCTGACATTTGTGATCATGTTTGATGTTACTATTAGACTCACTCATGTAGTATAAATATATACATACCATGCATGTGTGTCGTATTTCAAATAAAGCATGAACAAAGCCTATTTTCAACTAAAGCGGTGTTAGTTTCACATATATGTTATGAATACTCACAAGTATGCCTAATATGATCTTTATAACTATCTTGTATATTTAAAGAGCAAGCATGATAGACTTTGTGGTTTCATGACCTTGAGTGACCTTAAATTATTGAAATGATCGAACTTAGAACCATATTATGAAAGAAGGAACCTAGATTGATTTAAGAAGCATATGAAAGCCTTTAAAATGACAAAATATAATTGTGTGTTCAAACTGAACAGAAACCGTAAGGAAGCAACTAAGTCTTGGCTTGGCGAGAGGAAAGCGCAGTTGCGTTGGTCCAAGGCTTAGCCATGGCAATTGCGCTTAGTCTGGAATCCCAGATAGTGAATTCTGACTTTTGGACAGCAACTTGCATGATGCCTATGATGCTAAATATGATCTAAAACCTACTGATGTATATATATATATAAGTGATGCCTAGTTGATAAGTCGGTGTTGCATTGAAATGAAAAGTCCATGAGTAAGAGGTCTTAACCTTGAGCATTCTTGATTTGCTTGTTAAGTAACGAAGTAGTTGATTCATGATGACTTATAAACTAATTTTGTACCATATGTGCATACTTGTATCGTGTCGAGCTTGTTTAAGGACTGTGTTAGCTAATGAACATTGTATACTTTTAATACGCCCAAAAATATCAAGTACTATAGATGATCAGTCTACAATACTTTACGTTACGCATAACACCACAATAATATTTATTCATGTGTTGGGGTTTCCAACAACATACACTCCCTTTACCAAAAGGGTTGTCCAACTCAGTTTTCAAGGTTTCCGCACCAATCAATTGGTTTGGACAGTTTTTATAAACATGCATATAGTCTAGCCGAATCAAATGGCATCGACTCTTTCACAATATTCAAGGACAATACTAATTTCAACATGAATAATAGCTTTCACAAGGGTTTAACATACTAGCTCATTTGAACGAGAAAGTAATGTAACTTGTATTCAAAGGGATAAGCTTACGGTATTTGTCAAATAAAATAATGCAAGGGTTTAGGATACTTGCACAACATAAATTTGAGCAAGGTTAGAGAAACTTGCCTTAAGCGTAGTTTATCCACGTTAATAAATCAACACTTTAGAATCCTATCAGTTTAATATTGGTAACCCTAGTGGAAGTTCAATAATCCTTAGTGACTGCTCAGTATAAATTGTTATTCAGTTGGATACCTTGATAGTCGTTGAATTCATATACATCTATCGATTTATATTAAATTATCATTCCTATTCAAAGAATTGTTGATATTTCTTATCCATGATATTATTCTGATACTTTGAACTATCCTAGAAATGACACTTCGATATTTCAAACCTTGTGATATTATATCCTACACCCTTGTTGTATATTACTTGTTGGGCAATTTGTGCTCGTCCTTGCTTATTTAAAACCTTTCAGTTAAGGAGGAACAGGGTGGTGTCTCTGGAACAGACAAGGGTAAGGGTAAGGCTACCGACTAGCTTGTCCCTTTATGTTTAAAATCTATTATGTTGTACTAAGACTATGTTTTAGCTTAAGTAGGGTTATGTAATAAGTCTTTATTCGATTTTGTTATTTAATCTATTAAGCACTGTAGGTTGCAAGACTTGGGGGAATAATTATAATAAATCATTGTATATTATTCTAAATTAGATTTTCCGTTGTGAATGTGTTATTTTAGCTATTATGGTTTTACCATGAGAACGTGATGAACCGAATTCGAGTGACCTAGTGGAGTTCCGAATTTGGGGGCGTCACAGATATTGGGACATCTTTTTAATTTCCTCGGGAGAAGTAGGGCATTGTTTGGGTCCAATGGCGTCGCCTTTAGCGATATCAATGTCTATGGGTTTGCAGTTGTTCATCTAGAATTTCTCAAGAACTCTTTTAAGGTAAGTCTCTTGAGACAAACCAAGAAGCTATCTTGATCGATCTCTGTAGATCTTAACTCTGAAAACATAAGCTACTTCCCCCATGTCCTTCATCTCAAAGTTAAAGGACAACCACCCTTTGGTGGTGACAATCATCTCCTTATCGTTCCCAGCTAAAAGGATGTCATCGACATACATAAATAAGATAAGGAATTTATTTTTAGATCGTTTGATATATACACAATGGTTTTCCTCGATCATCGTAAACCCATCACTAATGACAGCTCAATGGAACCTCAGATACCATTATTTGGATTCCTGTTTCAAACCATAGATAGAACGTTTGAGCTTGCATACTTTGCGCTCTTGTCCTTCCATGACAAAACCCTATGCCTGATCCATTTATATCTCCTCAGCTAAATCTCCATTGAGAAAAGCTATCTTAACATCCATTTGATATAACTCCAAATCTAAATGCGCAATAATCGCTAAAATGAGGCAAATTGAGGTAAACCTCAGAACTAGTGAGAAGGTTTCCTCTTAATCAATTCCCTCTTGCTGGGTGTAGCCCTTGGCTACAAGACAAGTTTTTTACCTTTCAATGGAACCATCCGCCTTGTGTTTGACTTTAAGAACCCATTTATTCCCAATAGTCTGTCGCCCTGGTGGAAGCTCAACCAAGTCCCAGACTTGATTAGTCCTCATGGACTCCATCTCTTCTTCCATTGCAATCATCCACTTATCTCTCATAGCAGATGATAGAGCGTCTCAATAAGATAAAATTCCTCATCGTCTTGCGCATCAGCTACAAAGGCATTCCCCTCAATCTAAAAAAGACAACGTGGAATGTTACCCCTTTGACTTCTACGCATTTGAGGAACATGAGACTCTTCATTTGATAGTTAAGAACTACATGAGGCATATCACTCCCACTTTCTACAAGATCCTGAGGAATAACTTCTTCGGCTTCTACTATATGAGTTGGGGGACCTAAATCTTCCACCATCTCACAAAGGTTCATTTCCTTGCTCACATCACCTCTGTTAGGGAAATCCATCTCAAGGAAATTCGTATCTTATGACTCTATCTCAGATACAGTCCCATCAGGCTGCTCTCCTACAAACACATAGCCTTTTGAGTGTTCAGAATATCTTATAAAAATACACTTCTTACCCCTCGGGCCCAACTTCCCATGCTGATGAGAAGTGTTGTGCATGTAAGCTTCCGATCCCCAAGGCCGCATTCCGCCCAATTCGGGCTTTCTGCCGGTCCACATTTCATATGGGGTGGACTGAACTGATTTTGAAGGCACACGATTAAGTATGTATGTCGCAGTCAACAATACATCACCCCAATAGAAGATAGGCAAATTGTTTGCACTATCATAGACCTAACCATGTCTAATAATGTTCGGTTCCTCCTCTCCACCACACCGTTTTATTGCAGAGTTCTAGGGATTGTCAGTTTCCTGATTATCACTTTTTCCTCACAAAATTCTTTAAACTGATAGGACAGATACTCACGGCCTTGGTCAGTTCGAAGTGCCTTAACACTTTTATCTAACTGATTCTCAACCTCAATCAAATAACGTCTAAAGCAATCTAATGCCTCAGACTTATGAGAGATCAAGAAAGTGTACCCGAAGCGCGTATAGTCATCTATCGTCGTGAGAAAATAAGAACGTCCATGCTTTTCTTTCACATTCATAGGGCCATAAATATCTGAGTGAATAAGTTGCAATGGTGTTTCTGCCCTAATGGATTTACCGAATGGTTTTCTAGTTGATTTCCCTGCCAAACAATGTTCACATGTGGGTAGATTGACCTTAGCGAGTGGGCCTAAAAGACCTACTCGAGCTAACCTGACCATTCTATCTTGTCCAATATGGCCTAATCTAACATGCCATTGAATTGAACCATCATGATCATTTTCAACAAGTAATGAATAATAATCACTACTATTACTTCTAGAATCAATAGTATCCAAAATCATAAAACAATGCAACATAAAACCATGTCCAAAAACATTCGTCCCATGCAAAATTATTACACAGAATTATTCTCAAAAATAATAGAATAGCCCAAACGAAGTACTGATAAAACAGAAAATAAATTATGTCGGACATCTGACGCATAAAGTACATCATAAAGGATCAATGCTGAGCATCCTCGCATTTCCATTTTGTAATTTCCAATTAGACACAGCAAACATGGCCTCAAGCTCACTGGTAGTAGGTAAAGCCGCCCACCACGAGGGTTTGGATATGGGTCATTTTTTTTAGCCCGGGAAAAATATGGGTCGTTTTGGCCTACCCATTTTGGCTCCTACCATGCTACCAGAAACTTTTTTTTTGAAAAACAAAATGTTGCTACATGTGGGGCTTGAACACAAGACTTGTAAGTAAATAAATAAGAGTTCAAACCAACTGAGCTACAACAATTGTTTATTTTTAATGCAATCTTTAATGAGCTAAAATTAAAAAAATTGTGATTATTAAATTATAAATTTGTGATGAGCTAAAATGAATTAAAAAAATATATTATTAAATTAATGATTTAATAACTTATTTGCATGTATTTGAATTCGAAATTTGAGCCGACTTTGAGCTAGTGATAATTGTGAGATATTGAGAGTGCACTGCTTCCACCTCATTTTTTCGTTTTAATAAAGATATTAAAAACTGGTTTAATTATTATGTCAATTAAAGTAATGCTATCACATGCATCTACTGAATGGAAAAAAACTTTATTCAGTCAATCAAACTCAAACCCCCCAAAATATGATTCCTATCCAAGGAATGTATGTATCCAGTGGCTTGGTGATCTGATGAGACTACCACCTATATTAATCTTTTATTTTCCTCAAATTCTAATAATGAAGGAGTATTTAATTTATAAATTATTTTATTATTAAATTAGAATTATTGTTTATTATAAATTATTTTATTATTTTTTAATATTTATTAATATTACTATTTTTGGTGTAACAAAATTTTGCAAAAAAAAAAGAGGAAGAAGCCCGCGGGCCGGGCCATGGGCCGCACATTCTTAGCCCACCAAAACCCAGGCCATTTCTACCACCCGTCTACCCTGCATGCTGTGTCTACTGCCAATGCTCAAAGACGTCTTACATCGAATCGTTCCCCATGAATACTTTTCTGCCAGCCAGAACTCAACGGTATTCCACGTATCCACTCTGATCTCTAGCTATGTGGTCCGTTGCTCCGGAGTCTACAATCCACATATGGAGAGAATGAGTAATGAATACAGTGGAAGACACTGCTTCGGCTCAGTGCACTCATGAGCGAAGTGTCCTGCCGTGCCACAGTTGCAACAAATTAACTTGGCCTTGTCCTTCTTGCCATAACTACGTTTACTTCTATTCTTCTTGGAAGTACCAGCCTCTGCTATCTTCTGAGGCGCATTAGCATTGGCAATCTCTATTAGTCAAGTCTTTAGGCGTTCATTCTCTAGTCGTTCAGTCTTTAAACTCTCAACCTCTAGCTGCTCAGCTTCTAACCGCTCAAGGTGATGAAAAATATCTTCCAAAGATTTAATAGTTTCATCTTGAGCTATGTTAATCTTGAGATTAATCCAATTGATGGGAACTGAATGAATCACTGCCTGAATTTGCAGTTCTTCTGACAAAGGGTTGCCAACAGCTCCTAACGCTTCAATCATATTCGACATAACCTGAAGATGTTCTCTAAATGTGTGTTCATATTTCTTTGTATAACTATCGAATTTGGTAGTTGTAAGACCCCAGCTTTTAATAAATAAAGATGAATTTTCTATAAATATTATTTTTGAATATTATGGAATAATTTGATATAATGTTATAGTTGTGGGTAATATTTATAAATTTTGCAAAGTATGCAAGTGGTTATATTATATTCGATTGGTCGGGGAATATTCGGTTTAGCAGGGAATATTCGTACAACGGCTCAATCATTGGTGGACCCCACAACAGAATTATTGTCGGATTGAGAAAAAAGACAAAAATATTTTATTGAAATAACTATGGAAGTTTTACCGTGGTTACCGTTGAACTACCTCAGTAGTAAAAAGTAAATGAATACGTGTGGTTGCATAAGAAGCACACCAGTATTGATTATTGATGCTTATGTGAGAAGTCACTCGGTTTGATTCCATTATTGTTTATTAATAATATGAATTATTATAGCGATAATGACGCTTTTATTTTATTCAAACATCTTTTTATATAAAATAGAATACTTTATTAAAGTTATTCTATAAATAGAATATATTATATTTTATTATGCATAGTATTGCATAGTGTTTTTGCATAGTGTTTTTGCATAGTATTGCATAGTGTTTGCATAGTAAAATGTTTTTATATAAATAGAATATATTATATTTTATTTAAAAGATTTTTCTTTAAATATGGACCGTCAGATTAAAGTAAATCAATCTAGGCTGCTCATGGATTAGTTACTATGCATTCCATTTTCCTATAAATAGAAGCTCATTCCTTCATTATTTTCTTACGAATTCATTGAAACTCTAGAGAGAAATTATAGAGAGAAGCTATAGAGAAAAGTTATAGAAAGAAGAAGAGTATTCTGCTACTTCACTACTTCTATATTCAGGTTCTTTTTACTAGTAGGGGTGTTATTCTTTCTTCTTGAAGAGAACTTCATTATTCCATTCACTATTATTACATTGGAAATAACTCAGTAAAAGTGATATACCCTATACATAACCTCAGATATGCGGCATATCCTATACTTGGTGAAATCCTTATGTTATTCCATTCTTATTTATTCTGTTGAATAACTCAGATACGCTGTGATTTACCCTATACTTGGTGACATTCTTCTATTATTCATTTGGAACATCCATGCATGTGTTTTACACCGGACCGGGTTCCGCTTTTTATTATTATTCTCGCTGGAACATCCTGCATCATGTGTTTTACACCCGACCTAGTTCCGCTCTTTATTATTCTCGTTGGAATATCCTATCTGTGTGTTTTACACCGGATCCGGTTCCATCTTTATTATTCTTGTTGGAACATCCTGCTTGCAGAATTTCACCGACTTCGTTCCGTTATTATTATTCTTGGAATAACTTTGCTCATGCTCACACCGCATGCATGGTGATTTCTTTTGTTAACCCATTCTTTATTATACCCAAATTGGTTAAAACTTTGACTTCTATATTCCATGAAATTAGTGGAATATCCTTGACATTCAAGCTTCATCCAAGTATCCTTTCATGGAAATATTCTTCTCAAGATTCTTGAATTTTACTCTACAAAGCAAAGATCATGTTGACAGTTTGACGTTAATAATTTCTCGATAAAATAATTCTTGAACTTGTTTTATTGAATTCTTATATCATTGTCATCATCCTCATGTTTATATTTTTTTTAAAAGTCATCCGTGGCCTCGTAGAGCATGGATGGACTTGGTATGATTATGACCAGTGGATTATTCGGTGTAATCATGACCGTAATGTTACAAATGATGTGGTAAAAATCCTCGAAGGGTCAGTAGTGCATTGATGGACGCTTGTTGGCATGATCATGACCATTAATGAATACACAACTATTCTTGGCCCGTAGTGCGGGAATAATTGTGATCGTGATACTTAAGAATATCCTTGGCCAGTAGTAGTGCGGGGTGATTCGATGATGTGGATTATTTATTAAAGTCGAGTCTCAAATATAACAATGATGAAAAACCTTTTAAAATCATAAAAGATAGTAGATTTTATTTTCTACTTGACTTTTTAATGGATTGCATATTCACACGCAGCTTAAACCGGTTGTTTATTATATTTTATCGCTTTAACATTGTTGAAGACTATTGATAATTTATTCTGCATTATCTTAGTCATAATATTTCTTCTTGGGCTAGTTGAGCTCACCCTTTCTTTCACCGTTCTCTTCGGGAAATGAGAATATAGTTTGAGACGAGTCGGAAACGCAGTGATGGTCCTCAAGATAGCATTAGTAGTCCTCACTATTCGTGAAATAGTGTGATAATAATTGTAATGAGGACTTTTGTTTGAGTTTGTATAATATCTAGTAGAGCGATATTTGTATTTAAACTCACGCTTTATGTCGATTGTACCTACGCCTATGTTAATAAGTTGTATTTAAATTTACGTACCATGTAAGTGGCGACCCAAGATGGGTGATGTATACCTAATTTTGGGGGCGCCACAGGTTAATATCGAGCTAAGGGATATGATCCTGGCTAAGATGTGAGAAAAGTACTAGGAGGGGAGAGACGGGAATACCTTCGCTAGTATGACCTACCTAAATTTATGTGCTATTTTATTGGTTTCAATGTAATATAAAGATAATTGTTTCATGTCAATTATTTTTTGTTTTGTGGCGATTCTGAAAATGACATCCGAGAATGTTGAGAATAGCAATGGAGCACAAAGCGATCGCTGATTCACCACATATCAATAATCGTGGATAATGTGCATCGTGAAGGCGACAATCCTCATGCAAACAACAACACCGACCAAATGATGAATGATCAAATGTTTAGAGGCTTTATGCAATTTATGCAACAACAAAGTAGAGCGACTCATCCAAAACGTAGGTGGAAATACGGAAAACTCTCTGCGGCCACCGCTAAACAATTCAAGGAGCCGGGACCACCGGAGTTTAAGGGAGAGCCAAAACCACTTCGTGGTGGAAGCATGGATAAAGCGATTACCAAGATATTTGATGTCTTGGGATGCTCGGAGGAGCAAAAGGTTCCTTCACGCCTTTATATTCGTGGTGGAGAGGCAGACATCGGTGGGAATCGGAAAACGTACTCAACCCGCCAGATCAAGATATCTTGGGAGAAGTTCCAGAGTTATTCAACGACAAATACTTTCCGAAAGTATTCGCCACATGAAGGAGGTGGAGTTTATCAAGTTGGAACAAAACAATATGACCGTGTCGCAATACGAGGCAAAATTTGCGGAGTTATCACGGTTTCGTCCCCACTTGGTGGATAATGAAGAGAGAATGGCGCGAATGTTTTAAGAGGTTTGAAGTCGAGATATACGCCAACATCTTATTTCTCATAAACCGTGTTTGTATTCGGATGTTGTAAATAGGGCTCGATTAGTGGAGCGCGATAACGAGTCAACGAACTAAAAGAGAGCGGTAAAGGAAGTTATAATACCAAATGAGAGTAGTCATCGGGACGGTGACAACAAGCGTGGAGGGAATCAACGGGCGGATATGGTAACCACTTCGGTGGTAATCGTGGCCAAAACAATAAAATGGACATTTCAAGAAACGGAGATTCAACAATGATGGAAAGACGTCAAGACCAAAGACCAAGTTGTTAAGGAAGGAGAAAGACCACCTATCATATGCTTCAAATGCGAGAAGAGGACACATCAGGCTTGAATCGTGCCATGCCATCCAAAGCATGTTATAATTGTGGAAGAGAAGGTCACTTAGCTCGATTTTGTCGCTTACCGAAGACAAATTCAACTAGGATGGAGGCACCAAAGGCCGTCCTAGAAAAGTCAAAACCAGAAGTGCAAGGAGAGCGTTTGTTGTGACCTCCCAGAGAGCAAGGAACCCGAATGAGGTCATCACGGGTAAGCTTATCATAAACTCTATTGAAGTCTACACTTTATTTGATACCTGGTTCTACCCATTCTTTTATTTCTCCTACTTGCGCTCATCGATTAAATTTGACTCAGAGAAATTAGACTTTGACTTATCTGTGGAAACTCCGCTTGGGAGAAACCTTCATTACATCCACTCGCTTATAAGTCTTGTTTGGTTCAAATCGGTACCCTCACATTACCTGTCGATCTTATTTCATTAAAAATACTTGCATTTGACGTGATTCTAGGGATTGATTGGTTAACTACTTATCATGCAAAAATTGATTGTTTTCGTAAGGTTGTTAGCTTTCATATTCCTAATCAACCTATTATGCGAATTCAAACGACCAAACCATTAAAATTAATCACTACTATCTCAAGCCATAAAGCTATTCGTTTATTGAAAAATGGATGTCAAGCTTTCTTAGCTCATGTCACGATTTAAACAAAAATACGCCGCTTTTAAGCGATATTTCTATTGTTAATAAATTTCCGATGTATTCCCAAGAACTTCCTGCCTACCCCAGAGCGTGAAATTGAATTTTGTATCGACCTTGAACACATACAAAACCTATTTCCAAAGCCCCATATCGAATGGCTCCTATTGAACTTCAGGAGTTAAAGACCCAACTGCAGGAATTGTTAGACATTGGCTTTATTCGTCCTAGTACTTCTCCTTGGGGTGCTCCTGTTCTATTCGTGAAGAAGAAAGATGGGAGTATGCGACTTTGTATTGATTATCGGGAGTTGAATCATGTCACCATCAAAAATAGGTATCCATTGCCACGTATTGATGACCTGTTTTCACCCGGTTGCAAGGAGCCAAATTCTTTTCAAAGATTGATCTTCGCTCCTGATATCACCAATTGAAGATTAGAACCACGACATTCCAAAGACGGCTTTTTTAACTCCTAGACGGGCATTATGAATTCCTAGTCATGTCCTTTGGATTGACTAATGCTCCTCACGTCTTCATGGATATGATGAACCGAGTATTCAAGGAATATTTAGATCACTTTGTGGTCGCCTTTATTGATGACATCCTTATTTATTCCAAAAGCCGTGAAGATCATGAGCAACACTTGAGGCGACACTCCAAAAGCTTCGTGAATATAAGCTTTATGCCAAGTTGAAGAAATGCGAATTCGGCTTGAAGAAGTAGCATTCCTTGGGCACGCGGTATCAAGTCATGGAATATCTGCTGACCCAAAGAAAGATAGAAGCTTATTCAAAGTCGGGAACAACCTAAATCGATGGACCAAAGTACGTAGCTTTCTCGGCTTAGCCGGGTTATTATCGGAGATTCGTGGAAGGATTTTCTCGAATCGCTACTCCATTGACTCAAATTGACTCGAAAAGATACAAAGTTCGGTTGGAGCGAAGAATGTGAGAAGAGTTTTCAAGAACTCAAGAAGAGACTTATTTCAAAGACCGCTCGACAATACCATCCGCTCGGAGGGATTTGTCATCTGATGATGCTTCGAGCAAAGGGTTGGGATGTGTTCTTATGCAACATGGAAAAGTTATAGCCTATGCCTCACGACAACTCAAAGAATATGAGAGGAATTATCCTACTCATGATCCGAGTTAGCAAATTGTTATTCTTTACTTAAAATTTGGAGGCATTACTTGTATGGGGAGAAAGTGGAGATCTTTACGGATCATAAAAGCCTCAAATATTTCTTCACTCAAAAGGAACTCAACATGCGACAACGACGTTGGCTTGAATCGTTGAAAGATTATGATCATACCATCCAATACCATCCTGGAAAAGCGAGCGTGGTAGCCGATGCATTGAGTAGAAGATCGTATGCAAGTACGAAAAGTTATTGTCAACACAAAGGCCCATTTTGTGTGACTTGCAAAGGATGGAGATAGAGTTAAAGACTCGTGGACGCATGTGATGATAGCGAATATACGAGTAGAACCGACTTTAATCGATAAAGTTAAAGTCGCTTTCAAGCTACTGCACACGGAGCCGATGCGTATGAGAAAGAAAGTGCAAGAGGGTGCTATCCAAGCAAGAATCGATGAAGAAGGAATACTTGAGTCAACTCCGGACTTTGTGTTCCTAACGACCACGATTTAAAGTATAATATCATGATGGAGGCGCACAACACACCATTTGCAATCCATCTCAGAGTACCAAATGTATCATGATATTCATTATACATTTTGGTGGAGCAATATGAAGAGAGAGATAGCGTTGTTTATCTCAAGGTGTCTAACTTGTCAACGAGTTAAAGCGAAGCATCAAGTACCAAAAGGTCCATTGCAACCACTTGAAATTCCGTAATGGAAGTGGGAGCACATTACCATGGATTTCGCACTGGGCCTTCCTAAGGTTTCTCAAGGCATTGATGCGATTTGGGTCATTGTTGATAGATTGACCAAGTCTCGCTCATTTCTTACCGATACGAGAAACTTATACACTTGAACGCCTTGCTCAGACGTACATAAACGAGATTGTAAGATCGCATGGTATGCCTTAGATCCATAGTTTCCGATCGAGACCCAAGATTCACTTCACGATTTTGGGTTAGTTTGCAAAAAAGCTATGGGCACAGACTTACGATTTAGCTCGGCATATATCATCCTCGGACGACCGGGACAATGGAGAGGACTATTCAAACTCTTGAAGATCTATTAAGACTCGTGTTCTTGATTTCAAGGGGAGTTGGGACAAGTTCTTACCATTGGTGGAGTTTTCCTACAACAACAGCTTATCAAGCAAGTATTGGCATGGCTCCATTCAAGCGCGTTATGCGGAAGAAAGTGTCGTTCTCCAAGATGCTTTGGGATGAGGTGGGTGAAGCAACGTTGTTGGGACCGGAGTTGAGTACGTATGACTACGGAAAAGATTCAAACGATCCGACAACGTATAAAAACCTCACAAAATCGATAAAGAGTTATCTTGATCTTCATCGAAAGGGCGTGGAATTTGATATAGAAGATCATGTGTTAAAAGTTGCTCCGTGGAAAGGAGTTACAAGATTTGGAAAGAGAGGAAAACTTAATCCTCGATTCATCTGGTCCATTTTAATCCTCGATCGAGTAGGAACTGTGGCCTATAGACTCGCTTTTTCTGCCCAAATATGTCTCGTGTTCATAACGCTTTTCACATATCCATGTTACGTAAATATGTGAAAGACCCGAACCATATTATTGAGTTAGAACCGGACGAAATAGCGGAAGATTTGACGTATGAAGAGGTTCCCTGCTCAAATTTTGGATAAGAAGGAACATATTCTACGCTCCAAGGTTATACCTCAAGTCAAAGTTTTGTGGAGAAACCACGATGTTGAGGAAATGACTTGGGAGTTAGAATCAAATGAAATCAAGGTATCCTTACCTCTTCGACATACCGTGTATCGTACCCTAATTTCGAGGGCTAAATTTCATAAGAAGGGAGGTTGTAAGACCCCAGCTTTTAATAAATAAAGATGAATTTTCTATAAATATTATTTTTGAATATTATGGAATAATTTGATATAATGTTATAGTTGTGGGTAATATTTATAAATTTTGCAAAGTATGCAAGTGGTTATATTATATTCGATTGGTGGGAATATTCTTTAGCAGGAATATTCGTACAACTACTCAATCATTGGTGGACCCCACAAATGTAATTATTGGCTTGATTGAGAAAAGACAAAAATATTTTATTGAAATAACTATGGAAGTTTTACTGGTAGTTCTTTGTTGAACTACTCTCAGTAGTAAAAGTACAAGATGTCGTGTGGTTGCATAAGTAAAGACACCAGTATTGATTATCGATGCTTATGTGAGAAGTCACTCAGTTTGATTCCATTATTATCGATTAATAATATGAATTATTATAGCGATAATGACGTTTTGTTTTATTGAAACATCTTTTTATATAAAATAGAATACTTTATTAAAGTTATTCTATAAATAGAATATATTATATTTTATTATGCATAGTATTGCATAGTGTTTTGCATAGTGTTTTTGCATAGTATTGCATAAAGTTTGCATAGTAAAATGTTTTTATATAAATAGAATATATTATATTTTATTTAAAAGATTTTTCTTTAAATATGGACCGTCGATTAAAGTAAATCAATCTAGACTGCTCATGGATTAGTTACTATGCATTCCATTTTCCTATAAATAGAAGCTCATTCCTTCATTATTTTCTTACGAATTCATTGAAACTCTAGAGAGAGAAATTATAGAGAGAAGCTATAGAGAAAGTTATAGAAAGAAGAAGAGTATTCTCGCTACTTCACTACTTCTATATTCAGGTTCTTTTTACGGTAGAGGTGTTATTCTTTCTTCTTGAAGAGAACTTCATTATTCCATTCACTATTATTCTCATTGAATAACTCAGTAAAAGTGATATACCCTATACATAACCTCAGTATGTGCATATATCCTATACTTGGTGAAATCCTTATGTTATTCCATTCTTATTTATTCATTGGAATAACTCAGATATATGTGCTTACCCTATACTTGGTGACATTCTTCTATTATTACATTGGAACATCCTCGTCATGTGTTTACACCTGGACTCGTTCCGCTCTTTATTATTATTCTGCTGGAACATCCCATCTCGTGTGTTTTACAAACAACCTCGGGTTCCGCTTTTATTATTATTCTTTGAATATCCTATCGTGTGTTTTACACCGGATCTGGTTCCATCTTTATTATTCTGTTGGAACATCCAGCTTGTGTGAATTTCACCGACCGTTCCGTTATTATTATTCTCATTGAATAACTCGCATCATGCGCGGCAGTACCGCATGCATGGTGATTTCTTTTGTTAACCCATTCTTTATTATACCCATTGGTTAAAACTTTGACTTCTATATTCCATGAAATTAGTGGAATATCCTTGACATTCAAGCTTCATCCAAAGATCCTTTCATGGAAATATTCTTCTCGGTATTCTTGAATTTTACTCTACAAAGCGATCATGTTGATGCGGTTTGACGTTAATAATTTCGGATAAAATAATTCTTGAACTTGTTTTATTGAATTCTTATATCATTGTCATCATCCTCATGTTTATATTTTTTTTAAAAGTCATCATGGCTCAGAGAGCATGGATGGACTTGGTATGATTATGACCAGGATTATTCGGTGTAATCATGACCGTAATGTTACAAATGATGTGGTAAAAATCCTCGATGGGTAGTAGTGCATTGATGGACGATTGTTGGCATGATCATGACCATTAATGAATACACAACTATTCTTGGCCCGTAGTGCGGGAATAATTGTGATCGTGATACTTAAGAATATCCTCGGCGTAGTAGTGCGGGGGTGATTCGATGATGTGGATTATTTATTAAAGTCGAGTCTCAAATATAACAATGATGAAAAAACCTTTTAAAATCATAAAAGATAGTAGATTTTATTTTCTACTTGACTCTTTTAATGGATTGCATATTCACTTGCAGCTTAAACCGGTTGTCTATTATATTTTATCGCTTTAACATTGTTGAAGACTATTGATAATTTATTACGCATTATCTTAGTCATAATATTTCTTCTTGGGCTAGTTGAGCTCACCCTTTCTTTCACCGTTTCTCTTGAGAAATGAGAATATAGCCGGGGCGAGTCTGGGAAACGAGTGATGGTCCTGAAGATAGCATTAGTAGTCCTCACTATTCGTGAAATAGTGTGATAATAATTGTAATGAGGACTTTTTGTTTGAGTTTGTATAATATCTAGTAGATTTATATTTGTATTTAAACTCACGAGTTTATGTCGTATTGCATACCATGTACTATGTTAATAAGTTGTATTTAAATTTCTGTACCATGTAAGTGGCGACCCAAGATGGGTGATGTATACCTAATTTTGGGGGCGTCACAGTAGTTAAGAGATGCAACCAAGCCATGTCCATTTTCTTTTGGGGGAAAAAAGAGGGAAAATCTTATTAGAGATATTCGGTTAGTTCACCACAGTATATAAATCATCTTTGCCACATGAACCAAATTAACATAAAAATAATAGGACATAAATATAGAATGGAGACTTCGCCAGGCTTAGGAATCACAATCCGTATAAATGTCTAATTATTTAAATTTAATTTTTTAGCGCACAAGACGTATAATTTAGGGAATAATTTAATTAAATTACTACAACCTAAATCACTCCCACTAGGAACAGGGGTATACATGTAATTATAACATGTTAATTTAATTCCAAGCACCAACAATTAATATCCCATAAATATTAACAAATGAATTAAACAATAGGCTATATTACTCAATTAATATACCAAGTATGCTATAAAAACATTAAAATGCATCCAAAAAACTTTCAACAATAAATTAACATCATAAAACATTATTGTAATTTTTTGGAATTTATTTTGATAATTTTTCTAATTATCACAATTAATTAATCATGCATAAAAAGATGGAAATTAACCAAAGATATCCAAATCTATTAATTTCTTCCAAAAAAACATTTATAACAGTAGTTCATCATCATTAAAAGGCTACTGTAATTTTCTGGAATTTTTTGATAATCAAGCTAATTATCATAATTAATAAACTATCACATAATTAATTGGAAATTAGCCAAAACTATACAATACAGTTATTCTCCCTCTGAAAAATTCATAACAGTAACTTAGCATCATAATATAGTCACTGATATTTTTCTGGAATTTTTGTGATATGTTTGCTAATTTTTATAATTAATAAAAATTAATAGGTAGAAAATTAACCAAAAATATTTAAAAAAATTAATATTTCAAAATTCCAGTACAAATATTAACTATATACTAATAATTAATTTTCATTAATTTTCCAGAATTTAATA
Organism: Panax quinquefolius; assembly: GCA_020205615.1. Lineage (NCBI taxonomy): Eukaryota > Viridiplantae > Streptophyta > Magnoliopsida > Apiales > Araliaceae > Panax > Panax quinquefolius. Next base: position 74,418,540 of record CM035159.1, on the reverse strand, counting down.
GTCACAATTACTATTTTTAAATTAATTTTCATGCTAAAAACAATTAATAAATTATTTTCTGGAAATTAAATAAAAAAAATCTGTCAAAACGGGTCGGGATCGCGGTTCAGGTCCGTGGGTCGTCTTGAACCTCCAGCCACCAAAATTTACAGAAATGTCATTACGCGACTGAAATTTTAGAAGCCATATCTCACTCTATATAACTCTGATTTAGGCCTATACTATATCGTTGGAAAGCTTACAACGAGTACTACATATTCATATAAAAATCAGTCAAATCAGACAATCACAAAAAAAGTTATGGCTGTTCAGAGAAGGTCGTTTGCAAACTAGGGTTTCAAATTAATTATCCAATTAAACTCAAATTATGCAGATCATATACACTGTGTTTAGGCTACAATATATTTAATATTAGCCCCTAACATTTAGTGTATCTAAGATTGTCATTAATGATATTTTCAAGCTTTTTAAACATGCAATCATGGCATAAAGTGTAAATATTTCATACATAGCATACATGAGATTGTTAAACCTGGCTTTGATACCAATGAAGGGTTTTTAATACACATGATATTCATATATTACACACAATTGGGAGAATCAAAGGCATACCTCTTGAAGCGTGATTAAGCCTTTGATGCAAAAAATCTCCTGCCGTGATACTTTAACCCAACAGCGTCTCCGAACTACGTTGCACTGATTCACGGTACGTAACAATTAGGGTTTTGGTCTCAATATTGGGAGTGGCTCTGTATATTTTGTCTAACTGAATGATATTGTGCGTATTGATTGATCGACTGAGGAATGTGGATATTTAATACGTGAGTGGTTAACCCACTCCCCAGCATTACCTCCGTGTTCAATCAATCCACGTTCACATTAATGAACTGCAATTGATTGTCAATTGAGAACTTAGTTAATGTAACTGGGTCAGACTCTTCATGGGTGACCCGTTTGGATACCCATGATCCAATACTATTTAATCTAGGACTCATTTGAAGCCTTTATTATATATAAATCACACTCAAAGTTTAATAATAAGAGAATAAATAAATATATATATATATATATATATATATTGTGAGACCCCAGATTTTATCAATAAAGATTTAAATTTTGTCGAAATAATAATTTAATATTATGGTGTGAATTTGAGATAATATTATTGTTGTGGGTAGTATTTATAAATTTTGCAAAGTATGCAAGTGGTTATATTATATTCGATTGGTCTGGGAATATTCGGTTTAGCGGGAATATTCGTATAACTACTCAATCATTGGTGGACCCTAATAATGTAATTATTGTCGGATTGAGAAAACGACAAAAATATTTTATTGAAATAACTATGGAAGTTTTACCGTTGATCTTGTTGAACTACTTTCGGTAGTAAAAGTACGATGTCGTGTGGTTGCAAGAAGACACCACGGTATTGATTATCGATGCTTATGTGAGAAGTCACTCATTTTGATTCCATTATTGTCGATTAATAATATGAATTATTATAGCGATAATGACGCTTTTGTTTTATTCAGATTATTAACGTAATAAAATGTAAACATCTTTTATATAAAATGAATACTTTATTAAAGTTATTCTATAAATAGAATATATTATATTTTATTATGCATAGTGTTGTATAGTGTTTTGCATAGTGTTGCATAGTGTTTGAATAGTAAAATGTTTTATATAAATAGAATATATGATATTTTATTTAAAAGATTTTGCTTTAAATATGGACCGTCAGATTAAAGTAAATCAATCTGGATAGTTAATGAATTAATTACTATGCATTCTATTTTCCTATAAATAAAGCTCATTCCTTCATTATTTTCTTACTTTAATTCATTGAAACTCTAGAGAGAAAATTATAGAGAGAAGCTATAGAGAAAAATCTATAGAGAGAAAGAAGAAGAGTATTCGGTACTTCACTACTTTGATATCCGATTGTCTTTTACTTGCAGTAAGGATATTATTCTTTTGTATTCAAAAGGCTTGAGAACTTACATTATTCCATTTCTTTATTATTCTCGTTGGAATAACTTTGTATAATGTGGTTTACCCTATACTTGGTGACATTCTTCTATTATTCATTTGGAACATCCTGCATGTGTTTTACACCTGGACTGGTTCCGCTCTTTATTATTATTCTCGTTGAAATATCCATGCGTCTGTGTTTTTACACCGCACTGGTTCCATTTTTATTATTCCGTCTTTATTATTCTCGTGAATATCACATCTGCATCTTATATGCCGACTGGTTCCATCATTTATTATTCCGCATTTATTATTCTGCTGGAACATCCATCGTTGTGTGAATTTCACCCGACACGGTTCGATTATTATTATTCATTTGGAATAACTCGCCTATGCTAAGCACCGCATGCATGGTGATTTCTTTTGTTATTCCATTCTTTATTATACCCAAATAGTTAAAACTTTGACTTCTACACTCCATGAAATTAGTAGAATATCCTTGATATTTGCATTTCATCCAAAGATATCTTTTCATGGAAATATTCTTCCGATCATTCTTGAATTTTACTCTACAAAACAAAGATCTTGTTAACAATTTGGGCGTTACTAATTCCCGGATAAAATAATTCTTGAACTTGTTTTATTGAATTATTATGTCATTGTCATCATCCTCATGATATATTATGTTATCTTTGGCTTACGTGCATAGATGAACTTAGTATGATTATGACCGTGGATCATTCTAAGATAATCATGGCTTGTTATAAATGATGTGATAAAAGTCCTCGGTGGCACTGTAATGCGTTGATGGATAGTTTTTGGTATGATTATGACCGGGGTGATTCTATATAGTCATGACCATTGATAATTTGATGAAAATTCTTGACCGTGGTAGTACGGGATGATTAGATGTGGTGGAATATTTATTAAAGTCGAGTCTCAAATATAACAAATGATGAAAACCTTTTAAATCATAAAAGATAGTAGATTTTATTTTCTACTTGACTCTTTTAATGGATTGCATATTCCGCTGCAGTTAAACTGGTTGTCTATTGTATTTTATCAGTTTAACATTGTTGAAGACTATTGATAATTTATTCTGCATTATCTTAGTTATAATATTTCTTACTGGGCTAGTTGAGCTCACCCTTTCTTTCACTGTTCTCTTCAGGAAATGAGAATATAGCTGGGACGAGTCGGGAAAAAGAGTGATGGTCCCGAAGATAGCATTAGTAGTCCTCACTATTCTGTTAAATAGTGTAACAATAAATGTAATGAGGACTCCTTGAGTATGGATATTGTCTAAATGACAATATTCCTATTAGAACTCTCAGTTTATGTATTGTCGTATATTACACGACAGATGTATAATTAAGTTTGTATTTGAATTTATGTACCATGTAAGTGGCGACCCAAGATGGGTGGCGATACCTAATTTTTGGGGGCGCCACGGTTGGTATCGAGCTTAGGATATGATCCCGACTAAGATGTGAGATAAAAACTAGGAGGGAGAGACGGAAATTCCTTCATTAGTATGACCTACCTAAGTTTATTTGGTATTTAATTGGTCTGGCCGTAGTATAGGGATAATATGTGATATGTTAATTAACCATTGTTTTGTGACGGTGTTTGAGAATGGCATCCGAAAATGCTTTGAGATAAGCAATGAAGCACATGAGAGTGTTGATTCACTTTCAAACAAAAGGTAACGACCAACAACAACACGATAATAATCATATTTGGTGGCAACGGCTATCGAACAATGATAACCATCGTGGGGAAATTATCATGCCAAGAATAGTAAACACTTGATGGTAATCATGGCAAAGATAATAGAAGTGGAAATTGCAAGAAGAGAAGGTCATTTAGCTCAATTTTGTTGTGCACCAAAGTCAAGTCTAGCTGGATGGTGGCACCAAAGGTGGATATGGACAAAACAAAGTCGTTGGTTTTAGGAAGTGCATTTTTCATGACTTCTCAAAAAGTGAGTAAACCGAACGGAGTTAGCACGGGATAGTTAATTATAAATTGCGAAGTCTATACCTTATAAGATACCGGTTCTACCCATTATTTTATCTCTCTTGCTTGTGTTCAACGTTTAAATTTGACTCCGGAAAAGTTAGACTTTGACTTATTGGTTGAAACTTCGTTAGTAGGAGCCTTCGTTATCGCTACTATTTTTAAATCTTGTTTGATTCAAATAAACACTTTCACGTTACCTGTCGATCTTATCTTTTTGAAAATACTTGCCTTTGAGGAAAATTTTGAAAACGATTGAGTAACTACTTATTATTCTTTTTGTAAGGTTGTTAGCTTTCATATTCCTAACCAACCTGTTATACGAATTCAAGTAACCAAACTACTAAAGTCAATCATTATCATATCAAGCCATAAGTAAAGATCCCTGAACCTTTCGTTGTTGACTTCCTTGTGTGGAATGCACCGAGGCCAGACTTTCTCTAGGCGACATCATGAAAGAAGATGGCGAGTTGATAGGCATCATTATGAGGTGCTATCTAGGTTAAAGGATAGAAGTCACAGTTAGTATCAATGTGACGTATTATCCAAGTTTTGGATGAGAGTCACAGTTTTGAATGATATTTCTATCATTAATAAATTTCTTGACGTATTCTTGAAGACTTTCTAGCCTACCCTAGAGCGTGAAATCGAATTTTGTATTGACCCCAAAGATAAAAACCCATTTCTTAAACCCTCAAATATTTCTTCAACTAAAAGGATCTGTTTATGTGGATTATGATGAAAGTCATAATAAAAGCATTGGACTAATGAAAATCATGGGTATACGTGGTATTAGTAAGTGTAATAATGAGTTATGTTGGTTATTATGAGAAAACATGAAAGTTTCTTAGAAATCACAAAGAATTGAAAATCAGATTTTGTGAAAAACGTAACATGAAATTCAATTGACCATATCTCCTAATATATTTTGAATTTTTCAGTGTGGTCAAGTCTAGAGTTAGATCTATGAGTTTTGTAGCATCTCCAAGTGGAATCACTGGAAAAGATGTTGTAGATTTACGTGTGGACTGATTTTAATAAAGAATGAAAAAAATTTGGAAATTTCAAAAAGCTACTAATTTTATTTTAAAAGGGCATTTTGGCCACTTAAATTATGAGAAAAATTCTAGCCTTTTGGGAAATGAAAGAATATGGTATAAGGTAACTCCTGTTCAAAAATGAGCTTATTCTGACTTAAAATGAGCAAGTTATGACCATTTCAATATTTAGATTTTTTTGACGAAAATGCTATAACCGGAGTTCTATAACTCCGATGACCATGAAATTAAAATCAGAGGCTCACATTAACATGTGTAAGGTCCTGCCAAGATTTGGGAATTTTTGAGTTAAACTTGAGGTAGCTAATTCCTTAAGGAATTAATTAGAAATTGATTTTTGAAAATAGTAAATGAATTTTAAAATTCCAAGAAAAATATATTTTATTATGGGACTATATTATGCTAAATCCCAGAAAAGAAATATTTTTGGGACTGATTTGGTATTTTTCATAAAAATAGTTTAGTTACGAACATATGAGTTAAATATGTTATGTGAAGTAACAAAATTGAAAAATAGGATTTTATGGCTAGAGAATCCTATATAGAGTATATGCATATTTTTGATGAGGATTTGATCATTGGTGATGATATCTTATGAGTATGGTATTTTGAATGATTAAATGCATTATATGGTAAAGCAGAAACAATTGAAATAAATTATTTATAAATTTAAGAAGTGATTAAAATATTGTTATAATATTAATGATATTAGATTATAAGATTATTAAGTGATTGATAACATGGGGATATTCTTGAATCCTGGATAAATTATATTATAAATGTTTAATATTTATCCTTTATCTCATTTGATTGATTCTTTATATCATTGACATGATCCTCATGCTTATATTATGTTGAAAGTCATCTATGGCTCACGTGCATAGATGGACTTGGTATGATTATGACCAGGGATTGTTCGGTATAATCATGACCGTAATTGAAAACACACGTAGTGCATGGATAATTTGTGGTCGTGATACTAATGAATACACGATTATCTTTGCACGTAGGTCGTGGATAATTTGTGGTCGTGATATTAATGAATACACGATTATCTTTGTACGTAGTGCATGGATAATTGTGGTCGTGATACTAATGAATACACGATTATCTTTGCACGTAGTGCATGGATAATTGTGGTTGTGATACTAATGAATACACGATTATCTTTGGCACGTAGTGCATGGATAATTGTGGTCGTGATATTAATGAATACACGATTATCTTTGGTAGTAGTGCATGGATAATTTGTGGTCGTGATACTAATGAATACACGATTATCTTTGTACGTAGTGCATGGATAATTTGTGGTCGTGATACTTAATGAATACACGATTATCTTTGGCCGTAGTAGTGCATGGATAATTTGTGGTCGTGATACTTAATGAATACACGATTATCTTTGGTAGTAGTGCATGGATAATTCGTGGTCGTGATACTAATGAATATCCTTGGCACGTAGTGCGGGGATGATTCGATGATATGGATTAATTATTGAAATGAGTCTCAAAGAATGAAATATTAATTCATGGATGTGGTAAAAGTCATCTTTGGTAGTAGTGCATTGATAGACTTGGTATGATTATGACCAAGGATTATTCGGTATAATCATGATCAGTAATTGAAAACACGAATATCCTTGGCCAAGAAGCATGGATAATTCGTGGTCGTGATACTATTAATGTTGAGTCTTAGCATTATTGGTTTTACATTTGTATATCTTTGGCACATGGTGCAAAGATGAATTGTTAATGAATATCTTTGGTAGGATTGCAAAGATGAATTTAATGTTTTCAACGATAAAGGTATTCAAGGTATCCTCACCTCTTATCATACCGTGTCGCACCCTAATTTCGAGGGCAAAATTCCATAAGGAGGGAGATTGTGAGACCCCAGTATTTTATCAATAAAGATTTAAATTTTGTCGAAATAATTTTTAATATTATGGTGTGAATTTGAGATAATATTATAGTTGTGGGTAGTATTAATAAATTTTGCAAAGTATGCAAGTGGTTATATTATATTCGATTGGTCGGGAATATTCGGTTTAGCGAGGAATATTAAATATAACTACTCAATCATTGGTGGACCCCACAATGTAATTATTGTCGGATTGAGAAAACGACAAAAATATTTTATTGAAATAACGGCGGAAGTTTTACCGTTGATCTTTGTTGAACTACTTTCGGTAGTAAAAGTACAAGATGTACGTGTGGTTGCATAGTAGCACACGGTATTGATTATTGATGCTTATGTGAGAAGTCACTCGGTTTGATTCCATTATTGTCGATTAATAATATGAATTATTATAGCGATAATGATGTTTTGTTTTATTCATATTATTAACGTAATAAAGCGTAAACATCTTTTATATAAAATGAATACTTTATTAAAGTTATTCTATAAATAGAATATATTATATTTTATTATGCATAGTGTTTGCATAGTAAAATATTTTTATATAAATAGAATATATGATATTTTATTTAAAAGATTTTGCTTTAAATATGGACCGTCGATTTAAAGTAAATCAATCTGGACCGCTTCATGGATTAATTACTATGCATTCTATTTTCCTATAAATAGAAGTTCATTCCTTCATTATTTTCTTACGAATTCATTTGAAACTCTAGAGAGAAAATTATAGAGAGAAGCTATAGAGAAAATCTCTATAGAGAGAAAGAAGAAGAGTATTACGGTACTTCACTACTTTGATATCCAAAGGTGTCTTTTACGGTAAGGGATATTATTCTTTTGTATTCAAAAGAGAACTTACGTTATTCCATTTCTTTATTATTACATTGGAATAACTTTTATACGTGGTTTACCCTATACTTGGTGACATTCTTCTATTATTCATTTGGAACATCCTCATGCGTGTGTTTTACACCTGACACGGTTCCGCTCTTTATTATTATTCATTTGGAATATCACATGCATGTGTTTTACACCGGACACAGTTCCATTTTTATTATTCCGTCTTTATTATTCTGCCGAATATCACATGCATGCTATCTGTAGGACTGGTTCCATCATTTATTATTCCGCATTTATTATTACTCGTTGGAACATCCTCAGCCGATTGTGAATTTCACCGACCTTGTTCCGTTATTATTATTACATTGGAATAACTTGTCTATCTGCCACCGCATGCATGGTGGTGATTTCTTTTGTTATTCCATTCTTTATTATACCTAGTTGGTTAAAACTTTGACTTCTATACTCCATGAAATTAGTAGAATATCCTTGATATTTGCGTTTCATCCAGTATCTTTTCATAGAAATATTCTTCTGATCATTCTTGAATTTTACTCTACAAAACAGTATCTTGTTAACAATTTGGACGTTACTAATTCCTGGATAAAATAATTCTTGAACTTGTTTTATTGAATTATTATGTCATTGTAATCATCCTCATGATATATTATGTTATCTTTGGCTTACGTGCATAGATGAACTTAGTATGATTATGACCATGGATCATTCGGTATAATCATGGCTTGTTATAAATGATGTGATAAAAGTCCTCAGTGGCCTGTAATGAAGTGATGGATAGTTTTTGGTATGATTATGACCAGGGGTGATTCGGTATAGTCATGACCATTGATAATTTGATGAAAATTCTTGACCGTGGTATAGGGATGATTAGATGTGGTGGAATATTTATTAAAGCTGAGTCTCAGCTATAACAGTGATGAAAAACCTTTTAAATCATAAAAGATAGCAGATTTTATTTTCTACTTGACTCTTTTAATGGATTGCATATTCTGCTGCAGTTAAACTGGTTGTCTATTGTATTTTATCAGTTTAACATTGTTGAAAACTATTGATAATTTATTCTGCATTATCTTAGTTATAATATTTCTTACTAGGCTAGTTGAGCTCACCCTTTCTTTCACTGTTCTCTTCAGGAAATGAGAATATAGCTGGGACGAGTCGGAAAAAAGAGTGATGGTCCTGAAGATAGCATTAGTAGTCCTCACTATTCTGTTAAATAGTGTAACAATAAATGTAATGAGGACTCCTTGAGTATGGATATTGTCTAAATGACAATATTCCTATTAGAACTCTCAGTTTATGTATTGTCGTATATTACACGACAGATGTATAATTAAGTTTGTATTTGAATTTATGTACCATGTAAGTGGCGACCCAAGATGGGTGACGTATACCTAATTTTGGGGGCGTCACATATATATATTCTAATGTACGTGCCTTCTAGATTTTACAATTATTGTTATTTATCCAATTAGCATATTTTTTTTATTTTGCAAAAACTAAAGAAAATTCCATTCTACACTATTAAATTTTTAAAAATTCAAATTACTACACAATTTCGTTAATAACATTGGGCGTCCGTCAAATTGGCTCAGATTCTTTCAGGCAAAAATAAGAAAACTCCACTATAGTTGGCACGTTTTACTTATTACACTATTAAATTTTTAAAAATTTAAATTACCACATTGAACTAATTAATATTTTAAAATTACATCATTCCGTTAATTAGATTAGACGTCCGTCAAATTGATTCAGATTTTTTCAAACGTGGCTAGTGAAAAAAGAAAAAAAATGACATATGTCATTCCTACTTAGATTAGGCAGTAAAATCAACTCATCTTCCGATCACGTCTCCAAAGTCTAAATAAAATACGCAGAAAGAGAAAACTTACCAAGTGTAAAAGAAGGTGGTGGCACAATGTGAGGCAACGGTGGAGGTTCCATGTGGCGATGGTGGAGATGGTGGCGGCGGCGGCGACGACGACAGTGGAGACTCATTGTGGTGGTGGCGATGTTGAAGGCTCCTTATGGTTGTGGTAGCTCCTTATGATTGTGGTAGCTCCTTTGGTGTTGAAACTTTTAATGACGGTGTTGGGTGCGCTGCTAACTGGTTCACTTCTTCTCCACTTTTTTTTTATCTAGACTATGTGGGTTGATATTGCAGTGGGGTTCATGCAAGTAATTAAGCAAATAAAGGCTGATTTGGAGTGTTGGGGGCTGATAATGGGGCTATGTTTTGGCAAATAAAATTGGCCTTTGATAGAGGCGACTAAGGTTGTAGAAGTTGTAATTGCAAAAGGTAGGCAGAGAATTGAGAAGCAAAAATTTCTAAATTTGAGAAGAAAACATACCTATTATAGTAGTTAGGGATCTATACCCCTCCTCTTATTTGTCTATAAGAATGGTGGTGTATATACGTTCAAATTGTATAAAATATATCAAAATAATGATGTAATTTGAACAAATTGAATATCAAGAAAAATAATCAAATTTGAGTATATTTAATTTTGCCAAATAACATCATTAATTTCATCAATTTGATAAATTTAAAGCAGAAATCTATGGGGTAATTCCGGTTGTTTGCAAATTTGAAGCACAAATCTAGCCACGTCTGAAAAAATCTGAGTCAATTTGACGCTCATCCAATCTTATTAACGGAATGGTATAATTTCAAATTTTTAATTAGTTCAATGGGGTAATTTCAATTATTAAAAGTGTAATGGTGTAATAAGTAAAATGTGTATAATGGTGTTTTTCGTAGTTTTGTCTGAATCTGAGCCAATTTGACTGACGTCAAATCTTATTGACGGAATTGTAAAATTTCAAAATTTTAATTAGTTCAATGGGATAATTTAAATTTTTAAAAGTTTAATGGTGTAATAAGTAAAACGTGCCAACTACAGTAAAATTTTCGTTAGTTTTGCCTTTTCTTATTTTCATTCCCATAACGAAAAATATTTGGAACTGATATTTATACATGTATTTTTAATATTTTCACATGAGCATAAAATATGTCTCATTTTTATGTGAGAAAAAATTATAAAAATATCAAAAATACATATAAAAATAATACTCCCAAAATATTTGATTAAGTTGACCAGACTTAAGTTTGGGCAAAAAGCACTTTTATCCCACTGTGGTTGTAGTGTTTTAAGCAATTAGCCACTGTGTTTTTAAAATATTCAATAGCCCACTGTACTTTTTAAAAATGTTCAATCAACCCATTCCGTCCAATTTCTTGGACGGACGTTAAAAAATTGCGCCAATTTTTCTATGTGGCTTTTGAAAAAATAAAATAAAATAAGTTATTTCCTACGTGGCAAGCCAGTCATCCAAATTTTTAATACTATTGAGCCACTGTACTTTAAAAAAATACAATTGGCCCACTGTGGTTTTAAAAATATTTTTATATTTTATTTTCTTTCTTTTTCTTTACCTAAATATTTATAATATGTATAATATTAATAAAAATTAATATTATAATATTTATAATATGTATGTTTTATTTAAAATAAAAATAAAAATAAAAATACTTTTATGTTTTAAAATACTTATAAAATTTTTAAAAATAAAAATATTTTTATGTTTTATTTTCTTTCTTTTTCTTTACCTAAATATTTATAATATGTATAATATTAATAAAATTAATATTATAATATTTATAATATGTATATTTTATTTTAAAAATAAAAATAAAAATAAAAATACTTTAATGTTTTAAAATACTTATAAAATTTTTAAAAATAAAAATATTTTTATGTTTTGTTTTCTTTCTTTTTATTTACCTAAATATTTATAATATGTATAATATTAATAAAAGTTAATATTATAATATTTATTAAAATAATAATAAAATAAATTTTATTCATCTCATTTAACCCTCTCTTGTCTCATCAGCGATGTATCCTTATCTTCACCATCACAGACCATAGATGAGTGCTCTCTCCGTAGCCCCTATACCTCTCTCGTTGAATCCCAAATTTCTTGTTAAGTATCTATCTAAATTTCTAATCTAGATGAATTACAGAGATATATTGCTCGATCATACGACACACAAATCTAAAATTGCTCGATCTTGCCTCTTCTATAAAATTCTTATTTCACCAGTGGTAGAGAAAGAAGAGGAAAAAATGACATCTCCTCCTTCCCCTCCCTCAAATCTGTTGTGGATTTAATATGAAATTGTTTGGTTAATCGGCTGTTTTTTATTTTGATATGGTGTTGGGTATTGGATTTTTGATGCTATGGGTTTGTCAATCACCAGTTTAATTCTGGATTGTTCTGGCCGGATTCTATGGCTTTGGGTAGGCGACTGGTGGTGGTGGGTCGACAGATTCCAGGTTTCAATTTTTTTGAGGAAGAAGATGAACAGTAGGGGGGTTTGAGTTTGAATTAATTAGAAAAAAATGAGGATAAATAATATTTTATTTATGTTTGTAATTTGCATTATTTCTTTTTTGTCTAAAAATTTCAAAAAAAAATTTGTCTTATACTTAGCAAAATTATATTTTTATTTATTATTTTATTTTAGGCTTATTTATTCATTTTAATTTTATTATTTTAATTATTTTTTGTCACATAATTAATGATTTTTTGTAATAGATCTCATTGATACAAAAATTTTGATATATTATTTGTATTATTTGGAATTAATTTTTAAAATAAAAATAATTATTAAAAGAAAGGAAAAGAAAAAATAAAAAAAAATGAATTAAAATATTTATTTTAATTTTACTATTATTTTAATTTTTTTTTACCACATAATGATATTATTATTTTATTTTTTGTTTGAAAAGAAAAAATTATAAAGAAAATCCATTAAAAAATAAAAGAAAGGAGCAGACAGGAACATGATATGTATCTATTGCCACGTAATTACCACGTAATTTTTTATTTTTTTTAAAAAGTCACATAAGCAATCCAAGCTGATTTGTTAACGTCCGTCCAAGAAATTAGACGGAATAAGTTGATTGAACATTTTTAAAAAGTACAGTGGGCTAATTGAATATTTTAAAAATACAGTGACTAATTATTTAAAATACTACAAGTACAGTTGGGGTAAAAGTATTTTTTGCCCTTGAGTTTGAAACGTTTATTTACAGACCTTATAAAAAAACGTTTTTTCTAATGTTCCAAAAAAAAAAATCATAAAATTGCTTTTTGGACCTCAGCCTCAGGTATGATTTTAATTTTTAATATATTTCCCACCTGAGTGAGTATTCCGCCTTTATAGGCCTCCCTTGAGAACAAAAAAGAGAGACCTATCCTACAGGTCAACAGTGGGTTCCACTTGGGGTTACAATGAATCAATAATGAATTAACCATGACACCATAAGATTATGATTTATTTAATTTATACTCTGTGTTTCAAAATATAAAATTAAATTTAAATTTATAAAGGCAATTAAAAATATTTTCATGTTTAAAATTGATGAGATTCATTTAATTTTCAAAAAAAATAAATCTTGTAAATATTAATTTTTATAATTGTATTGTCTAGTATTAATTTAATCTATATCAATTTTAAATTTAAATTTTTTAAAATTAATTTTAAAAAATCAATATTAATTCTATATTTTAGTACAGAGATAATACTCCCTCTGTCCCAAATTAAATACCTAATTTTATAACTTTTATAGTTTTAAGTTTTATAATTTTATTATCTAATATTTTAAAATTAAAAATTGTAAATAAAAAAAAAGAGAGAGAGAAGAATAAGAGGCCCAGCCTAAGCCTGGATAGGCTTTAAATAGACATTGATTTTTTTTTTTATCAAAATTCAGCCTGGCCTCATGCTTGGAAAAGGGTCTAGTTTTGGCCTAACCTGGTCAATGTTCAAAACATCATAATAAAATGAGATTAATACAATTTGATAGCCAATTAATTACCCAATTAACTATCATTAATTACCCAATTAACATGTTCATTCCCATAACCAAAAAAAAATTCATTGAGTTGACCAAAAATAAGTTTGAAATGTTTATTTACAGACCTCAAAAAGAAACCTTTTTTTTTCCTAATGTTTTGAAAATTTTCATAAAAATGCTTCTTGGAGCCAAGGTATGATTTTAATTTTTAATAAATTCCCCACCTGAGTATTATATCCCTCCTATTATGCCCTCCTTGAGAACAAAAAGGAAGACCCTATCCTACAGGCTACAGGTCAACAGTGGGTTCCCCCTATTCTACTTGGGCTCACAGTGAATCAGTTTCCATTATTATTAAAATTGATATTTTTATTATACTTTTTCATATTTTGCAAAATTGTCGTTATAGATATATAACGATGGTGAAAACTATTATCGAACCGGTTCAACCAATGTTCGAACCGAAAAAAGTATCGGTTGGATGAATCATTGGTCCAACCAGTGATCGAACCATTATTGGCATAGTGACGTCATTAATATAAAAAAATATATATTATTAGTAATTAATAAAATATTAAAAAAATTCATTTTTTATGAGCTAAAACATAATAAAATTGAGTTATAATATTACTAAAAGTAGTTAATTTTAATATTAAAAAACTTTTGGTACAAAAATAAATAAATATATAAAAAATTGGGTCATTGAGTCAATTAACCGATTTTACCGGTTAAAAAACCTGTTGGACCGATGGATTAACCGATTTTTTGACTAAATCAATAAAATCAGATTAAACCGGACCCGGTTACTAACCAGTAGATTTGAACTTAGTGTTTTTGTACGTGTTTTTATGAGATGATACACGGAATGTGAGAGGAATGAGACATTAGATTTGGACTCTTGTTTTTATACGTGTTTTTTGTGCGAGGGGAGATTGTATGGCACCACATGACTGGTTTGTTTAGTTTATATTCATTTTATTTCAAAATATAGAATCAAATTTGACTTTTAAAAGTTAATTGAAGATATTTTCAAGTTCAAAATTAAGGTGATTTATTTAATTTTCAAAAATAATAAATTTTGTAAATATTATTTTTTATAATTGTATTTTCTAATATTAATCTAATTTACATCAATTTTAAATTTGATTTTTTTTTATAAAAATAATTTAAAAAAGTGAATATTAATTTTATATTTTGGTACAGAGGTGATACCAATAGTGTTTGATTGCATTTTAATAGTTCACCTTTTAATACTTCTTAAGAACTCACATATTTATATTAAAAGGTCTTTTAAATAGTTAAAATATAAATAACAGACATGAAGCATAAGAGAGAAAAACAGCAGGATCAACAAGAAGGATCTCCAAGGACGCCAATGGGGCAATGCCAAGGAGTTATGCTATAGTCCCTCACTAGTTGTTGTAGTACCAACTCCACTAAATATGTTACCGAAGTTTGAGATAAAAAAGAGAGGAAATTGATATTTTCAAAAAAAAATTAATATTTTTATATAAAAAATTTCGTAATAAATGTATAGCGATGAAAAAATCGTCTATAACGATATTTTATGTAAAAATATCATTTTCATTTGTAAAAATAACAATTTCTTAAAGAAAATATCCTTTTGCAAAAGACCCAAATTAAAGGGATTCATTTTCCTTTTTCATTAAAGAAAGGGAGAATGGGAACTGTAAAGCAGAGCATGAGGTTCTAGGTTTGAATCTTAGCGATGGTCAAGTAAGGTGTGTGTGACGCTTCTAAAATAGGTATACATCATTCATCTTGAGTCGCCAGATACATGGTATATAAATTCAAATACAACTTAATTATACAACAGTCGTGTAAAATACGACAAAACATAGCTGAGAGTTTAAACAAGAATATTATCATCTAGATAATATCCGCACTCAATGGTGTTCTCATTACAATTATTATTGCATTCTTCCGTAGAATAGTGAGGACTACTAAAGACATTTATCCTGGACCATCACTCCATTCTCCGACTCGTCCCAGCTATATTCTCATTTCCTGAATAGAATAATGAAAGAAATGGTGAGTTCAACTAGCTCAGTAAAAAATATTATGACTAAGATAATGTAGAATAAATTATCCTTAGCCTTCAACAATATAACAACCGATAGAATCTGATAGACAACAAGTTTTAGATCAACAATTTGCGGTGAATAAGCAATCCATTAGAAGAAGTCAAGTATAGAATAAAATCTACTATCTTCTATGATTTAAAAGTTTTTCATCAACTTTATCATTTGAGACTAATTTTAATAAATAAAATTGAATCATCCATGTACCACGGCCAAAGATATTCATGTAATCATCAATGGTCAAGATTATTCCGAATAATCCCTAGTCATAATCATACCAACAACTGTTCATCAATGAACTACAAGCTAATGAGGACTTTTACCACATCATTCGTTACATTACGGTCATGATTATACCGAATAATCCCTGGTCATAATCATACCAAGTCCATCTATGCACGTAAGCCAAAGATGATTTTCATCACAATATAAGCATGAGGATGATGACAATGATATAAGCAATAATCAAACGAAATCAAATCCAACGAAATCGAGGATAAATATTAAAAACTTTAAATTTATCCAGAGTTTAAAAATATCCAAATTGTCAACAAGATACTGCTTTGTAAAGTAAAATTCAAGAATAATATTCATGCACCAAAAATAATTTGGACAAAAAATAAATATATTTTTCTGGTAAATAGTACCCCGTGAATAGTACTTTGAAAATAGTACCATGTGAATAGTACTCCGACATGAAAAGTACCCCAAATACCAGAGTGAATGATGTTAGGTTTTCGTGAAAATCAGAGTAGCAATCAAATTGCAATATATAGCGGAAGCGAGATAAAATCGGATTTTAAAATTTTTCACAAACCAATTACCCGGATCATCCTTTATGCATATTATTAATTAAAACGAAGAATAAGAAATTATGAAATCATACCCTTGTAAAGCGAGCTTCCTCAGTGCGAGTTCACCTCCCTACTTCTCATGATCTCCTTGAATCTCCTGGTTGATTCCTTCCTTTGATTAATGTAAGCCACCCAAGTGTGTGGCCTCTATAGGTGATCCACCAAGAAGAGAATTTTTTCAAGAAGAAGGGATTTGGCTCAAACCCTAGTTTTTCCTATCCTAATAAGAAAAGGGTTGTCTTTCTCCAACTCTTGGAATTACGTATATTTCATATCTAATATAAGACTCTCTTATAAAGATATTATATAACCTATTTTAATTAAAATAAGGTATTATTTATTTAATTAAACTCTTTTAATTAAATGGGCTCCCTAATCTATTAGGGATAATTAGTTAAACTCCTTTAACTAATTTTTCTTTCCTAATCCAATTAGGAATAAATGAGAATACTAATATTAAATTAATTCCTAAACCTTTTAGAAATTAAAATAATAATAATTATAATAATATTAATAAGACTCCTCTTATTAATTTATATTTAATATTTCTAAAATATTAAATAATAAATATTAAGCTATTTAATTTATTCTATCACCATAGATTAAATTAAATATACTTAACATATTATTACAATTATGCCATTAACTTCTTAAATAATTATTCTTTCTTTTTATGGTGTGACCCTTTAGGTTCTCCATATTAAACCCAGGTTGTGAATAAATCAATTAGAACAATTCTAATCTCATTTAAATAAATAAATTAATCAAATAATTTATTTAAATAAATAATATTTATTCTACAATAGGGATAAGCCTCCCCTAGCGATCAACGACTTTCCGGATAATATAGATTTCAACATTAATCATAAAAGAACCTTTGAGTAAATAGTTCTTCTCAATACAATTCAATCCTTCCACCATACTATGTCCCAATTAAATATAAGACATGGAATTACTTTGTCAAGTCTTATTTTATTTAATTATATGTATTTCGATTCCTAAATGAACAACTCCCGATGAATGCAAATTAGAAACTACTTTCTAATTTCATTCCACCTTAACCAAGGATTCACAGGTTGTCATTTATCGAATCACATTGGACATTTCTCCTTTTACTAGAAAGTGGTAGATTCTTTATTGATCATTCATTATCTTCATATATAACTTATTACACCCAAGCATACCCTTTGATATACTCTAAGAGTCCTAAGGAATAAGTCAAAGTATAATTCATTATATATAAGATACTTATGATGATCTCAAGTCTGAGATCATTTGTACTACTATCACTACTGAAATTCCTATTGACGGTAAGTAAAACTCCATTAGGAATTCCTTAGCGAGTCACGTTCAGTGAACTTATTCTCTAATAAGCACCTACATACTTGCTTTAGTGTCTCCACGCAAATGATCATGAGATCAATCATCCTCATCCAATGAGCAAGCAACGTATGTACCAATCTATCCGGATTCACTAATCCCCAATTTAGTAATCCAATGATTGGGAACTATTTTAGTTTTAAGCTTTCTAAGAATTTAGATCTCATTAGAATGATCATCATCATTATTCTAAAAGCGTTGCTTAAAACTATGGGTTTATCACATATTATTAAAACAGCACCATGTAGATAATAAATGCCTTTAATAAATAATTCTTTTATTAATAAATAAATAAGATTGATTACACAATATATGCTTTATCATCATACATGATTGGCTTGTATGCATAATACTTTCAATCTCCCACTTGCACTAAAAGCCAATCGTAGTGGTATCTCATACCCATCTTCTCTAAGTGACGATCAAGCTGTTGTTGTGTTAACGCTTTAGTAAATGGATCTCGCAATATTGTCTTGAGAGTCCACACGCTCCGGGTGGCGTCTCCTCTTTCAATGATCTCTCTAATCAAATGAAATCGCATGCAACACGTGTTTGGATTTACGATGAGACACAGGTTCCTTAGCTTGCAATGACTCCAGTGTTGTCCGCGAGAATAAAAGCACCGTCCTTTAATGCTAGGAACCACACCAAGTTCGGTAATGAACTTCTTCATCCAAACGACTTCCTTTGCGACTTCACTTGCGACTATATGTACTCTACCTCCTCATCCTTTGAATCGAGAATTGTTTCTTTGCTTGAACTTTTCAACTCAACTGCGCCACCGTTTAAGGTAAACACATACCCAAAAGCGGTTTACTATCATCTTGGTGCATTTGAAAACTTGAGTCTGTGAAGCCCTCTGGTTTTAATTGGACCCACCAGTAGACAAGAAATACATCCTTAGTTCTTCTTAAGTACTTTAGGATATTTTTCACTTTGCCTTCGGTGTTCTCTCTCGGATTCGATGATATCTCGCTCGTTACACTAAGTGCGTGGCGACATCCGGTCTAGTACATATCATCTCGTACATGATAGATCCTATTCTTTGAGCATAAGGAATCTTACTCATACTGGTTTCTCTCCTCAGTGTCTTTGGGGCTTGTTTCTTGGAGAGATGTATTCCATGGCTCATCGGCATGAGACCTCTTTTGGAATCTTCCATGCTAAACCTTTTAGCATCATGTCGATGTCGTTCCTTGGGATAAGCCAAGCATCCTATTAGATCTATCTCTATAGATCTTTATCCCCAAAATATAGGATGCTTCTCCCAAGTCCTTCATGGAGAAGTGTTTAGATAACTTGATTTTAATTGTTTGCGGCATAGGAATATCATTCCCTATCGGTAATATATCATCAACATATAATACAAGGAATGAAACAAATGCTCCCACTTACCTTCTTGTACACACATGGTTCATCCTCATTTTGATAAAATCAAACTTTTGATTGTCTCATCAAAACGGATGTTCCACCTACGAAAGCTTGCTTTAATCCATAAATGGATCGTTGTAGCTTCTGAGACTTGATTTGTTCCAACCTTTGAAACAAATCCCTCTACTTGTGTCATATACACATCCTCCTCAAGTTTTCCATTGAGGAAGGCCGTTTTCACGTCCATTTGCGATTTAGTAGTCATGGTAAGTTTGCGATCGCAAGCAAAATCCGAATGAACTTGAGCATTGCTCTTTGGTGAGAAGGTTTCGTCATAGTCGACTCCTTGTCTTTGTTTGAAACCTTTTGCAATCGATCGGAGCCTTATAGGTCTCTACCTTGCCCGCTGCTCCAGTCTTTCTTTTAAAGACCCATTTACACCCAATAGGCTTAATGCCTTGGTGGTGAGACCAAAGTCCATACTTAGTTCTCATACATGGAGTCCATCTCGGTTTCATGGCTTCTTGCCACTTCTCCGAGTCTTTACTACTCATAGCCTTTTTAAGTAATTCAATGGATCATCATCATTTATGATCGTACCTCATTGTCATCTTCTATGACAAGTCCATACCTGTCTGGCATCTTTGGTACTCTTCCAGATTTACGAATAGGGTGTGGTACAGAAGGAATCTCTACTTGGTTAGGTACCTCACTTTGATCTGTAGTATTTTGTGGTTCTTGAACCTCTTCAAGATATATCTTACTCCCACTGACCCCTTCAAGGATAAACTCCTTTTCCAAGAAGGCAGCATGTTTCGCAACAAACACCTTTTGATCAGTTGGATGATAGAAATAATACCCCGATGTTTCTTTAGGGTATCCCACAAATCTACATTTGTCAGATCTAGTCTGCAGCTTATCGTTTTCAAACTTTTTGACATAAAATTTGGACAACCCCAAGTCTTAACATGCTTAAGATTTGGTTTCTCTCCTCCATAACTTCATATATGGGGTCTTGGGGACGGATTTTGTAGGTACCTTGTTAAGTAGGTATGCAGCCGATTCTAGGGCATATCCCCAGAAGGAAACTGGAAGGTCGGTAAAGCTCATCATAGATCGAACCATGTCCAACAATGTTCGATTTCTCCTTTCAGATACACCATTCATTTGTGGCGTCCACAGTGGAGTCCATTGTGAGATTATACCATTTTCTTTGAGACAATTGAGAAACTCACCACTTAAGTATTCTCCTCCTCGATCGGATCGAAGAATCTTAATACTCTTACCGGTTTGCTTCTCAACTTCACTTCGAACTCTTTGAACTTTTCAAATGATTGATTTGTATTTCATTAAATACACATATCCAAATCTTGAGTGGTCGTCGGTGAATGTAATAAAATAAGAATACCTCTCCTCGTGCGATTAGTTGTCATATGGGTCCACATACATCTGTGTGTACCAACCCTAACAACTCTGTAACTCTTTCTCCTTTTCCACTAAAAGGAGATTTAGTCATTACCCATGAGACAAGATTCACTTTGGTTGGATATGATTCATAATCAGATAGCTCTGGAGCCCATCTTTATGCAACTTGGATAATCTTGTTTCATTAATATGGCCAGAAGTCTACGATTGCCACATGAAGGTATAATTAACATCATCTCTTTTCCTTTTATTAGTTTGTTCAATTTGAAATATATTTTCATGCAAGTCAAGTATATAAAGTCCATTTCAGTAAATTACCAACACCATATAAAACATTATCATTATAAATGGAACAATCATTGTTCTTTATTATAATATTAAAACCATCCATATCCAATACGAGAGATAGAAATAATGTTTCTAATGATATTTGGAACAAAATAACAATTATTTAAATTAATGAACTTGCCGTAAGCGGTCTTAAAACAATAAGTCTCTACGATTGTAATGCAACCTTTGCTCCATTTCCCACTCGTGGGGCGACCTCATCCTTGCTTTCGACTTTCTACTTGACGACCGGTCCACGCATATTATTACATATGTGAGAACCACATCCCAGGTATCCAATACCCAAGTAGAAGATTGACTTTCGGAAAAATTAATTTTAATCATAAACAAACCTTGATTAGGATTGAAAGCTTCTCAAAGCTTCTTACGCTTTTGATCTGCGAGATAATCCTTGCGGTTCCTCTTCCAATGACCCGCTTATTGCAATGGAAGCAAATTCCTTTGCTAAATTGGATCCGGTTTCTTTGATCCTTCACTTTCGCCTTTCCCCTTAGCTTTCTTGGATTTCTTCCTTTTCGAAGATACCTTGGGCCTCTTCCTTTTCTTGGAAGAATCATCCACCGATGAGACATGGTTCTTCTTGGATGGGAGGTGACCTTGATTTTCAACATGTTAAGTAATTCAGAAAGTGACATCCAACTTGTTCATGTGAAAATTCACAACAAATTGTGAGAAGGTGTGCAGGAGTGACTTGCAAGACTAAATCTTGACTCAACCCCCCATCCATGACGAACCCAAGTGTCCAAGGCGTTCAATCAGTTGATCATCTTTAGGACATGAGTCTCAACAGTAGTGCCCTCGGTCGTCCGAGATCGGAAGAGCTCCTTAGATATTTCATATCCAGCGATCTACTTTGCTCACACCATACACTCTCCAAGGTGCGATGGCATAGTAGGAGCATCCATGTTTTCATCTTGTGGCTGAAGCTCGTTACTTTCGTGGATCTTGAGCATGATGCATTGAGCCACAGATGCATCATCTTGCCCTTTATTTAAAAGTAGCAATCTCTTCCTCGGAGGTATCTCTCGCAACTTTTGCAGATGCTGGCTAATTTAGGACATAAGAAATCTTTTCGGCGGTGAGAACAATTCTCGATTCCTTAACCGGTCCGTGTAGTTCGGTCCCATTCGGTTTGTTAGCATCAAGTATGCTTGTGATGAAATTAGTGAATGTGACATTTTCAAAATTACGCATGTAAAAGATAATATTTTAGCAAACATTCATTTATTAATTACCAAAATAAATTAGGTCTTATTTTATATTGGTATCTCCCACTATTTTCTTCAAACTATATTACCCTCATTTATATAGTTAAGGCAAAATCTAATTAAAGTTTTTGCTTTAGTGAGAATAAGGATCCCATTTCAAATATATATAGCCTTGTGATGACACAACAAACTATATATAAATAAATAGGTAGACAACTCCTTGTCAATTACATCAACATGTAACTCCTTATATTTTGCCTCTTAGATTATTTTGATCAGTGGTGGCACATCCGAATCAAAATTATCTAAGTTAAGTCCAACCTAGCACTTCCATATATTCAAAAAGAAAAATATCGCCCTTGTGGTGACACAACAAAACAATATTGTTCAATTTTCTTTATAAGCATCAAATGTGATAAATTAACATCTTAAATACTTAATACTTGCCTTGTGGTGACACAACAAACTCATATTAAATATTTAATACTCTATTAATTTTATCATGCTAGAAAGCGACGTTCGATATTCTAAATATCTTTGAGCGCTTAAGACTTAATATATAAAAACTTTGAGGATTTGTTATTATTTGTCTCATCTTGTTTAGCGGCGCATGCAAATATATATATATAAATATACGCGTCATATTATTAGACATGCGAAGCATGTTTGCATATATATATAATATATAATACTAGCATGCACATATAGAATACTATATTCTACCCGGATTGATTATGGACTTTTATTCTAGTTTGGTTCACTAGAGCCACCAAGTGAACCAAAAGGTCAAACTCTAGGTGCAAAGAATAAACATTTAAATATAACTATTACATTTAAACCCTGGCTCCATTACAAAACCGGGTCTTCAAGCGCTCCTTGATCTCCTGTTCTTCAAAAAAATTCTAACTAATCCTATTACATTAAACTATTTAATTTAAATAGAAACCTTGATCGTGATCGAGGGGAAGTACATAGGAGAGAGATAGAATTTACATCAAGAAGAAAACCGAAAAGGCGAGTCGCAGACCCCATTTAATAAAACCCATTCATTCAAACATCCAACTAAAATAAATCCATCATATATTGGTCAATTGTCCATAATCAATCCATTTATTATCATACATATCATCATATGTATCAATAAATTAAATCATTCCATATATATATATAGTATCATTTAATGGGCAATTTTATGTTGCATGAAATCCAATTTCAAGATTAAAATAAACTATTTATTTTAATTATAAAATTATTAAGATTAATATATATATAACAATTATATATATATATATATATAAAAGTCTTACTTTAAAAAAAAAAAAAACTAGGACACGCTTTTTAATATCTGCTAAAAGTTAGTCCTTGAAAAAAAAAAAAAAAAAAAAAATTTTCGTGGGCCCCTTATAACACAAAAACCGGACTGCTTTGTTTTTGTTGAACAAGCAGGTTACCGAATTGCCTTTTTCTTATATTAGTACTGAGTTAGCCGAATTTTTTTTTTTTTTTTTTAAAATGCCGTCCCACTTTATTGTAACAGGACAACTTTTGAAAAAAAAAATATGTAACCATGCATGTATATATGCATACTGCCACGCCAACCGCCCTTAATCAGGACTCAACCCTTGTGGGAAAAAAAAAAACACCTTGATATATACGCGGATTCAAAAACAAAAATGTTTTCTAGGCAGTTTTTTTTTTTTTTTTTTAAATATAATTTTATATAATAAATTATGCCCAATAAATTATTCTAAATACATACCCATACATACATGGAATCAAAAATTAATAATTCACATAAAGTTTGGCTCGTGATACCAATTTATTAGGTTTTCGTGAAAATCGAAGTAGCAATCAAATTGCAATATATAAGCGAAGCGAGATAAAATCGGATTTTAAAATTTTTCACAAACCAATTACGGATCATCCTTTATGCATATTATTAATTAAAAAGCGAAGAATAAGAAATTATGAAATCATACCCTTGTAAAGCGAGCTTCCTCAGTGCGAGTTCACCTCCTACTTCTCCGCGATCTCCTTGAATCTCCGGTTGATTCCTTCCTTTGATTAATGTAAGCCACCCAAGTGTGTGGCCTCTATAGGTGATCCACCAAGGAAGAGGAATTTTTCAAGAAGAAGGATTTGGCTCAAACCCTAGTTTTTCCTATCTGAATAATAAGAAAAGGGGTTGTACTCTCAACTCTTGGAATTACGTATATTTTTCATATCTAATATAAGACTCCTCTTATAAAGATATTATATAACCTATTTTAATTAAAATAAGGTATTATTTATTTAATTAAACTCTTTTAATTAAATGGGCTCCCTAATCTATTAGGGATAATTAGTTAAACTCCTTTAACTAATTTTTCTTTCTAATCCAATTAGGAATAAATGAGAGTACTAATATTAAATTAATTCCTAAACCTTTTAGAAATTAAAATAATAATAATTATAATAATATTAATAAGACTCCTCTTATTAATTTATATTTAATATTTCTAAAATATTAAATAATAAATATTAAGCTATTTAATTTATTCTATCACCATAGATTAAATTAAATATACTTAACATATTATTACAATTATGCCATTAACTTCTTAAATAATTATTCTTTCTTTTATGGTGTGACCCTTTAGGTTCTCCATATTAAGCCCACATGAATAAATCAATTAGAACAATTCTAATCTCATTTAAATAAATAAATTAACCAAATAATTTATTTAAATAAATAATATTTATTCTACAATAAGGATAAGCCTCCTAGCGATCAACGACTTTCCGGATAATATAGATTTCAACATTAATCATAAAAGAACCTTTGAGTAAATAGTTACCGTATGATTCAATCCTTCCACCATACTATGTCCCGAATTAAATATAAGACATGGAATTCTTGTCAAGTCTTATTTTATTTAATTATATGTATTTCGATTCCTAAATGAACAACTCCCAATGAATGCAAATTAGAAACTACTTTCTAATTTCATTCCACCTTAACCCAAGGATTCACTAGGTTGTCATTTATCGAATCACATTGGACATTTCTCCTTTTACTTGAAGTGGTAGATTCTTTATTGATCATTCATTATCTTCATATATAACTTATTACACCCAAGCATACCCTTTGATATACTCTAAGAGTCTTAAGGAATAAGTCAAAGTATAATTCATTATATATAAGATACTATGATGATCTCAAGTCTAAGGATCATTTGTCTTACTATCACTACTGAGAATTCCTATTGACGTAAAGTAAAACTCCATTAGGAATTCCTTAGCGAGTCACGTTCGATGAACTTATTCTCTAATAAGCACCTACATACTTGCTTTAGTGTCTCCACATGAAATGATCATGAGATCAATCATCCTCATCCAATGAAAGCAACAACGTATGTACCAATCTATCCGGGATTCACTAATCCCCAATTTAGTAATCCAATGATTGGGAACTATTTTAGTTTTAAGCTTTCTAAGAATTTAGATCTCATTAGAATGATCATCATCATTATTCTAAAAGCGTTGCTTAAAACTATGGGTTTATCACATATTATTAAAACAACACCATGTAGATAATAAATGCCTTTAATAAATAATTCTTTTATTAATAAATAAATAAGATTGATTACACAGTATATGCTTTATCATCATACATGATTGGCTTGTATGCATAATACTTTCAAATGATACTAGAGTGAATAGTAATCGGGTGAATAGTAACTCGTGAATAGTAACTCGTGAATAGTACTCCGACACGAAAAGTGCCCCGAATACCCGAGTGAATAATACTAGTGAATAGTAATCGGGTGAATAGTAACCCATGAATAGTAACTCGTAACAGAAAAATACCAAAGAAAACGATATTTCATGACGAGTAGAAAAGAAATGATATTCCAGATAAGTATAATAGAATATATGAAACTACAAATGAATTTTCACCCGCGATGCGGTAATCCACGTAGACAGATCATTTCCACAATTTAATAAAGAATGATTACAAAGGATCATTCACCATGCATGCAGAGAATCCACATAGATGAGTTATTCCAATGAGAATAATAAAAATGGAATAACGTAAGAATTCACCATGCATGCGATAGAATAGCATGAATATGTTATTCCCAATGTAATAATAAAGAATGGAACTGTGTCAAATGCATAATCCGCATGACGGGATATTCCAACGTAATAATAAAGAATGGAATAACAACCGAAATTCACTGTGCATGCGATAAATCGATGTGCATGTATTATTCCAATGTAATAATAAAGAATGGAATAATGTAAGAATTTCACCATGAGAGACCCCGATTTTATCAATAAAGATTTAAATTTTGTCGAAATAATTTTTAATATTATGGTGTGAATTTGAGATAATATTATAGTTGTGGGTAGTATTCATAAATTTTGCAAAGTATGCAAGTGGTTATATTATATTCGATTGGTTGGGGAATATTCGATTTAGCGAGGAATATTCGTATGCAACTACTCAATCATTGGTGGACCTCACAATGTAATTATTGTCCGGATTGAGAAAACGACAAAAATATTTTATTGAAATAACGGCGGAAGTTTTACTGGTTGATCTTTGTTGAACTACTTTCGGTAGTAAAAGAAATACGATATCGTGTGCTTGTATAGTAGCACACCAGTATTGATTATTGATGCTTATGTGAGAAGTCGCCTCATTTTGATTCCATTATTGTCGATTAATAATATGAATTATTACAATGATAATGACATTTTGTTTTATTCAGTATTATTAACGTAATAAAATAGAAACATCTTTTATATAAAATGAATACTTTATTAAAGTTATTCTATAAATAGAATATATTATATTTTATTATGCATAGTGTTGCATAGTGTTTTGCATAGTGTTGTATGTTTTGCATAATAAAATATTTTTATATAAATAGAATATATGATATTTTATTTAAAAGATTTTGCTTTAAATATGGACCGTCGATTAAAGTAAATCAATCTGGACCGCTTCATGGATTAATTACTATGCATTCTATTTTCCTATAAATAGAAGCTCATTCCTTCATTATTTTCTTACGAATTCACTTTGAAACTCTAGAGAGAAAATTATAGAGAGAAGCATAGAGAGAAAATCTATAGAGAGAAAGAAGAAGAGTATTTTGGTACTTCACTACTTTGATATCCAATTGTCTTTTACGGTAAGGGGTATTATTTGTTGTACTCGTAAGGGTGTTATTCTTTCTTATTCATGAAGAGAACTTCATTATTCCATTCATTATTATTCATTGAATAACTCAGTAAAAGTGGTATACCCTATACATAACTCAGATACGCCGGCGTACCCTTTACTTGGTGAAATCCTTATATTATTCCATTCTTATTTATTCATTGGAATAACTCGTATACGCTGAATCCCCTATACTTGGTGATCTTCTTACATTATTCCATTCTTTATTATTACATTGGAATATCCTCATGCGTGTGTTTTACACCTGACACGGGTTCCATTGTTTATTATTCAAAGATTTATTATTCATTGGATCATCCTGCTTGGTGTGAATTTCACCGACTGGTTCCGTTATTATTATTCTATTGGAATAACTTTGCTACATCAAGAAGTCTGCATGCATGGTGATTTCTTTTGTTATTCCATTCTTTATTATACCCAGTTGGTTAAAACTTTGACTTCTATACTCCATGAAATTAGTAGAATATCTTTGATATTTGCGTTTCATCCAAAGATCTTTTCATGGATATATTCTTTTGATTATTCTTGAATTTTACTCTACAAAACAAAGATTGTTGACAATTTGGGCGTTAATAATTCTGGATTAAATAATTCTTGAACTTGTTTTTTATTGAATTATTATGTCATTGTCATCATCCTCATGATATATTATGTTATCTTTGGCTTACGTGCATAGATGAACTTAGTATGATTATGACCGAGGATCATTCGGTATAATCATGACTTGTTATAAATGATATGATAAAAGTCCTCAAAGGGCACGTAATGCGATGATGGATAGTTTTTGGTATGATTATGACCGGGGGTGATTCGGTATATCATGACCATTGATAATTTGATGAAAATTCTTGGCCAGTGAGTACATGGATGATTAGATATTGTGGTTTATTCATTAAACCGAGTCTTAATGATAAAAATTTATGAAAACCTTTTAAAACCTAAAAGATAGTAGACTTTATTTTCTACTTGACTCTTTTAATGGATTGCACATTCCGTTGCAGCTTAAACCGGTTGTCTATTGTATTTTATCGGTTTAACATTTGTTGAAGGCTAATGATAATTTATTCTCAATTATCTTAGTCATAATATTTCTTCTTGGGCTAGTTGAGCTCACCTTTTTTCTTTCACCGTTCTCTTCTTGAAATGAGAATATAGTTTGGGACGAGTCGGGGAAAAGAGTGATGGTCCCGAAGATAGCATTAGTAGTCCTCACTATTCTACATTAAATAGTGTGACAATAAATGTAATGAGGACTCCTTGAGTATGGATATCGCCTAAATGACAATATTCCTATTAGAACTCTCGCTTTATGTATTGTCGTATGTTACACCTGACGATGTATAATTAAGTTTTATTTGAATTTATGTACCATGTAAGTGGCGACCCAAGATGGGTGACGATATACCTAATTTTGGGGTGTCACACACCATGTATATCTTGATTGCTTGCATAAAGTTATTCCAACATAATAATAAAGAATGGAATAACAACCCTTACGAGTATTGAAAGAAAATAACTCTCTTCATGAATACGAAAGAATAATACCCTTTACCTCAAAAGAAGACTGGATACTGGAATGGTGAGGTAGTAGACTTCTCTTCTTCTTTCTCTCTATAATTTCTCTCAATAATAATTGCTCTATAGCTTTAGTGAATTGGTGAGAAATGAAGGAAGAATGAGCTTCTATTTATAGGAAAATATAGTTTCGATAATTGCACGTTTTGGGGCTCAAAATATTACAGTATAATACCTTCTTCTTTTTCTTCATTTTTAATTTAGTCCTGCAAGTATTATCAAACTTGCACCATCTCCCTAATAGTAAATCATGTGAATCAATAGTTCTAGACATGTGAAAATACCGAATTACAGTATATTACCTCCATCTATACCTCCATTTTTAACTTAGTCATGCAAGTATTATTAATCTTGCACCAACTCCCCTAATAGTAAATGAGTGTGAATCAATAGTACACATATGTGAACAAATAGTTATAATTATGTGAATCAATAGCAATTAATTATTCATTTATCCGGTTAATTACCCGATTGGTCAATATAACCTCCAGACATCAATTATTATCGAAATAAATGTCAATTTTCACTAACACTAATAATTCCAACACAATGGAACTATCAATTTCATCTTTAATTAACACGAACTTATTCATCATTAATATTATAATTTATAATATTTAACAACCATGTCGTTCCCAAGAAAGAGAGGGCTTTCCGATAAGGATTTCTCCTTATTGGCGCGCAATTAGGTGACCAAACCTCTCCTTGACAGAACTTCTATACATTGTCAATATTGCAAATAATAATATGAATAACTTTGCCGTCTCAATTATTGATTTAATAATATAACATATTATATGATGATAATCTTTGTGACAATAATTGAATTAATAATATGAGAGATATGATATGACAGAATAAATCAGTAGCAATAATTGAGTATAACCGAGTGACTTCTTACGTAAGCATCAATAATCAATACCGTATTGCTTACTATGCAATCACGCCAGATTCTTTATTACTTTTACTACCGGGTAGTTCAATGCTTTTAACGGTGACACTTTTCGCCAAGTTATTTTTATAAAAAGATAATTACAATGCTTTTCTAATTACGACAATACTTCCGTTGTGGGGTCCACCAATGATTGTGCCGTCGTACGGATATTCCCCGACAAAAAGAATATTATATAACAACTTGCTTACTTTGCAAAATTTATAAATATTACCCACTACTATAACATTATATCAAATCCACACCATAATATTCAAAAAAAATATTTCGAAAAATTTAAATCTTTATTCATAAAATTTGGGGTCTTACAATGTGTGTTTAATTTTGTTGTTTCTATCATTAAAACAGCTTAGAGCACATCCTTCCTGATAGAGACGGGGAAACCGTCTATAGCGACACTTTTTATGTTCAAATATCATTTTCAGTTGTGAAAATATTAATTTCCAAAATAACATATCCTTTTGGAGAAAAACCCAAATTAAGGGATTCATTTTCTTAAAGAAAGGGAAAATGAGAACCGCAAAGCAGGAGGTTCTAGATTTGAATATTGGCAGTGGTAACGTGTGATTAATTTCAGTCAAAAACTAGCAAAAAAATAAAATAAAAATATATATATATTTTCCTTAAAATTTTGTTAAAAGGTAAAACACAGCGAAGAAATTTTATCATTTATAAACCTTGCACATCCTAGTCAATTTTATTTTAAGGTAAAATTCAGATGATAACTTGAAATTTTGACAAATCCCACGTGATCTCCTATGCTTTAAAAATAGAAAAAAGTCATTTTATCGGCCAAGTAAAACTGTTAACCTTTCCTCTAAGATTACTCTACCCTTTTTGTTTTACTTTAAAATTATTGTTTTTACTTTCCTCCAAGATTACTCCACCCTTTTTGTTTTACTTTAAAATTATTGTACATTATAGTACCGTAACCTTTCATTGACGAGATTTTTGTATGGAGTTTTGGCCATATCTCGAGTGGTCATCTAAATTTTACCCTTTATTATATAAACTTTATCCTATTATAATTTTAGAGAGAGCATAAGAAGATTATATAAGAAGTGAGATTTTCTATTATTCTTCAAGTATAACCAATACATGGATAGTGAGCCTCAATTTATAGGCTACACAAGTACATGACTTAAATAGGGAGAATGAATAGCTCATCAATGAATGTAGGTTATGTAAGTTATAGAAAATGAATGGACATCCATATTATAACTATTTATAACACTCCCGATGGATGTCCATTATCAAGAATATGCCTCGTTAAAACCTTACTAGAAAAACCCGTGGGATAAAAACCTAGTGAAGGAAAAAGAGTACATAATTCTTCAAAACTTATGACATATTGCTTTATGAAAAAAAAATTAATTACTCCCCTCATGATTATATCATTTGAGATATCCGAGTCGACGTAATCCAACGTTGTGGACTAGCTTCTCAAATGTAGAAGTAGGAGCGCGCTTTGTTAATAAATCGCCAAATTTTCACTTGAACGAATTTGTTGAACATTTATATCACCATTCTTCCGAAGGTCATGAGTGAAAAGAACTTTGGTGAAATATGTTTTGTTCTATCACCTTTGATATATCCTTCCTCGAGTTGGACAATGAATGTCAGATTATCCTCATATAAGACCGCTTGTTTTTTCTCCTGAAGATAAACCGCAGTTCCTCGTATGTGTTGAATTACGAGACCTTAACCATACACATTCACGACTAGCCTCATGTATTGCCAAAATTTCAAAGATGGTTAGAAGATGTAGCTACTATAGTTTGCTTCATCGAACGCCAAGAAATGGCGGTTCCACTACAAGTGAATACATATCCAGCTTATGATCGAGCATTATGAGGATCTGATAGGTACCTCGTGATCCGCAAAACCAATCAAATCTGCTTTTGGGTTGGTTAGAAAATACAAACCCATATCCTTTGTACCTTGTAGGTAACGGTATATGTTTAATTCCATTCCAATGCCTTCTGTTTGACAAGAGCTATATCTTGCTAATAAGTTGACAGAGAATGATATATCGTCGTGTATGGCTAGAAGATACATTAGTGCTCCAATTGCACTCAAGTATGGTACTTCAGACCAAGAATCTCCTCATCATTTTCTCGAGGCTCTGAAAGGGTCTTTATTTACATCAAGTGACCTCACAACCATTGGGGTGCTCAACGGATGTGCTTTGTCCATATAAAACCGCTTTTAGCACCTTCTATATAAGATGTTTGATGCACAAGAATACCGGCCCTTTAAATGCTCTATATGTAACCCAAGACAAAATTTTGTTTTTCCAAGATCTTTCATTTCAAATTCTCTTTTCAAGTACTCTACTACCTTTGAAATTTCTTTAGGAGTTCCAATGATATTTAGATCATCAACATATACTGCAATAATAACAAACTCAAATCTAGATCTCTTTATAAAAATGCATGGGCTAACATGATCATTCTTATATCCCTCCTTTAACAAATATTCACTAAGACGGTTATACCACATGCGACTGGATTGTTTTAATCCATATAGAGATCTATTTAATTTGATCGAGTACTGTTCTCGAGAACTGGATTTACATGCTTCTGGCAATTTAAATCCTTCTGGGAGTTTCATATAAATTTCATTATCAAGTGGGCCATACAAGTATGCTGTAACGACATCCATTAGACGCAAATGAAGTCCTTCTTTATCGCTGCATCGATTAGGAATCGAAAAGTAGTCACATCCATCACAGGAGAGTATGTCTCTTCATAATCAATACCGGGTCTTTGTGAAAATCCTTGCGTAACTAGTCGTGCTTTATGTCGCACAATTTCACCCTTTTCATTTCGTTTTCGAACAAAACCCATTTGTACTTAATCGGTTTTACACCATCGTGTACGGACTCATCGTCCAAAAACATTTCTCTTTTCAAGAGATTTCAATTCTCGCCTCAATCAAGGCTTCTTTCCATTTTGGCCAATCAATTCTATGCATGCATTCCTCAATAGACCTTGGTTCAAGATCCTCGCCATCTTTTATAACATCTAACGCTATATTGTATGAAAAAACATTATCGACGCCAATTTCATTTCTTGCCCATATTTTTCGGACATGACATAATTTATCGAGATCTCTTCATTTTTAATGATTTCAAAAATTGATTGTCTTTTGAACTGTAATATTAGTCATGTCTAGAGGTTTTTCTATAGACTCTTCCGGAGTTCCCATTTCCTCATCATGACCATCTTGAATCTTTGTTCCTTTTCTCATACGAGGATTTTATCTTTGAACCGATCGTCTACCACGCCTGCGCGTGCTTTGGGTTCATTAGCAACAAGAGGTTGTCCTATTTGGGACATCAATTTTATTTGGAGCATTAATAAATGGGTATATGTGACTTTGTTACACTCTTTGGGTCAAAAAATGCGTCTGGCAATTGATTTGCTAAACTTTGTAAATGAATTATCTTCTGAACTTCTAGTTCACATTGTTTTGTACGAGGATCAAAATGAGACAATGATAATTCATTCCAGCTTATCTCTTTTTCCAGCTGCCTATTTTCTCCCCCTAATGTTGGGAAGACTGATTCATCAAAATGACAATCAAATAATCTAGTCGTAAATAAATCCCCGTTGATGGTTCTAAATATTTAATTATAGATGGGGATTCATATCCAACATATATTCCTAACCTCCTTTGAGGTCCCATCTTAGTACGTTGTGGTGGAGGAATTGGAACATATACAGCACAACCAAAAATTCTTAGATGAGAAATATTTGGTTCCCCACCAAAACCAATTGTAAAGGGGAGTACTTATGATAACTTGTTGGTCCGATGCGAATTAGTGTTGCTTGCATGTAAAATAAAGCATGACCCCAAGCGTAAATTGGAAGTTTTAATCTCATCAAGAATGGTCTTGCAATCAATTGAAGACGCTTAATCAATGATTCTCATAAGGCCATTTTGTGTGTGAACATGTGCTACGGGATGTTCAACACTTATCCCAATAGACATACAATAATCATTGAAAGTTTGGGAAGTAAATTCACCAAAGATTGTCAATACGAATTTTCTTGATGGGATAATCTGGAAAATGTGCTCGTAATCGATTAATTGAAAGCGAAGTAACCTCGCAAACGCCAGTGTTGAAAGTTGATAATAGAGATACATGTAACCACCTTGTTGATGCATCAATTAAAACTATAAAATATCTAAAAGGTCCACATGGTGGATGAATTGTCCACATATATCACCTTGTATTCGCTCCAGAAAAGTAAGGATTCACCCCCCTATCTTAGCCGGTGATGGCCGAATAATTAACTTGCCTTCAAAACAAGCAAGACATGGGAAATCATTCGATTGAAGAATTTGCTTTGGTTCTCCAATGGATGTCCACATGAATTCTCAATTATTCTTCGCATCATTATCGATCCAGATGTCCTAACTGCTCATGCCAAACAACAAAGTTATTGTGATTCGCTTTGCTTTTTATTAACAACCATATTTGTTTCAATTGTTCTAATTCTCGTAGTAAGTAAAAACGTAGGAAAAAAAGTCGGTAATTTTTCTAATACACTTTTATTACCCGAGATTATACTCAGTAATGTGAAGATACTCAATTTTTCTTCACATGTTGTCTCAATATGATACCCATTTCTATGGATATCCTTAAAACTCAATAAATTTCTTTGAGACCCGGAGAGTATAATGCTTCATCAATTTCAAATTTTGTTCCTCCAGTGCAAGAAAATGTTAGCTCTTCCTGAGCCTTCTATCAATTTTGCACTACCCGATATCGTATTAACATCGGCCTTTTGCATTATGAAAGAAGAAAATATTTCTTATTCTCAGTAATATAAATGTATGTATATACTGCCTCATGAGACATATATCTCCGCCATTCATTGCAAATCGAATCAAGAGAGTATCTATGTTATTCAATGAAAATAAGAAATACATAATTAGATTAATAAAATATCCCATATATAACGAATCATAAGGAAACAAAGCTTAAACATGATAAAAACATAATAATTAGAATTTTATTAATGCTTAAAATAAAGTCCAATAACATCAAAGCATCATTTAAAATTTTATATTTGGACACTCTCATCACCAAACAAGAAGTCAATTTTTTCTTCAGGATTTGAGAAAAAATCATTAACATCTAGATGAGTGGTATCCACACAACCATAATTAAAATCATCATTTCCAGAATCAAGATTTGTTTCATCTTTTCCATCTTCACTAGCAAAATTTGTCTCTATCTTCTTCTCTTTATCTTTTAATGATTGTTGATAGAGCTCAACAAGATGTTTTGGTGTACGACAGGTACGAGACCAATGGCCTTTACCTCCACAACGATAACACAAATTCTCCATGGTATTTTTATCTTTATCACCTTTTTCGCATTTTCCATCCTTATATTCCCGCTTCGGTGGGTATATGTGTTTGAGAAATGACCACCACGATGATTATTTCGACCACGCCCACGCCCACGCCCATAACCACGCCCACGACTACCGGGCGTGACCTCTCGCTTTTTCCATTATATGTTACGGCATTCACTGCAGGGAATGGAGCAGATCCAGTTGGACGGGCCTCATGATTTTTCATCAATAGTTCATTGTTTTGCTCAGCCACAAGGAGGCATGAAATCAGTTCAGAGTATTTCTTAAAGCCCTTTTCACGATATTGTCACGCAAGAGCATATTAGATGCGTGAAAGGTGGAGAATGTTTTTCTAACATATCCGCATCAAATGATCTTTTCTCCACATAATTGTAATTTAGAACCGATTCTAAACATAGTGAAGTTATAATCACTTACGATTTAAAATCTTGTAATCTTAGATGCATCCAATCATAACGAGCTTTAGGAAGTATTACGCTTTTCCGGTGGTCGATCTTTCCTTTAGATTGTTCCAAAGGATAAGTGGATCTTTAATAATCAAATATTCAATTTTAAGTCCCTCATGGAGGTGATGACGAAGAAATATCATCGCTTTGGCCTTATCTTGACTAGATGTTTTGTTTCCTTCTTTGATAGTATCACCAAGACCTTTTGCATCTAGATGAATTTCAAAGATCTAACACCCATGATAAATAATTTTTCCAAAGAATGTCAAGAGCCACAAATTCGAAGTTTAGCAAGATTTGTCATTGTAACTTCATACAAGAAAATATTAAAAATCATTAGAAATTTAATTTTAAATATTGAATAAACATTCAATCAAATTCAATACTTAGTTTTGTTCACTAAACAAATAATAGCATATTTTTAATATTAAAATAAATCACATCTCAGAATAATCTATGACAAAATGCTTATCTAAGTCTATATGATTAAATTAGATGAGAGAGATGGTGGTGTTGGAATATGCGTGTGTCCCATGTGTGTGAGAGAGAGAGAATACTAGTTTTGTGATGAACCTTTATTTGGTACAAAGAGAGAGGTGGTATGGTATAAACAACAATAGTAAATAAAATACCAACTACAACAACAATATTGTGTTGTACAAATTAGTAAATAAAGTCAATTTTATTTCTGGAAATGTTGTTGTACCAATTCACAAGTCATACCTTTGTTGTACTAATTCATATAATGGAAGTCATATATATAAGTATAATTATATATGTATGTATATGCAGTATGTATGTTGCAGTATAAGAGTGTATGCATTATTTTGTTTGTTTGTTGCAAAGATGCAAAGATGTCATAGCTTCATGAACATTAAACTTAAAAAAAATGAGCATACAAGTAATCGCATATAATATATATATATATATATATATATATATATATATATATATATATATATATATATTCTCCTTCAAATCAAATATCTTCAAGACGAAATTGAGAAACAATCGCGATACCGATAACGTATTATAATTTTAGAGAAAGCGTAAGAAGATTATATAAGAAGTGAGATTTTCTATTATTCTTCAAGATAACTAATATACTGGATAATGAAATTTCAATTTATAAAGCTGTGATATACGTAATTTAAATAGGGAGAATGAATAAATTTCATCAACGAATGTAGGTTATGTAAGTTATAGAAAATGAATGGACATCCATATTATAACTATTTATAAGATATCCGTGTTATAAAAGTTTAATGTGTATTTTTCTTCCTCCATTTCCTCCCAGTTTAGGGGTTATTAATGGGTTTACAAAGGAAAGTCCAGAAGTCCACCCCTCCCCATCACATCTTCTTAAATTATAAACACCCATCTTAAGAAAAATCAGATCCCCAACATTCCCCTCCCTTCTCTATTTCCTATCCCCCCCCCAAAAAAAAAAAAAAAAAAAAAAACCCCCCACTCCTCCACCCCCAACATGATGCTTATAGAGCTTAAGAGCAAAGCAGCAAAAGACAGTTCAACACATGCACAAAGTAGCACTACCATAATTGAAAAAACATGCCAAAACCATAAGACCCATAAACAAAAGTCCAAGTAAGTATATTTAAAAATCTGAATGAGGCCAGAAGAGACTGAAAGTGAAAGGAGTGTTTGTTTTGGTGGTACCCTGAGATACCATTCAAATGGGTGTCAGAACCCCCATGTGACAACATGGCCCTCTCCCTTTCATGTCCACCTAAAATAACACACAAAATGAGACAAAAGACTTGCCCTAAAGTTGCCTTTAATCACTTAAATAAAACACCCTCTTCTTTTTTTCCTCTCCAAATACTGTTTTCTAATCTATTTCCTCTGTTTCATGATCTAAATGGTGGAAAAAGCTGTTTAATAAGCAGACGCTATAAAAAACAATAAAAATAATGACAGAAATCTCAGCTTTACCATCCACTTCGGTCCCTACCAATTCCAATTCTTTGCCCCCCTTGGGATCCTATATCATTGCAGTTGTTAAGATTCTGTTAAGCTATTATGAACTTCGTGGATGCTCTGCTCCATCTGTACTAACAAGAAAACAGGCCTCAATTTATTTACTTGCCTTTATACCAAACAAAGTAAAAAAAGGACATCTAAAAGGCTAAAACTTACCCAAAATTTACTTATTTATTTTAAAACCGGCTTATAAGTTAAACAAAAATGTTTGGCACAAACGGTTGGCACCAATTTGACTTATACGCCAAACATTAAGAATCTGTTCAGGAATGACTTATAAGTTGATCAAACTAACTTACAAGTACTATTAGCTGTTCGGGAATGACTTATTTTTTTACTTATAAATTGAGTTTTAACTAAAAAAAATATAATAAATATTTGTAACTTATTTTAAAATGACTTATAAATCATTTTAAAATAAGTTAGTTTGACCAAATATAATGCCTAATTTACCCCTTCTATTTTGTCCCTTTTTATCAATGTCCTTTTTAATAATCTTTACATTTATTTAGATTTTTAAGTCATTATAAACAGAACACCTTTATTATTTGTTTTAACTTAATTTTTGACTTATAAGTCAAATTGATGCCAAACGTTTTTACTTATAAATCAAAACTTAAAATAACTTATAAATCAACTTATATTTTAACTTATAATTAGTCATATAAAATAAGTCATTCCAAAACATGCCCTAAAACCAACTGTGAATGTGTTGGGTTGAAATGACTTATAAGTCAAAATACGTTGCAAAGATGACTAAAAAAGATAACAAATGATTATTTAAAGTTGGTCAAAACTTACTTATTTTAGAATGACCTATAAGTCAATTTTTTAGAAGAATAAGAACAACTTATAAGTCGATTTATTAGTAAAATAAAAAAGGTCGCATACGAACACCCAAGTGGTTAAAAAAGAACTACTTATAAGTTGGTTTGACAAACTTATAACCAGTACACGAACATGTTATCGGGAGAGTGAAGGGTAATTTGACAATATGTAGATGATAATAGTTACTAGTACTATTGACATCATAATAGAAAAGTTACTGCTAGTACTAATCCTTTGTTTGTTATGCTATTGTTCTGTGTGGTCCAGCACATTACTAAAGAAAGAGAGGTACAAAGTAAACAAAGAGGGTACCCCACTCCCATAAATCAGGTCATCTGTCCTTTATGTATGCATTATGTATTGTTGTAAGTAGTATGGTATTGATGATGACAATAATCTTCATGAGATCTTCATTGCAGATCTTTTTCTTTTGCTGTGGGTATGGTTTGGCTATACAGCTAGAGGAATTTTCTTCCCAATATTGTACATGCTCTCCTCAAACTTTCTGCACAAAATGAACACAAAAAGGCCTACAATAAATATTTATAAAAAAAACTATGTAACAAGAATTCCAGCAAAATTTATGCCTTTTCTTTTCTTTTTTACTAGTATGTACATAATTGGTGATCTTACCCAAACGCTAAAGTAAATCACTCCATGCTGGCCACTCTACCTCTAGCGCCTACATCTCAATGACTTCTTGCCCAAAAAGAAAAGCTGGTAAATAAAAGGTCCCAAAAGGAATTTAATTCTACAATTAAAAGCAGTAAATATATTTAATACCTTGGCATTTCAAAATAACATGACTTGAGAGAAGCCATATGGAGGCTAGAAGATGTGGGCAGCACCGGGACATTGTTAGAAGACGCCGATTTAGTAGTTATTGGAATGCTATCATCTGATTCAGCTAATGCGGTGCAGAAGAGAGATTGGTGATCAGCAGCTGATTTTGTAGGAGAGGCGAAAAGGCTATCAGGAAGGATGTGCTCTAAGCTGCTTTAGTGACAGAAACAAAATTACGAAGTATTAGAAATAAACTACAGTACCTAAAAGAACCCCATTGATATACAATAAAAAACTTAAAATTAAATACAGTATGATCAACATACAGTCAATTGTAAAAATGGGTAAGCTTAATTTTTCCCTGGATTGAAGCTTCATACCTTCCGTGGAGATCAGAATCTTCAAGGTTGGGGCTTTGTCCCTTGTCATTGCCCCTGCCATTGCCATTGTTGTTATCACAAGATTCATTCGCTTCCTGTTGTACCTTCTGATCAGCTGCAGCTGTGGGAGAAATAGCTTCATCTTTGCCAACATTACTTCCTGCAACAATGAATTCAAATCAACTACCTCTATAACACATGAACCAAAATATCAGCATTTTGATTTATGCCGGTAAAGACAATTAATTTGATTAATTAACCTTCTAAAGCTTCTCGATTGATGCCATTGGATGAAAAAATGAGACCTTGAGCTGGTGGGGGAATGGGAACAGCTGCCAATATATGAGGCTGTAGTTGATGATTAAGATTATTTGTCAAGTCGCGGAGTTGAAAATTCATCAATCTTCTCCCTTGGTATTCAATGGCTTGTTGCAATTCTGCCTGCTCCTCTAGTTTAATTCTCAACATCATCTCCTGGCTATTGTAAACTGCTCTTCCTCCTACACAGAGCGAGACAAACAACTTTAAAACATAAAAGCAATAATTAGAGTGGGAACAGAACACATTGCTTGCTTACTTACTTACCGAAGGGTAGATCATAAGGCTCTCTAGAATCGAGCCCGGTTGGACTTAAACATACAGGAAACTCTCCTCTCTCCATTTGTTGCTTCCTATATATTGTTCAATTTACAATCAGCATTAATACAGAAACCGAGTAATTTGGATCAAAACTAGTTAAAGACCGAGGAAGTGTTTATACTTGTCTGGGACTTTGCCTTTCTCCTTGTAGGGCTTAACAAGCACACGCGAATCGCATACAAAATGAGGGTTCCCTTTGGACAAAATTTGCTTCACAGTTTCTGGATAAACAAACGTAACAAAACCAAACATTCGCTTCTGCTGATATGGGATCCGCACATCTTGCACCGGTCCAAAAGTACTTCAAGATAGTACAAGAGAAAATAAAGAGACAGATTCAAGTAAATTTCTGGATTTCAACTTTGAGCTTCAAAAATTAAAGCAACCACATATCATTTACCTAAAGTAATTGGAAACATCCTCTTCCTTAAAAGTGCTATCAGCCGGAAAGGTCAAGTAAATTTGTCGCGAGCTAGAATTAGGATTTCCCCCAAATCCCAGTGCAGTGAACTCATTCCTATCTGGTCGGCACCGACCAAACTTGTGATATTCTTCCCCCATCATTAATGCTGCAGCCGCTGATCTAAAATGTACCATAGAACAACAATAAACCATAAAAAACCAATCGCCATCAACATTCTCCAATATCAAAACGAATCAACATTTCCCCAATGTCTTGATCAACAAATTGATTGGTCCTAAAAACTTTCTACAAGATAAAAAAAATATGACTTTACTAACATACCCACTAGTAATTCTACATCTACATACACATAAACACACACAAAATCAAATATATACACATGAAAGTATTACCTTAAGAAACAATGCACAGGAAAAATTGAGTCATTTTTTGTACATTAACAATAAAAACTAAAACTTTTACCTTGGGCTCTCATTGAGAAAGTTCATGCATCTATTATAAGGAGACGGAGCTCCTCCGGCCATGAGTTGAGACGCGGCGGCGAATCTCTGCTGCTGAATAGCCTTAATCCTCAACAACTCTTCAAACCCATCAAGCTTAGGCGAACCCACAATCGCATCCGGTGAATCACCAAAACCATCATGCACAAACTTGCAACCGCTACCATTCTTACAAAAGCCCCTATTAAAGTACATACAAGGTCTCCATCCGCCATTATTCTCATCACTCTCACCACCACCACCGAGAAACACATCACTAACCGAAACACTTCTCCTATGGTGATTATGGTGGTGATTTTCATTACAATTCCCATATGCACCAGGGCTCATAATCGGGTCCATAAAGTCGAGATTTTTAGTTTCAAACACTTCACTAAACTCATTACCAGCAGTATTATTGCAAAATGGGTGG
Organism: Panax quinquefolius; assembly: GCA_020205615.1. NCBI lineage: Eukaryota > Viridiplantae > Streptophyta > Magnoliopsida > Apiales > Araliaceae > Panax > Panax quinquefolius. Next base: position 74,376,590 of record CM035159.1, on the reverse strand, counting down.
GAAAATGAGGGATTTGGAGAAGTACCGGTGCCATTAACAACAGCTGCATAAGACACCGGTTTTGGACTCATCTGAGCCCATGGAGAAGAAGGTGAAGATGGGTTCATATTAAACCCATTATTTGGTATTATGATTCTAGGCGCAGGTTGGGGAAAAACAGGTAGCCTATGAAGTGACATGGGATTAAACGGTGAGGGGGAAGAAGGGGTAGAAGTGTTTGATAAAAGTCCCAAAGAAGCTTTTGCCTGGTTTATGAGATTAATCAACTGGGTTTCCGGCCCCAATGCTAATCTTATCATCTCTTTCTCACCAGGGTCATGAATTAAAATGTAACCCATGATTTTGCAAGCGTTTTCAGGATCCAAGCCTTGGATCCTCAACATAACCGTACTAGTAGCTTCATTGTTATCCATGGCGGTGACTGAAAATGGAAGAGGAGGCTAAAACCAGCCAAAAACCACTGGTTTGGTTTTCCTCTTCTCTTAAAACTAGAGAGAGAAAATGAGAGGAAGAAGGGTTTTAAATAGTAGGTAAAACAAAAACACTTTTGGTTTTTTGTTCTAGTTTTGTTCTAGAAAAGAGTGGGAGGCAAATGTTTGAGCGGTGTGTTTTATTTGGGGAATTATAATTAAAAAAAAAAAAGTGACCAAGATTTATTTTTGTTATAAAAGGGAATGATGGGCTGGTCTTTAATATTAGATAATCATTATAGCTTATATATAGGGGGAGTGATAGATATGGTGGTAGCAAATAAAACTCTTATTAATTTCTCTCCCCACTAATTTCTCCTATTATTAATTTCTCTCCCTGTTATTCTCCCTCAATTAGTCTCATTGTTCTTTTTTATTTATTTTTAGAAAAATATTTTTTCTTTTATATTTATTTTTTTAGAGAAATATTTTTTTCTTTTTTATTTATTATTTATCGATTCAAAAAAAAATTATTTAATTATTTAAAGACAAGAAAACGTGAAACCTCACGTTCCGTCTGAGCTGTCTTCTAAAATAGTTACGTTTAAAAAATTACCAAACATTCTTTTATATACATGGGAGAAAATGTATTTTTATAATCAATTATACTAAAAGATTATTTTTTATGTATAGTTTTTGCACGTAATATTATTCTTAATTATATGAGATGTCCACTTCCCTTCTTACCAAATTTCTTATAGTAAGTTTGAATAATAATTCTTCCATCTTTTAATGAATTTTAATAATGTAATAGTAAAATGTTAGGTTCAATTAAAACAATTAGACAAAATATTAATATATCTTAATTAATTAATGTATTCGTTTTTGAAATCTTAATTAAAAAGAAATTGAGAGTAATTTAAAAAATGGGGATTATCATTTTGGGACAAGGGGTATTATCATATATTGGGATTAGGGGATGAAAGGGTTTGTTCAAATTTGCTTTGAAGTTTGTAGTGCAGGTGATTCAAAGAAGACGAAGTGGGGTAATGGGAAAATGAGCAAAAACAAATTTGCTTTGGTGGTGGTGAACTAAGAAGCACCACAAGTTTTGGTGGCAGTGACAACCTGCAGTAGCTTTGGTTGGTGTAAAAAATAAAATTTACTAAATTAAAACACTCCCTCTCTCTCCGCTTTCTCTATGATTCAAGTATAGTTACTTTCTCTCACTCACTTATATATTGTGGGACCCACTTCACAAAATTTGGACAAAATCAGGGTAAGTGAGTGAGTTGTATTCAAATCTGCCTCATGGGGAAACATTCATGTGCCCACTTTTCTTTAATATTTTTTCCCTTAATTACACTCCAAAATTAGAAGAAACTGACCACTTTGGGAAATGGGTCGGGTCAGCATTATACTACCATGTTCTAATTTTTATTTTTTATTTTTTAAAAATGGACCTTAATCCTCTAAAAATGTTTTGGATAAGATTCCAATTTTTAACTATTAAATTGCTTATTATAATTTGAATAGTGTTATAAAACTTTAGCAAAGTATACAAATATACTCTTATAATTGCTATATAAATTTAGAGAGAATAAACAAGAGAGAAAGAGAGAAAGAGAGAAAAATCTTCAGAGGAATTCTACTCATTTCCTTCAATATCATTCCCTTTATATAGGAAAGGAGAGGAGGAGGAGGACAAGAAGGGAGGGATCACGGAGTGGAAATAAAGGGAAAAAGGGGAGTCACGGGAGGAAATCACTTTATAATACTTCCCCTGATTTTCTACGATAGAAGATTATGTTTCATTAAAAATCTTGTTAAGAAAATCCAGTGGGAAAAACTTAAAGAAGGGAAAAAGAGTACATATCTTTTACATAAATATCTTTTAATTGACTGCCTCGTTAAAACCTTGTCAGAAAAAACTCATTGGGATAAAAACCGTGACTAAGGAAAAAGAGTACAGTCTTCCCCTCAAAAGGATTACATTACTTCTTTATGAAATGTTGTCATAAGTCTTTCAGTCGACACATTCCGATCCTTTTCCGAAGTTTTGCAAACGTTGCATATGGTAGCGACTTTGTGAATAAGTCGGCTAGATTATCATATGATCGAATTTGATGCACATCTATATCACCCTTCTTTTGTAGCTCATGTGTGAAGAAGAATTTAGGTGAAATGTGCTTTGTTCTATCTCCTCGATGTACCCTCCTCTAAGTTGAAAGCAATGCATGCGGCGTTATCTTCATACAGAATTGTAGGAATGTCTTTGATTGATGGTAATCCACATGACTTTTGAATATGCTGAATAATTGATCTCAACCAAACACACTCTCTGCTTGCTTCATGTATAGCGAGAATCTCGGAGTGATTTGGAGATGTAGCTGTCATGGTTTGCTTTGTGAATTTCCAGGATATAGTCGTGTCACAATATGTAAATACATAACCTGTTTGTGATCTTCCATTGTGTGGATTTGATAAATATCCTGCATCGGCATATCCAACCAATTGCGATATTGAATTTCTTGGATAAAATAACCCAAGATCTATACTTCCACGGAGGTATCTCAAAATGTGTTTGATCATATCCCAATGTCTCTTAGTCGGAGAAGAACTATATTTTGCTAACAAGTTGATAGCAAAAGTAATATCAGGTCGTGTACAGTTTGCAAGATACATAAGAGCACCTATTGCACTTAGGTATGGAACTTCAGGTCCAAGAACTTCTTCCCCACTTTCTAGAGCCCAAAATGGATCTTTATCAACTTCTAAAGATCGAACAACCATTGGGGTAGTCAAAGGATGAGCTTTATCCATATGAAAATGACTAAGAATCTTTTCAGCATATGTGGATTGATGAACAAAAATTCCAGATGCTAAATGCTCCACTTGTATTCCCAAACAGAATTTTATCTTTCCAAGATCTTTCATTTCAAATTCATCTTTTAAATAAGTAGCAGTTCTTGTGAGTTCTTCAGGAGTACCTACAAGATTCAAATCAACCACATATACAACAATGATGGAAAATCCACTTTGTGATTTCTTAATAAAAACACATGGACATACTTGATCATTTATATATCCATCTTTTATTAAATAATCACTAAGTCGATTATACCACATACGACCAGACTGTTTCACCCCATACAATGAGCGTTGTAACTTGATTGAATATATGTGACGTGGCCTTTGTGATTCAAATGCATTTTCAATCCTTCGAGGATTCTCATGTAAATCTCTCCTCGTCAGTGAGCCATATATATATCTGCTCCAACGTCCATCAGACGTGTTTCCAAACCTTCCATGGTTGCCATACCTATCAGAAAGCAAAAAGTGACTCCATCTATTACTGGAGAGTATGTATCCTGATAATCAATACCAGGTTTTTGTTAAAACCCTTGAGCTACAAGTCGGGCTTTTTATCTCACAATTTCATTTTTCTCATTTCGCTTTCGTACAAATACCCATTTGTTTCCAACTGGGATTATGCCCAGCGGTGTTTGGACTACTGGTCCAAAAACTTCTCTTTTCAATAGAGATTGTAGCTCAGTTTGAATAGCATCTTTCCATTTTGGCCAATCTTTTCTTTTCTGACATTCTTCCACGTTTTGTGGTTCAGGATCCGTGTCAGGAATCAAAATAATATCTGATGCTATAGAGAAAGCAAATATATCGTCAATCATGACTTTGCTTCGATCCCATATTTTCTCATCATGTATATAATTTATTGATATCTCTTGGTGTTCATCTTTTATCCCTTCACTGAGATTTTGAACCACTTCTAGGGCTATTCCCACTCTTGGAATAAGTGCTACTTCTGGAGCGGTTTGTACCTCTTCTGGGGCTATTCCCATTCTTGGAATAAGTGCTACTTCTGGAGCGGGTATTCCTTCTGGGATTCCCTTATTTGCTTTTGATTTTCGTGGTACAATGTCTTTTGCACCAATTCGCCTTCCACGCTTCCAAGCGTGGTTTAGATTCTTCTATTACCTTATTCAATCGATTCTCCGGGAATTGATTTTTCAATAGGTATTTCTATCCTTGCAGGAGTATTCACTGCAGGTGTATGTGACTTTATCACTTTTCTAGCATCATTAAATGCATCTGGCATTTGATTTGCAATATTTTGTAAAGAATAATTCTTTGAACTTCAATTTCACATTGTCATGTACGAGGATCAAGTGAATTTAAATCTGATGCATTCCATGATATTTCAGAAGGTTTTTTATTTAAAACTTTCCCTCCTCCTAATGTTGGAAATATAGATTCATCAAAATGACAATCTACATAACGTGCAGTAAAAACATCTCCAGTTAAAGGTTCAAGATATCTGATAATAGAAGGAGAATCAAAACCAACAAAAATACCTATTCTTCGTTGGGCTCCCATCTTAGTTTTTTATGGAGGTGCAATTGGAACATATACCGCACTTCCAAAAACTCGAAAGTTTGATATGTTGGGTATCTGTCCAAGAACTAACTGTAGAGGAGAGAATTTATGAAGAGCCATTGGTCTTACTCGAATAATGGCTACAACATAAGGAATTGCATGACCCCAAACTGAGGTAGGTAAGTTAGCCCTTAACATTAATGGTCGTGCAATTAGTTGAAGTCTTTTTATTAAAGATTCAGCTAAACCATTTTGTGTATGAATATGAGGAACATAATGCTCAATAGAGATTCCAATAGTCATACAAAAATCATTAAAAGTCATTGATGAAAATTCAGCTGCGTTATCAAGTCGAATTGACTTGATTGGATGATCCGATAACTGAGCCCGTAACTTGATTATTTGAGCAAGAAGTTTTGAGAAGGCAAAATTTTGAGAAGAGAGAAGACAAACATGAGACCATCTAGTTGAAGCATCTATTAAAACCATGAAATATCGAAATGGGCCAGACAATGGTTGAATAGGTCCACAAATGTCTCCTTGAATTCTCTCTAGGAATTTTGGGGCTTCTTTATAAACTTTTATTGGTGATGGTCGAACAATTAATTTTTCTCGAGAACACGCAGCACAAGAAAATTCACTACTAGGAAAAACCTTCTTATCTTTGAGAGGATGACCAGTAGAATTTTCAATAATACGACGCATCATAGAAGTACCTGGATGACTGAGTCATTCAAGCCAAAGCATAAAGGATTTGGGATCTATGATTTTTGGAATCATAACAGTATGAGACTCAATTGCTCTAATTTTCATAGTATATAATCCAGAAGAAATTGAATGAAGTTTTTCTAAGATATTCTTTTTTCCAGAAATAGTAGAAGTAATGAGAAGATATTCATTATCATTCTCATTGGTTGTTTCAATGTGAAAACCATTTAGTTGAGCATTTTTGATAAAAACTTGTGTCTCATTTGGTAGCATGAAACTAGCTTTTCCAAATCCCTCGATTTAATTTGATGTGCCAGAGATAGTTCCTACATTTCCCTTAGCTTTGATTAGTTGTGAAAAATATTTCTCACTTTGAAGGATTGTATGAGTTGTTACACTGTCTGCTAAACATATATCCTCTATATCCATTAAAGATGGTCTAACACATATAAAAACATAAATAAGAAAAGTTACATTTCATATATAATTTTATTCATGATAAACACATACCACGTATAGAACAAAAACTAATAATATTATACATGCAGGATGTTTAATTAAAATAAGAAATTAAACGATATCCCAAAAGATACTTTCAGAAGGTTCAGTAATATTAACAATCTTTTCCTCATTGTTGGTCATTGGTGGATCATCAACAATATTCAATTGATGATTAACAAAGTTTGTTTCTGCCTCCATTACTTTGTTCTTTTGAGACTCCTAGAATAAATTAGCCAGATGCCTCGGCATACGACAAGTATGCGACCAATGTCCTTTCATCCCACACCTAAAATAAACATCTGGTTTGTTCTTTATCGGTACTGCATTTTCTTTATTTTTACCCGACCCAGACACTTGCCACTTCTGGTGGCCTGAACTGTCGTGGTTCTGGAATTTGTTGTTATGATGGCCTCGTTTATTCTTTCGTCCCCAAGACTTCTTATTGTATGACCATCTCTTGTCACGTTTATTCAAATTTGGAATGACATCTTTGTTAATATCTCGCAATGGGGTAGCACCACCATTAAGTCAGTATTTGATGGTTTTTCAACAATAATTCATTATTCTTTTCTGCAACAAGGAGGATAGACAACAAGTCACTGAATTTTGTGAACTTACTCTGTCTATATTGTTGTGATAGAATCATGTTGGTGGGATGAAAAGTTGAGAGCGTTTTCTCTAACATTTGGGTTTCAGAAACTGGATCTCCGCACAAAGCCAAAGTAGAGGTTATTCTATAAACATTGAAACTATATTCCGTAATTGATTTGTAATCTTGTAGCCTTAAATTAAGCCACTCAAATTTGGCATTAGGGAGAACAACCAATTTTTGGTGGTCAAATCTTTCCTTCAGTTGTGTCCATAAAGACAAAGGATCTTTGACTGTTAAATATTTAGTCTTTAATTCTTCATCAATATGGTGACGAAGAAAAATTATGGCTTTTACATTTTGTGCCGAAGTTGCTGTATTTCCTGATTCAATGGTCTTTTCTAACTCATTTGCACTAAGGTGCAATTCCGCATCAAGTGCCCAAGCCAAATAGTTGTCTCCAGAGATTTTCAAAATAGAAAAATCTATTTTTGCCAAGTTTGCCATCTATTCTGGGTTAAAACACAATTATTATTTATTAAAACAATAAATAATTGCATGTATGATATATATATATATATATATATATATATATAACTAAATCACGACTTCAAGTGGTGATAAAGTGCAAATATAAATAATATAAATACTCTTATATTTATGTTATTAGCATATTATCTTAGTAAAAAGAATATGCAATCGTTAATGTATATATACAATTACAAATATATATATATATATATATATATATATATATATATATATATATATACAAATCGCAAATGGATCTTCACCCTAAAGCATGCCAGAGTTCGCATGTATGCATTTATTCCAATGTAATAATAAAGAATGGAACTGTGTCGTGCGTAATCCGCATGCATATAATATTCTAAAAGAATAATAAAGAATAGAATAACAACAAAATTCACTGTGGCATGCGATAGATCGCATAGGCAAAGTTATTCCAATGAGAATAATAAAGAATGGAATAATGTAAGAATTTCACTGTATGCGGTATTCGCGTATACAAAGTTATTCCTACAATTTAATAAGAAATGAATACAAAGGATATTCACCAGGTATGCGGTAGTCCGTATATACAGGTTATTCCCACAAATTAATAAGCGGTAAAAAGGTTCCCACCAAGTCTTGTAAGATCAACAAGGATAGATGGTACGTTTGTAAATAACATAATTTAAAATGGACAATAAAACATAAATATAACTTGACAGTTAAAGAATATAATAGGCGGCAAAGCCAGGCCAATTACATGTAAGAATAACATTATACTATTGGTGGCATAGCCAAACTGGTAGTATAATAATAAATTGCAAGAATTTAAAGGCAATTATAAGAATAAATGCATATTATTGATGGCATAGCCAAACCGGTAATATAATAATAAATTGCAAGAATTTAATTTTACCGTCTCAGTTGGTTAGAGCTTCGTGCTGATAACGTGTTATAAAACTTTAGCAAAGTATATAGGAAATGAGAAGAGGAGGAGGACAAGAAGGGAGGGATCACGGAGTGGGAATAAAGGGAAAAATGGGAGTCACGGGAGGAAATCACTTTATAATAAATAGTACATTTGAGTCTGGTTTTTCTAGTGATGACCTCTAAATCCTTTGAAAAGTTTTTTAAGATAAAACATCTCATTGATTCTATTCTTTATTTATCTTATTTTCAAACTGTAACAATCAATTTGTCCTATATCCAATTTATTTATTTTTTAGAATTTATGTAAGATGACGATTTTTATTTAATAAAACTTAATTTTTTTTATATGTGTTTCTAAAACAGTAAGACATTAAATTAATAAAAAAAAACTAAAGTTAAGGATAATATATACGAATTATAAAAACAAAAAGAATGTCGGCGGAGACGCCAAAAAATATTTGATATCGTACGATGGCGTCGTAACAACCAACCATTGGTAGGCCACACAACATAATAATTATTGGATACAAAAAATTACAAAATAATTGTTAATTAAAGTTATCGACGAAACTGTTACATTTAATTGTTAAAATACCCGGTGTTAACGCTTAAGTTTCGCCAAGGTCCCAATCACGTAATCCACGCTTGGACTGCGACATAACGGATCACACACGAAGCTTGACGGCTTGTGCCGCCGGGGGATAACTCCGGTGTGAGAATAAGTACATGCCATTCACAAGGTTTAACAATAGAGGCTTTAGTATTTAGTGTTCAAAGAAAGTATTACCCCTTGATTAAAACCCAAACCTTGTATTTATAGTGTTCTCGTACCTTAGAATCCCTTTTCGAGTCAGTTTAGGACTCCTAAACATGGCAGTTACCATAATTTGGGTCCAACACAATCTTCTTAAAAGGTGGAAGTGGAATTCAATCCAAACACTACCTTTGGAGTTACCTCATTCAAATATGGTTAGAACTCCTGACTCTGTACGCAGGATCTCCCACTGTACAGGCCCAACCCAACCAAACTTCACCATCCGGTCTGAGCTTCAGCCCAAAGGACTTGAAGGCCCGACCCCGAACACCATACACCACAGTAGGGTTTCGGTCCAAAGGACTCAGATATCGAACCCGAATGCCTTCCGCATCTCTGAGGGCTTCGGCCCATTGGGCTCATAAACACCTTCCAGTGTAAGGCCTTCGGCCCACCTGGAAGTCGGTAAAATGCTCTCGAACATTGTCCCCCAGTCTCTTGTTATAATTTATTTATAATTATAGACTTGAAAAGATGAGAAATCAAAAAGTCATGATAGCCAATGATGAAGTGTCTGGGGAACCCAAACGGTTTCTCTTCGATTTTCGAAACGCCACATGTTTTCCCAGGACCAGGCCCCACTTGCCATAAATAGCCGTCATTGGGTTTCGTACAGCTTTGCCTATAAAATCCCCTTCCCAGCCATCACTGTCACCTTTTTCAAATCTTTCTCATTTCAAATTTCTAACCTGAATTTACCGGCGAAGGCAATTTTTGGCGAGCAATCAATCCATTCAAACTTCTCCTATTTTAAATCATCGTATTTCCAGCTTCTTTATGTTCATCTTTGCTTCTAAATCTTTACATTCCAACTTTCTTCTCCTCAATGGCTGATTCTGGCACTCTTCCTTCCACTGAGTAAGTTCCCCCAATCGTCCCTCCTGCCTCCATGACCACCGGCTATCTAATTCCGGTCGATCTACCAACGGCACCCACTGACACTACATCTGGTGGTGCCGAAACAAAAATATGAAGCACTTACGCTTCTGAAACTGACTAATCTCACATCAACACGAAGTCTACCATCACCACATCCCAACTTTCTGACATCCAAACTCTATTCAATATCCCGAAGGAATATAAGCTTCGGGTTCCAGAGCCGAACGAAAGGATATTCTGGCGATCCGAAGGTGGCTAAACGACCATTCCTCTCCGGGCCCTGAAATATGGGGTCCGATTTCCCCTTCATGAGTTCATTTCCTCCTTCCTATGTTTTGTTGGTATCGGGTTCGTACAATTGGTGCCGAACTCGTATATCCATTTGGTTTCTTTTATTACTCTTTGTCAGGAGGTCGGGATCACTCCCGACCTTGATTTCTTCTTCGTCTTATTTTTAGTCAGGAAGTCAAAGGAACCTAGCTTTCATCAACTTAATCGAGTGGCTGGACGGGCCACCTTTATGAAGACTCCCTCTAGCAACGAAGGATGGCATCTTCAGTGGTTCTTTGTGAGGGTAACCGATCTTACACTTCTGTTGAAATGGGCCGGTCCCGAAGATCCTATTGTAAAGGTATCCAAATTTCCCAAGGATCGGGCCGATGCTTTCAAGGCATTCTACAAGAAGCTACAGAAGACCGAATGGGGTCTAGAAGTTGTATCTAAGGAGGCCTGGCTCTACAAACACGGTCGTAAGCTACAATCTCCCAATCTTTTCATTCCTTGACTTTATCTCTTGTATGCCTTATTTTTCACTTTTCTGTTTGCCTTGCAGTGACTATCTTTAAACCTGAGGGTGCCGATGACTCCTTGATGCCCTTACCAAATGCAGTCGGACCGATCCGCCTCCCCATTATTGATGATGCGGTCAGAGAAGAAACCATTCCAATTGCTGAACTCTCCACCGGCTCTGCATCGGGTCCTCCTCCTTCAGCTGCCACCGCTGAACCATCTGCCAAGAACACACTGAAAATGAACCGAGCTGAGAAGATGGCCTTGTTAAAGAAGACCAAGAAGCCCTCTAAGCCTTCCACAAAAGCCCCCGCTAAGGACACTTCTTTAGTTTTTCCGAAGCTGATTCCTCCACCCCCTTCACAAGTTGCAGTGATCGAAGATTCAGAGGAAACCAAAGAGGTTCCTCTCGAACCTCGACCCAAAAAGCCTCGTTTAGCTGAAGTTCCCGAGCAGCTGGTTGCCGAGGCCAAACCCCTTCCCACTTCAACTCCCACTTCTAAAGCGAGCTCTTCTCAAAGAACGCCGACTACTTGTTGGTCGATGAGCCCTTTAGAAGTGTTTCCCTTCCAGCTGTTCGATCATTTCAAACTTCTGGGAGATGATGAACGTTATAAGGGATTCTCTTTCGAAGAGTATCTCGTAGCCTATGTTCATGCTCAGTGCCAGGTAATTCCCAAATTGGTTAACCTCTTCTGTTATCGTCGTGCTTTATTCTTCATAGTTGATATGTTCCTTTTGCTGTAGGCCAACGCCGTTCTCACCTGAGCCATTTCGCCTCTTGCCCGAACTACTAAAAAAGAGGCTCAACTGAGGTTGGATGTGCTGCTTCTTGAGGCTGAGGTTCGGGGCCTGAATTTGGACTTAAAGAAGGAGAGGGATCTCCATGTTGAGATCCGTAATAAGGCGACCCAGGCTGAATAACAAGCCAAAGAACTGAAAGAAAAATATTCTTTACTCCAACACGAGTTCGTTGGCCTCGAAGGTCATGCCAAGAAGTTGCTCCAGGAGAAAGATCTTTTGTCCGAAGAGAGAAATGAGCGGTTGTAAGCGCTTTGTCAACTGGAGGAGAAGTTCAATGGGATGCACGGTAAGCTGATGCACCTGATCTGGGAGAACAACGCTTTGAATGATGAACGTGCTAAGGACAAGCAGCGCACGATCGAAGAATATAAAGAATCCCCAGCCTTGACCGACAAGATCATGGCTCAGTTCGCTGAAGGCTATGAAACTTATCGGGAGAAAGCTCGGGCCAAATTGATTGCTGTTGGCCTCGATGCTTCAATCTTAGACTCTTCGGATGAAGAATCCAAAGCTGGAGATTAGTTCCGCTTAGGACTTGTAACTTTCGTAATCTTCATTTTTTCTCTTTATTTATACTCTGCCCGAATCTTATATGATCGGGTCTTGTAAAAATTTGAAGATATGCATGAAGTACAAAATTTTTGTTTGTAATTTTATTCGATCAGTTATACTCGCGACTTTACTCGATCAGATATGTTGTTTCGAACTTTTTGATATTGTTGTGCCTGAAGTTCGTCTGATGAACAATTTTAGTTTTCTCAATCAGTAATACCCGTGACTTTACCGATCAGTTATGTCATTTTTGACTTTCTAATCGATTTAAGTCTGAAGCTTATCTGATTTGATTAGTGGTTATCCCAATTAGTTGTACCCGATGCTTTTACCGATCAGTTCTGTCATTTTAAACTTTCTGATCGGCTTAAGTCCGAAGCTTATCTGATTGGGCATGTAAAATTTTATGAATATAAATGAAGTACAAACGTTTCCAAAGAAAAATCTCATTTATTTCATTGATAAACGATTATACAAACAAAGAAAAGAATGACATAACTTTTATTGGTAAAATTTTCTAAGTCTTCTAGTATGCCATGTATTCTTCACTTCAGAACCATCCATTGCTCGAAACCGGTATGTACCTGGCTTCGGCACTTCTACTACTTCATAGGGTCCCTCCAAGTTAGGCATCAGCTTGTCGGTGTTTTGGGGGGTTGATGCCTCCGACTCCCGAAGGACTAAATCTCCAACTTCAAATCTCCTCTGCTTCACCTTCTGATTATAGTGTCGAGCTGTTCTCTTCTGGTAAATTGCTAACCTTATCAGAGCTGAGTCCCGAACTTCTTCCAAAAGATCCAGATTTAACCGTAGTCCCTGGTCGTTGTACAACTCCTAATATTGGCTGACCCGAAGGGTAGGAGATCTGATTTCAATAGGTATGAGTGCATCGGTCCCATATGTCAATTAAAACGGTGAATCCCCAGTTGTTGTTCTCGGAGTAGTCCGATAAGCCCACAAAACACTGAGTAATTCCTTTGGCCACCGAATTCTTTAGTTCGCATCGAGTCGCCTTTTTGATTTCATTAAGCGTGGTTCTAATTAGTAACTTCTACTTGGTCAGTATATGTGAGGGTGGGCAACCGAAGTTTTCCTAGGTCTTTGAATCCCCAATTCTTTCAGAAAAGCTTCAAATTTCGACCCTACAAATTGCCTGCCTGTAAGACCCCAACTTATTATAAATAAAATTAAAATTTTCTATTCATTATTCTAAATTAATAAGGTGTTAATTTGATATAATGCTTTGGTTATGGGTGAAATGTGCAAATTTTGCAAAATAAGCAAGTGGTTATAAAATATTCATCATTGTTTGGGGAATATTCGTTTGGTCGTGGAATATTCTTTTTGTTTTGAATATCCGCATTTACTCACATGTAACCAACCATTTGTGGGCCCCATAATGTAAAGCGGTTGGATGAAGGAAAACGACAAAGTATGAGTTTTTATAAATAATGGTGTAATTGTTACCGAATTAACAATCGCTGGATTACCCGGTGGTTAAAATACGATGTCTGGCGGGTTGCACAAAGCACCACTCGGTATTTGCATAAAGATGTTGAATTATTGATTCTTACGTAGAAAGGCATTACTCAATAATTGTTACGATGAATACTTTCGCTCAATATTTTATTTTATTGATTCAATAATTGCTTGCTTTGATAATTTATATTATTGTTGTTTCAATAATTGTCATTGCATAAAGATTTCCCATTCGTATTAATAATTCATATTATTTGAATAATATTATTAGATAGAATTATTGGCAATGTCTAGAAAGTTACGCTCTAAGGAGGGTTTGGTCACCTAATTGCTTGCCAAGATGAGAGAAATCCTTATTGGAAAGCCCCTCTTCCTGAACCTGTCTGCTTTGTCATTATTGTGATTATTCTAAATATTATTTATGAATAATTAATTATTAATAAGGAAATATTTATTTGATGCGAGATATAAATGATGGATTTATTTATTTTATGTGGTTGTAATTTAAGGAATTAATGTTGAGGTATTTTATCAGTATTTTTGTCGGAATGGAGGTATTAAAAAATCAAATCAGTATTTTTACGATATATTGCGTGAGTTATAATTTTTAATACGATCGTTGGATCGTTGTGATTTTTGGATATGTTATAAATATATAAGTTGAGTATATGTCCACAAATTTTGAACCGTTAAAAATGAATGTATGATTTGTTATGAATTTTAAGAGGTGACTGATTCAGAAATTAGGTTTATAAATGATTTTGGTGAAAAATTCTAGAATTGAGTGGGCCCCACTTGTGGTTGGTGAAGAAATGTGCTGCATTTTATTTCAAATGTGGTGGGTGGCAATAGTAGCGAGTAAAGCCATCCATCGTGTAGCGGTCAAAGTGCGCTTCTAAGATGCTAACATTTTCCTATAAATAGAGGGCTAAGTTAGAATTGAAAATCACATCAGAAATAAAGTTTTCTCTCTTTCTCTCTCTATATTATCGAGCGTATTCTTGCGAGTATTTTGATACTTTGAGTGTTGCTATATCTGATGCAAGTTCCTTCAAAGACTATATCCAAAGATTTCGATCAAAGTACTTGCTTTTTGAGGTAAGGGATGTTATTTTCTTCTTAAATGATATTATTTTCTTCAATATCATTATGCCGAAATATTGGTGAACTTTTTAATCAAATTTGGAACCTTTTGTGTCGGGGTTACTATTCACGTATACGACACTATTCACGTATACGACAGTATTCATGAATACGACACTATTCACCGAAAAATGAAAATTTTCCTTTTTATCCAAAATATCTATTATGGCTACTATCTTTGATTGTATCCGTGTTTTGATCTTTATTTTTGAATTCTGCTTCACAATTGGTTATTATGAAATATTATTGATCTTGGATAAACTGTTATACGAATCCCTAATATTTGTCCTTCCGTCTCACTGGATTTGTTTTCTTTAAAATATTTTTTATCATCCTCAGTCCTAAATGATGATATTACAGAATATCTTTGGCCTGTAGTGCAAAGATGAATGATTAACTGATGAATATCTTTGGCCCGTAGTGCAAAGATGAACAGGTGTTGAGATGAACATGACCGACTAGTGATATAAATGAATATCTTCGGCCTGTAGTGCAAAGATGAATATTTGATTAAAGATATATATTGATTGATGTTACAGGGATAAAATATTGATGATCGAATTTTAAATCTTAGAAGATAGTAGAATTCATTCTCTACGTGACACTTCTAATGGATTGCCGTTTTCGCTGCATTTGTTGATCTAAAACTTGTTGTCTATTATATTCTATCTGATTTTTTCCCGTTGAAGACTAATGATAATTTTTTGTATATTATCTTAGTCATAATATTCTTTACTGGGCTAGTTGAGCTCACCCTTTTCCTTTTTGTTCCATTTTTTTTCTCAGGAGGTGAGAACATAGTAGGATTGAGTCGGGGTATGGAGTGATGGTTCTAGAAAGATGTTTTAGTAGTCCTCACTATTTCTGTAAAATAGTGTATGAATAATTGTAATGAGGACTTATTTGAGTGTTAATACTGTCTAGAAGACAATATTTGTATTTAAACTCACAGTATGTGTTGTCGTATTTTGCACGACAATTGTATTATTGATGTTGTAGTTTGCTTTTTGTACCATGTATTTGGCGACTCAGAATGGGTGTTGTATGCCTATTTTGGGGGCATCACAGTTGGTATCAAAGCTTAGGGATATGGTCTCTAGCGAAGATCGGGGAATAGAACTAGGAGGGGAGAGATGAGTAAATCCTTCGCTAGTGCGTCCTATCTAAGCTTATTTGTTGATCGATCATAATATAGGGATATTATGTTATATGTTAATTTTTTTAATTAACCCTTTTTTTACGGGAGTATTTAGAATGGCTGCTGAGAACGTTAACAATGGAGTGAATGAGATCATGGAGACACCTCTAATCACCAACCAGTATAATGTAATGTCAGCGAAGAAGGAATTACAGATATCCATGTTGTGAGTGAAGAATTGATAGTTACACCCGAGATAGTCGCAAAGGTATCAGCTGAGAGTGAGGAAGAAGAGGAAGAAGAGGTACCTGAGGAGAATTTGTTAGAAGAATTTTATGATCGAAATTTTGAATTGCAAAATCGAATTCATGAGTTAGAAGAGCAGGCTGAAGAACGGCAGGCGGTCATGGAGCAAAAGGATGCAACAATTCAAGCTTGTGTTACCCGATATGTGATGCTTGAACAGAAGCACTCTTTGGTAGAGTATAAGACGATAAAGCTGGAATCTGAGCTGAAAGAAGAAACAACTGAACGAGTGAGAATGAGTGATGCATGGGTAAAAGCCACACGACGCGTTGATATTGTGGAAAGAGATGTCCGATCAAAGAAGGATAAAATAGATGATATGTATTTCTCTTTTTGGACAGCAATTGAGAGAACCCAACATCGAGTTTTGAATTACCCTGTACATTGCGGTCAACCCCAATTCGATATGGATTGAAGATTAATTGTTCAGATCATAAAACAGGAGTACGATGAAGTAGTTGAGGGTGGAATATGCCCTATAGAAACAATTTAATTTCAACGGTAGTGATGACACCAAATGCTTCCCCAGACAAGTCAAAGCCGGGTAGTTCAAGGGAGAGCAGTTGTCATGACTTCCCAACAAGTGAGGAACCCAAATGAAGTTATCACGAGTTAGTTAATCATAAATTTTTTGAAGTTTATACCTCACTAGAATCTGGGCTCTACCCATTCTTTTATCTCTCCTGCTTGTGCTCAACGTTTAAACTTGACTTCGGAGAAATTAGACTTTGACTTATTTGTGGAGACTCCGTTAGGAGAAACCTTTAACACATCCATTGTTTATAAATCTTGCTTAATCCAAGTTGGCATAATGACATTACCTGTTGATCTTATCTCTTTAAAGATACTTACATTTAACGTGATTTTAGGAATTGATTGGTTAACCATTCATCATGCCAAAATTGATTATTTTTGTAAGGTTGTTAGTTTTCATATTCCTAACCAACCTGTTATGCGAACTCAAGAAACCAAACCATTGAAGTCAAACACTTTCATATCAAGCCATAAAGTCATTCGTTTATTGAAAAACGGATATCAAGCTTTCTTAGCCCATGTTATGGATTTGAATAAAGACACGTCGGATTTGAATAAAATTTCTGTTGTTAGTGAATTTCTTGACGTATTTCTTGAATTTTGTATCGACTTTGAACCCGGTACAAAACCCATTTCTAAAATCTTTTATCAAATTGCTCCTATTAAACTTCAGGAGTTAAAAACCCAAGTACAAAAGTTGGTACTCGAGCCTCTATCTGGTGACTTACTTTGTGGAATGCCCCAAAGTCAGACTCTCCGTAGGGAACTCTATATTTGTGTGGTGGTAAAACGATAGGTGCCATTGTGACGTGCAATCCAAGATTAGGATATGAATCACATATGAGAGCAACTTAAGTCAGTAATCGAAATATCTAGCTTTCTAGGCTTAATTGGTTACTATCAGAGATTCATAGAAGGACTTTCTCGAATCGCTACTCCGTTAACTTAGCTGACTCGGAAAGATACAAAATTCGTATGGAGCGAGGAGTGCGAGAAGATTTTCCAAGAGTTCAAGAGGCGACTCATTTCGGCACTTGTTCTGACCATACCATCCTGGAAAAGCGAACGTGGTAGCTGATGCGTTATGTGAGACCCCAGATTTTATCAATAAAGATTTAAATTTTGTCAAAATAATTTTTTATATTATGGTGTGAATTTGAGATAATATTATAGTTGTGGGTAGTATTTATAAATTTTGCAAAGTATGCAAGTGGTTATATTATATTCGATTGGTCGGGGAATATTTGATTTAGCAGGGAATATTCGTACAACGGCTCAATCATTGGTGGACCCCACAACAGAATTATTGTCGGATTGAGAAAACGACATTAATATTTTATTGAAATAACGGCGGAAGTTTTACCGTGGTTACTGTTGAACTACTCGGTAGTAAAAGTACAGTAATACGTGTGGTTGCATAGAGTACACTGCAGATTGATTATTGATGCTTATGTGAGAAGTCACTCGGTTTGATTCCATTATTGTCGATTAATAATATGAATTATTATAATGATAATGACGTTTTGTTTTATTCAGATTATTAACGTAATAAAATGCGAAACATCTTTATATATAAATAGAATACTTTATTAAAGTTATTCTATAAATAGAATATATTATATTTTATTATGCATAGTGTTGTATAGTGTTTTGCATAGTGTTTTGCATAGTATTGCATAGTGTTTGCATAGTAAAATGTTTTATATAAATAGAATATATTATATTTTATTTAAAAGATTTTTCTTTAAATATGGACCGTCGATTAAAGTAAATCAATCTGGACCGCTCATGGATTAGTTACTATGCATTCCATTTTCCTATAAATAGAAGCTCATTCCTTCATTATTTTCTTACGAATTCATTGAAACTCTAGAGAGAAATTATAGAGAGAAGCTATAGAGAGAAAATTATAGAAAGAAGAAGAGTATTCCTCGCTACTTCACTACTTAGTATTCAGTTCTTTTACTGGTGAGGGGTGTTATTCTTTCTTCTTGAAGAGAACTTCATTATTCCATTCATTATTATTCATTGAATAACTCGTAAAAGTGGCATACCCTATACATAACTCGTGATATAATGCTGCATACCCTATACTTGGTGAAATCCTTATGTTATTCCATTGCTTATTTATTTTGTTGAATAACCTTATACGCTGGTTTACCTATACTTGGTGACATTCTTCTATTATTCTCATTGGAACATCCTCGTCGTGTGTTTTTACCGGACTGGTTCCGCTTTTATTATTACTTCCTGGAACATCATTGGAACATCATGCGGTGTGTTTTACACCGGACCGTTTCCGCTCTTTATCATTCATTGGAATATCCTATCTCGTGTTTTCACCGGATCCGTTCCATCTTTATTATTCTTGGAACATCCCGCTTGTGTGAATTTCACCCGACTGACACAGTTCCGTTATTATTATTCATTGGAATAACTCGTCTATGCGTAAGCACCGCATGCATGGTGATTTCTTTTGTTATTCCATTCTTTATTATACTCAGTTGGTTAAAACTTTGACTTCTATACTCCATGAAATTAGTAGAATATCCTTGATATTTGCGTTTTCATCCAAAGATATCTTTTCATGGAAATATTCTTCCGATCATTCTTGAATTTTACTCTACGAAAATGAAAGATTATGTTGACAATTTGGACGTTAATAATTGGGATTAAATAATTCTTGAATTTGTTTTATTGAATTACTATGTCATTGTCATCATCCTCATGTTATATTATGTTATCTTTGGCTTACGTGCATAGATGAACTTAGTATGATTATGACCGAGGATCATTCGGTATAATCACGACTTGATATAAATGATGTGACAAAGTCCTCGTGGCATGTAATGCAAATGATGGATAGTTTTTGGTATGATTATGACCGGGTGATTCTAAGATATAGTCATGACCATTGATAATTTGATGAAAATCCTTGACCGTGGTAGTACAGGATGATTAGATGTGGTGGTTTATTATTAAAATTTGAGTCTCAAATGATAAAAATTGATGAAAACCTTTAAAACCTAAAAGATAGTAGACTTTATTCTCTACTTGACTCTTTTAATGGATTGCATATTCATCGCAGAGCTAAACCGGTTGTTATCATTGTATTTTATCGCTTTAACATTGTTGAAGGCTAATGATAATTTATTCGCATTATCTTAGTCATAATATTTCTTCTTGGGCTAGTTGAGCTCACCCTTTCTTTCAACGTTTTCTCTTGAAATGAGAGAACATAGCCGGGACGAGCCTCGGGAACGGAGTAATGGTCCGGAGGATAGCATTAGTAGTCTTCACTATTCGTGAAATAGTGTGATAATAGTTGTAATGAGGACTCCTTTTGAGTTTGTATAATATCTAGTAGACAATATTTGTATTCAAACTCACGCTTTATGTCGTATTATACCTACGCTTAGGTTAGTAAGTTGTATTTGAATTTATGTACCATGTAAGTGGCGACCCAGAGATGGGTGACGTATACCTAATTTTTGGGGCGCCACAAGTTGGTATCGAGCTTAGGATATGATCCTGGCTAAGATGTGAGAATAGTACTAGGAGGGAGAGAGACGGGAATTCCTTCGCTAGTATGACCTACCTAAATTTATTTGGTATTTAATTGGTCTACGAGTATAGGGATAATATGTGATATGTTAATTAACCCTTATTTTATGGCGGTGTTTGAAAATGGCATCCCGAGAATGTTGAGAATAGCAATGGAGCACAAGAGACCGCTTGATTCTCCACATATCAATAATCGTGACAATGTGCAACAGGATGGCGATAATCCTCCACAGTAAACAACAACACCGATCAATTGATGAATGACGATGCGCTTAAAAGTTTTTAGAATTCATGCAACATCAAAGTAAAGCGACTCACTCTCGCTCAAAACGTGGGTGGAAACACGGAAAACTCTCGGCGGTCACCGCTAAACAATTCAAGGAGTTGGGACCACCGGAGTTTAAGGGAGAGCCAAAACCACTTCCGGAAGCATGGATAAAGCAGATTACCAAGATATTTGATGTCTTGGGATGCTCCGAGGAGCAAAGGTTCCTTTGCCGCCTTTATGTTGCGCGCGAGGCGACATCGTGGGAATCGGAAACGCATTACTCGACTTCTTTAGATCAAGATATCTTGGGAGAAGTTCCAGGAGTTCAACAACGATAAATACTTTCCTCGAAAGTATTCGCCACATGAAGGTGGTGGAGTTTATCAAGTTGGAACAAAACAATATGGCGTGTCGCAATACGAGGCAAAGTTTGCGGAGTTATCACGGTTTCGCGCCCCACTTGGTAGATAATGAAGAGAGAATGGCGCGAATGTTTTTAAGAGGTTTGAAGCCGGAGATACGCCAACATCTTATTTCTCATAAACCGTGTTTTTATTCAGATGTTGTAAATAGGGCTCGATTAGTGGAGAGCGATAACGAGTCAACGCAACTAAAAGAGAGCAAGCGGTAAGCAAAATTATAATACCAATGAGAGTAGTCATCGAGCGGTGACAACAAGCGTGGAGGAAATCAACAGGCGGATATGGTAACCACTTGGTGGTAATCGTACCAAAATAATAAGAATGGACATTTCAAGAAAAGGAGATTCAACAATGATGGAAAGACGTCAAAGACCAAAGACTCGTTTGTTAAGGAAGGAGAAGGACCACCTATCATATGCTTCAAATGCGAGTAGAGGGACACATCATCCCGAATCACGCCATGCCATCCAAAGCATGTTATAATTGTGGAAGAGAAGGCCACTTAGCTCGATTTTGTCGCCATCAAGAAGGCAATTCAACTAGGATGGAGGCACCAAAGGTCATCCCTGCATAAACCGTGGCCAGTAGTTTAAGAGAGAGCGTTTTTTTCTCGTGACGAGGAACCTAAATAAAATTATCACGGTAAGTTAATCGTAAGCTCACAAGTCTATACCTTATTAGATACTGGGTTCTACCCATTCTTTTATCTCTCTTGCTTGCGCTCAACGCTTAAATTTGACTCTCAAGAAATTAGACTTTGATTTATCTATTAAAACTTCGTTAGGAGAAACCTTCGTTACCTCCACTGCTTATTAATCTTGTTGTTTCAAATAAACACTTTCACGCTACACGTCGATCTTATCTCTTTGAAAATACTTGCCTTTGAGGTAATTTTTGAAAACGATTGATTAACTACTCATTATTCTTTTTGTAAGGTTGTTAGCTTTCATATTCCTAACCAACCTCGTTATACTCTAATTCAAAGTAACCAAACCCTAAAGTTAATCATTTGTTATATCAAGCCATAAGTAAAGAGCCCGATCCTTTCGTTGTTGACTTTCTTGTGTGGAATGCACCGAAGCCGGACTTTACGTAGGCGGCGTCATGATCAAGATGGCAAGTTAATAGGTATCAATGTGACGATCTTGTCCAAGTCTTGGACGAGAGTAATGATTTTTGAATGATATTTCTATCATTAATAAATTTCTTGGCGTATTCTTGAAGACTTCCTAGCCTACCCTAGAACGTGAAATCGAATTTTGTATCAATTCCCCAAAGATAAAAACCAATTTCTTAAACCTCAAATATTTCTTCAACTAAAAGGATCTGCTTTATGTGTATTATGATGAAAGTCATAATAAAAGCATTGGACTAATGAAAATCATGGGTATATGTGGTATTAGTAAGTGTTATAATGAGTTATGTTGGTTATTATGAGAAAACATGAAAGTTTCTTAGAAATCACAAAGAGTTGAAAATCGATTTTAGTGAAAAACGTAATATGAAATTCAATTGACCATATCTCCTATTATATTTTGAATTTTTGAATGTGGTCAAATCCTAGAGTTAGATCTATGAGTTACCTAACTAATACAAGTGGAATTACTGGAAAAGGTGTTGTAGATTTTTGTGTGGACTGATTTTAGCAAAGGAGGTCAAAGCTGTAAATTTCAAAAATGCCACTGCCCAGAAACTTTAAGGGGCTGTTTCGGCCACTTAAATTATGAGAAAAATTCTGGCCTTTTGGGACATAAAGGTATATGGTATAAAGTATCTCCTGTCCAAAAATGAGCTCATTCTGACTTAAAATGAGCAAGTTATGACTATTTCAATATTTAGGTTTTTCCGATGAAAAAACGCTATAACCGAGTTCTATAACTCAGATGACCATGAAATTTAAACTAGAAGCTCACGTTAACATGTGTAAGGTCCTGCCAAGATTTGGGAATTTTTGGAGTTAAACTTGAGGTAGCTAATTTCTTAAGGAATTAATTAGAAATTGATTTTTAAAAATAGTAAATGAATTTTAAAATTCCGAGAAAAATATATTTTCATTATGGGACTATATTATGCTAAATCCCAGAAAAGAAATATTTTTGGGACTGATTTGGTATTTTCATGAAAATAGTTTAGTTATGAACATATGAGTTAAATATGTTATGTGAAGTAACAAAAGTTGAAAATAGGATTTTATGGCTAGAAAATCCTATATAGAGTATATGCATATTTTTTTGATGAGGATTTGATAATTGGTGATGATATTTTATGAGTATGGCATTTTTGAATGATTAAATGCATTATATGGTAAAGCGTAAACAATTGAGATAAATTGTTTATAAATTTAAGAAGTGATTAAAATATTGTTATAATATTAATGATATTAGATTATGAGATTATTAAGTGATTGAAAACATGGGGATATTCTTGAATCCTCGGATAAATTATATTATAAATGTTTAATATTTATCCTTTATCTCATTTGATTGATTCTTTATATCATTATCCTCATGTTTATATTATGTTGAAAGTCATCTCGTGGCTCAGTAGGTGCGTAGATGGACTTGGTATGATTATGACCACGGATTATTCTAATAATCATAATCAGTAAATGAATACACAATTATCTTTGGTAGTAGTATGGATAATTTGTGGTCGTGATATTAATGAATACACAATTATCTTCGGTAGTGTAGTGCATGGATAATTTGTGGTCGTGATACTAATGAATATCCTCGGCCCGTAGTGCGGGATGATTCGATGATGTGGATTAATTATTGAAATGAGTCTCAAAGAATGAAATATTAATTCATGGATGTGTTCAAAGTCATCTCGTGGCTTACGTGCATAGATGGACTTGGTATGATTATGACCGAGGATTGTTAATAAGATAATCATAATCAGTAATTGAAAACACAATTATCTTTTGTCAGTAGTGCATGGATAATTTGTGGTCGTGATACTAATGAATATCCTCGGCACATAGTGCGGGGATGATTCGATGATGTGGATTAATTATCGAAATGAGTCTCAAAGAATGAAATATTAATTCATGGATGCGTTCAAAGTCATCTACGGCTTACGTGCATAGATGGACTTGGTATGATTATGACCGAGTCAGATCGTTTCGGATAATCATAATCAGTAATTGAAAACACAATTATCTTTGGTCGTAGTGCATGGATAATTTGTGGTCGTGATACTAATGAATATCCTCGGCCCGTAGTGGTGGATGATTCGATGATGTGGATTAATTATTGAAATGAGTCTCAAAGAATGAAATATTAATTCATGGATGCGTTCAAAGTCATCTCGCGGGCTTACGTGTATAGATGGACTTGGTATGATTATGACCAAGGATTGTTCTTGTATAATCATAACAGTAATTGAAAACACGAATATCCTTAGCCAAGAGTGCATGCATGGATAATTCATGGTTGTGATACTATTAAGTCGAGTCTCAAAGATTATTGGTTTTACAACAGTATATCTTTGGCTCAGAGTGCAAAGATGAATTGTTAATGAATATCTTTGGTCGGATTGCAAAAATAAATTTAATGTTTTAAACGATAAAGGTATTCAAGGTATCCTCACCTCTTTATCATATCAGTATCGCACCTAATTTCGAGGGCTTAAATTCCATAAGGAGGGGAGATTGTGAGACCCCATTTTATCAATAAAGATTTAAATTTTGTCAAAATAATTTTTATATTATGGTGTGAATTTGAGATAATATTATAGTTATGGGTAGTATTTATAAATTTTGCAAAGTATGCAAGTGGTTATATTATATTCGATTGGTCGGGGAATATTTGATTTAGCAGGAATATTCATACATAACAACTCAATCATTGGTGGACCCCACAATGTAATTATTGTTTGATTGAGAAAACGACATTAATATTTTATTGAAATAACTACGGCGGAAGTTTTACCGTGGTTACCGCTGAACTACTCTCGGTAGTAAAAGTACAATGAATACGTGTGGTTGCATAAGTAAAGCACCAGATTGATTATTGATGCTTATGTGAGAAGTCACTCGGTTTGATTCCATTATTGTCGATTAATAATATGAATTATTATAATGATAATGACGCTTTTGTTTTATTCAGATTATTAACGTAATAAAATGTAAAACATCTTTTTATATAAAATAGAATACTTTATTAAAGTTATTCTATAAATAGAATATATTATATTTTATTATGCATAGTGTTGCATAGTGTTTTTGCATAGTGTTTTGCATAGTATTGTATTGCATAGTGTTTGCATAGTAAAATGTTTTTATATAAATAGAATATATTATATTTTATTTAAAAGATTTTTCTTTAAATATGGACCGCCGATTAAAGTAAATCAATCTGGACCGCTTCATGGATTAGTTACTATGCATTCCATTTTCCTATAAATAAAGCTCATTCCTTCATTATTTTCTTACGAATTCATTGAAACTCTAGAGAGAGAAATTATAGAGAGAAGCTATAGAGAAAATTATAGAAAGAAGAAGAGTATTCGCTACTTCACTACTTCAGTATTCAGCTTCTTTTTACTAGTGAGGGTGTTATTCTTTCTTCTTGAAGAGAACTTCATTATTCCATTCATTATTATTACGCTGAATAACTCGTAAAAGTGGCATACCCTATACATAACCTCAGATCACGCTGCATACCCTATACTTGGTGAAATCCTTATGTTATTCCATTGCTTATTATTCATTGGAATAACTCAGTATACGCTGCTTTACCCTATACTTGGTGACATTCTTCTATTATTCTCATTGGAACATCCTCGTCTCATGTGTTTTACACCTGACCGGTTCCGCTTTTTATTATTCTCGTTGGAACATCCCGCTCATGTGTTTTACACCGACCGGGTTCCGCTTTTATCATTCTCGCTGAATATCCTATCTCGCAGTGTTTTCACCGGATCCGGTTCCATCTTTATTATTCTCGTTGGAACATCCCGCTTGCATTGTGAATTTCACCCGACCGTTCCGTTATTATTATTCTCTGAATAACTCGCGCCTATGCGGCACCGCATGCACGGTGATTTCTTTTGTTATTCCATTCTTTATTATACTCAAATTGGTTAAAACTTTGACTTCTATACTCCATGAAATTAGTAGAATATCCTTGATATTTGCGTTTCATCCAGTATCTTTTCATGGAAATATTCTTCTGATCATTCTTGAATTTTACTCTACGAAACAGTATTATGTTGACAATTTGGACGTTAATAATTCATGGATTAAATAATTCTTGAATTTGTTTTATTGAATTACTATGTCATTGTCATCATCCTCATGTTATATTATGTTATCTTTGGCTTACGTGCATAGATGAACTTAGTATGATTATGACCAGGATCATTCTAAGATAATCACGACTTGATATAAATGATGTGACAAAAGTCCTCGCCGGGCAGAATGCAAAGTTGATGGATAGTTTTTGGTATGATTATGACCAGGTGATTCGGTATAGATAGTCACCCATTGATAATTTGATGAAAATCCTCGACGTGGTAATACGTGGATGATTAGATGTGGTGGTTTATTATTAAGTCGAGTCTCAAATGATAAAAATTGATGAAAACCTTTAAAACCTAAAAGATAGTAGACTTTATTCTCTACTTGACTCTTTTTAATGGATTGCATATTCAACCGCAGCTTAAACCGGTTGTTTATCAGTATTTTATCGCTTTAACAACATTGTTGAAGGCTAATGATAATTTATTCGCATTATCTTAGTCATAATATTTCTTCTTGGGCTAGTTGAGCTCACCTTTTCTTTTCACCGTTCTCTTCAGAAATGAGAACATAGCCGGGACGAGCCTGCAATCTGAGTAATGGTCCGAGGATAGCATTAGTAGTCTTCACTATTCCGTGAAATAGTGTGATAATAGTTGTAATGAGGACTCCTTTTGAGTTTGTATAATATCTAGTAGACAATATTTGTATTCAAACTCACGCTTTATGTCGTATTGTATACTACGCTTAGGTTAAGAAGTTGTATTTGAATTTATGTACCATGTAAGTGGCGACCCAAGATGGGTGACGTATACCTAATTTTGGGGGCGTCACACGTTAAGTAAAAGATCGTATGCAAGTACGAGTGCGATATTGTTGAACACAAAGACCTATTTTGTATAATTTACAAACGATAGAGATAGAGTTAAAGACTCTAGGGACCCACGTGATGATATAAGAGTAGAATCGACTTTAATCGATAATGTTAAAGCCGCTAAAGCTATAGACCTGGAGCTGATGCATATAAAGAAGAAGGTGTAAGAAGGCGTTATTCTAGAAGTAAGAGTCGATGAAGAGAAGAAAGCTCAAACCTTCGATTTATTTGAAATCCTCGATCGAGTAGGAATTGAGGCCTATAGACTCGCCTGAACGCTAAGTATGTTGCGTGTTCATAACGTTTTTCACGTATCGATGTTACGTAAATATGTGGACGACCCGAACCACATTATCGAAGTTAGAACCGCATTTAGATAGCCAAGATTTAACGTCACGGGAGAGTACCAAAAGATCTTGGATAGAAAGAGCATGTCCTACGCACCAAGATTATACCACAAGTTAAGGTTTTGTGGAGGAACCATGCTATTGAAGAAATGACCTGGGAGTTGGAATCGGAAATGAAAGCGAGGTACCCTCACCTTTTCGAAACACCAGGTACGTCAATTTCGAGGACGAAATTTTATAAGGAGGGGAGGTTGTAAGACCCCAACTTATTATAAATAAAATTGAATTTTTCTATTCATTATTCTAAATTAATAAGGTGTTAATTTGATATAATGCTTTGGTTATGGGTGAAATGTGCAAATTTTGCAAAATAAGCAAGTGGTTACAAAATATTCATTGTTGTCGGAGAATATTCTTTTTGTCAGGAATATCCGTACGACGACGCAACCATTTGTGGGCCCCATAACAGAAAATGGTTGGATGAAGGAAAACGACAAAGTATGAGTTTTTATAAATAACGACGTAATTATTACCGTTAACACTGTTGGATTACCTGGTGGTTAAAATACAGTAATACGTGTGGTTACACAAAGATCATCACTCAGTATTGCATGAAAGATTGTTGAATTATTGATTCTTACGTAAGAAGGCACTACTCAATAATTGTTACAGTAGTTACTGTTCAATATTTTATTTTATTGATTCAATAATTACTGCATTGATAGTTTATATTATTGTTGTTTCTATAATTGTCATTGCACAGTATTTCCCATTATCAGATCAATAATTCATATTATTTGAATAATATTATTAGATAGAATTATTGGCAATGTTTAGAAAGTTCTGTCTAAGGAGAGGTTTGGTCACCTAATTGCTTGGCAAGAAGGAGAAAATCCTTATTGAAAGCCCCTCTTTCTGAACCGTCTCAATTGTCATTATTGTGATTCTCGTAATATTATTTGTGAATAATTAATTATTGATAAGGAAACATTTATTTGATGCAGATATAAATGATGAATTTATTTATTTTATGTGGCTGTAATTGAAGGAATTAATGTTGAGGTGTTTTATCAGTATTTTTATCGGAATGGAGGTATTAAAAAATCAAATTAGTATTTTTACGATATATTACGTGAGTTATAATTTTTAATCCGACCGTTGGATCGTTGTGATTTTTGGATATGTTATACATATATAAGTTGAGTATATGTCCACAAATTTTGAACCGCTAAAATGAACGTATGATTTGTTATGAATTTTAAGAGGTGATTGATTCGTAAATTAGGTTTATAAATGATTTTGGTGGAAAATTCTAGAATTGAGTGGGCCCCTTCTTGTGGTTGGTGAAAAAATGTGCTTTATTTTATTTCAAATGTGGTGGGTGGCAATAGTAGCGTGTAAAGCCATCGTGTAAAGTCAAGTCCGCTTTCTAAGATGCTAACATTTTCCTATAAATAGAGGGCTAAGTTATAATTAAAAATCACATCGTAAATAAAGTTTTCTCTCTTCTCTATATTATCGAAATATTCTTGTGAGTATTTTGATACTTTGAGTGTTGCTATACTATGCAAGTTCCTTCAAAGATTATATTCATTATTCCAAATCGTAAATCTTGTCTTTTTTTGGGTAAGGGATGTTATTTTCTTCTTAAATGATATTATTTTCTTCAATATCATTATCTTAAAATATTGGTGAACTTTTTAATCAAATTTGGAACTTTTTGTGTCTGGGGTTACTATTCACGATACTATGCACACTATTCACGAATACTAAGACTATTCACCAAAAATGAAAATTTTCCTTTTATCCAAAATGTCTATTATGGTTACTATCTTTGATTGTATCCATGTTTTGATCTTTATTTTTGAATTCGCTTCACAATTGGTTATTATGAAGTATTATCGATCCGGATAAACCGTTATACTAATCCCTAATATTTGTCCTTCATCTCACCGGATTCGCTTTTCTTTAAAATATTTTTCATCATCCTCACCCTAAATGATGATATTATTGAATTTCTTTGGCCTCAGTAGTGCAAAGATGAATGATTAATCGATGAATATCTTTGGCCCGTAGTGAAAAGATGAACAACTGTTGAGATGAACATGACCGACTGGTGATATAAATGAATATCTTTGCCCTATAGTGCAAAGATGAATATTTGATTAAAGATGTATATTGATTGATGTTATAGGGATAAAATATTGATGATGGACTTTTAAATCTTAGAAGATAGTAGAATTCATTCTCTCGTGACTCTTCTAATGGATTGCTATTTTCACGATTTATTGATCTAAAACTTGTTGTCTATTATATTCTATCGATTTTTCCCTCACGAAGACTAATGATAATTTGTTGTATATTATCTTAGTCATAATATTCTTTATCGGGCTAGTTGAGCTCACCCTTTTCCTTTTGTTCCATTTTTCTTCTTAGGGGTGAGAATATAGCAGGGATCGAGCCTGGGTATGGAGTGATGGTTCTAGAAAGATATTTTAGCAGTCCTCACTATTTCTGTAAAATAGTGTATGAATAATTGTAATGAGGACTTATTTGAGTGTTGATATTGTCTAGAAGACAATATTTGTATTTAAACTCATAGTATGTGTTGTCGTATTTTGCACGATAATTGTATTATTGATGTTGTAGTTTGCTTTTTGTACCATGTATTTGGCGACTCAGAATGGGTGTCGTATACCTATTTTGGGGGCGTCACACTGCCATTGTCCGAAACCACTGCCATCGGGATATCGAATCGATAAACAACGCCCTCCTTAAAGAACTTCAAACATTCTTGTTCGGTGATCTTTTGCAGAGGTTTAGCTTCAACCCACTTCCTCATGTAGTCGATGGCTACGATCACGAAACTAAATTGTCCCTTGGCCTTTGGTAGAGGCCCCAAGATGTCGATTCCCCATATGTCAAATGGAATCGGGGATAAGACCGAAAATAATTCTTCAGGAGGCTGATGAGGGATGGTGCTGTTCAGCTGGCACTTCGGACATTTGTTGACAAAATCTTGGGCTTCCTGGTCGATGGTCGGCCAATAATATCCCTGCCTCAGAATCTTATATGCCAATGACTTAGCCCCCATGTGATCTCCACAAATTCCTTCGTGCACCTCCCGAAGTGTATAATCTGTTTCTGAGGGTGTTAAGCATTTGAGCAGTGGAGAACTAAAGGCCCTTTGATATAGCTCTCCATCAATAAGAATAAAATTTGAACTCCTATGCTTTATCTTTCTCGCCAATATGCGATCCAAAGGCAACACCCCATCAGCCAAATATGATATGTATGGTGTGAGCCAATAGTCGAGCCGATCCAGGGCCATCACATCCGCCTTCGGTACGCTAGGTTGTTCCAACAGCTCTAAGTATACCGACCCATTGAATGAACTAGCATCCGTAGTTACCAGTTTGGCCAGAGCATCTGCTACTGTATTGTCTGCCCGATCGATCCCCTGACAACTATGTGTTTTGAAGTACATGAGTTTATCTTTCACTTCGGCCAGATATTTTTACATTCTTGCCCCCCGAGTCTCATACTCCCCCGATATCTGCTTGACCACCAACCACCGAATCACCAGATGACTAGCTTCTGCACTTCCAAGCTTCGGGCCAACCAAAGTCCAGCTAGAATGGCTTCATATTCTGCTTCGTTTTTTGTAGCTTTGAACTGGAACCGGATGGCTTGCTGGACTTTAAACCCTTCGGGACTTGTCAGAATAACTCCTGCTCCACTGATGTCCGAAGTCGATGACCCATCCACATTTAAAGTCCATGAAGTTGGCACCTGCTGAGCTTCGATAACAGTATTCACGTTTGGTTCGGTGGTAGAACATTCTACTATGAAGTCTACCAATGCTTGTCCCTTGATTGCTGTTCAGGGATGGTATTCTATAGCAAATTGTGTTAATTCCATCGCCCATGGACGCGGCTAACTTACCCGACACTTCTGGCTTGTGCAGTACTTTCTTTAACGGCTGATCCGTATATACCACTACCAACCGACCTTGGAAATAATGACGTAGCTTTCTACTCGCAATAATCAAGGCGTAGGCGAATTTTTCTAAGTTCGGGTATCTTGTCTCTGCATCCCGAAGAACATGGCTGATGTAGTACACTGGGAACTGTCTTTCCCCCTTATCCCTGACCAGTGCTGCTCCCACGGCCATTGAGCTTGTAGCCAAGTATAGATACAAAGGTTCCGAAGGGACCGACTTCATCAATAAAGGTGCCGAAGAAAAAATATTTCTTGATCCCTTGGAACGCGTCTTCGCACTCTGAGGTCCACTGAAAACTCTTCTCATTCTTCGGCCCCTTGAGAGTGTCAAAGAAGGGCAAACATCTTTCGGCTGATCTCGACACAAATCTAGGAAGGGTAGATATCCGGCCTGTCAACCTCTGCACATCTTTGTATGTCTTTGGAGATTTCATGTCTAAGATCGCCTGAATCTTCTCTGGATTAGCTTCAATACCTCTCTTACTGATTAGATATCCCAGAAACTTTCTTGACCCCAATCCGAAGGTACATTTAGTCGGGTTCAGTCTTAGCTTGTGTCTTCTTACTGTTTTGAAGCAGCTTTTTAGGTCCTCCATATGATCCTAGATTGACATACTTTTCACAATCATGTCGTCCACATATACTTCCATGTTCCGGCCTAACTGCTTTCTAAATACAAAGTTCATCATTCGTTGGTAAGTTGCCCCCGCGTTGAGTAACCCAAAGGTCATCTTCCGATAAGCATATATGGCCCGATGAGTGATGAAGCTTGTCTTCGGGATGTCTTCCTTGCTCATCGAAATCTGGTGGTATCCCGAGAAGGCATCCATAAAGCTCAACATGCCGTACCCCGAAGTGGCATCAATTAATTGGTCTATGTTGGCTAAAGGATAGAAATCTTTTGGGCATGATTTGTTCAGATCTGTGTAATCGATGCATAATCTCCACTTCCCATTCTGTTTCTAAACCAGTACCACATTAGCCAACCATTCAGGGTAGTCGATCTCGAAAATGAATCCTGCCTCCAGCAGTTTGGCGATTTCCTCATCTATGATCCTCTGCCTTTCTGAGGCGAAAATCCTTCTTTTCTGTATTACCGGCTTTCTCTTCGGGTCAACATGCAAATTGTGCAGGGCCACCGACTCACTCTATGACGCCCCTAAAACAGGTATACATCACCCATCTTGAGTTGCCAAATACATGGTACATAATACAAATAAAACTTAATTATACAACTGTCGTGTAAAATACGACAAAACATAAGCTGAGAGTTTTAACATGAATATTGTCTTCTAGACAATATCCACACTCAATGGAGTCCTCATTACAATTATTATCACACTATTTCATAGAATAATGAGGACTACTAAAGCCACTTATCCTGGACCATCACTCCATTCCCTGACTCGTCGCAGCTATATTCTCATTTCCTGAAGAGAACAATGAAAGAAAAGGGTGAGCTCAACTAGCCCAGTAAGAAATATTATGACTAAGATAATGCAGAATAAATTATCCTTAGCCTTCAATAGTATAACAACTGATAGAATATAATAGACAACAAGTTTTAGATCAACAACCTATAATGAATAAGCAATCCATTAGAAGAGTCAAGTATAGAATAAAATCTACTATCTTCTATGATTTAAAAAGTTTTTCATCAACTTTATCACCGAGACTCACTTAATAAATAAAATCGAATCATCCTCGCACACTACGGCCAAGGATATTCATGTAATCATCAATGGTCATGATTATACCGAATAATCCCTGGTCATAATCATACCAACAATTGTCCATCAATGAACTATAGGCTAATGAGGACTTTTACCACATTATTCGTTACATTACGGTCATGATTATACCGAATAATCCCTAGTCATAATCATACCAAGTCCATCTATGCACGTAAGCCAAAGATGACTTTCATCACAATATAAGCACGAGGATGATGACAATGACATAATAATTCAATAAAACAAGTTCAAGGATAAATTTTAAAGATTTATAATTTAATTTATCCAGAATTCAATAACGTTCAAATTTTCAACATGATACTGCTTTGTGGAGTAAAATTTAAGAATGCTCAGAAGAATATTTCCATGAAAAGATACTGGATGAAGCACAAATATCAAGGATATTCTACTAATTTCACGGAGTATAGAAGCTAAAACTTTAACCAACTGAGTATAATAGAATATATGAAACTGTAAATGGATTTTCACCCGCTATGCGGTAATCCACATAGACAGATCATTTTCACAATTTAATAAGGAATGAATATGAAGGGTCATTCACCAGGCATGCGGTAGTCTGCGTAGACACTCTTTGGATAGCATGAACTATGGATATTCTAATAATAAAGAATGGAATAACAGAAGAATTCACCATGTAAGCGGTAGTCCGCGTAGACAGGTTATTCCAATAGAATAATGAAGAATGGAATAACAGAAGAATTCACCATGTATGCTGAGTCCGGTGGTATGATTATTCCAATAGAATAATAAAGAATGGAATAATGTAAGAATTCACCATGCATGTGGTAGTCTCCATTTAGACAGTTATTCCAATGTAATAATAAAGAATGGAATAATGTAAGAATTCACCATGCATGCGGTAGTCCGCGTAGAGACAGTTTATTCCAAATGTAATAAGAAAGAATGGAATAATGTAAGAATTCACCATGCATGCGGAGTCCATAGTAAATAGGTTATTCCAATGTAATAATAAAGAATAGAATAACAAATCTTACGAGTATTGAAAAAAATAACTCTCTTCATGAATACGAAAGAAATAATACCCCTTACCTCAGAAGAAAACTGGATGCTGGAATAGTGAGGTAGCAGACTTCTCTTCTTCTTTCTCTCTATAATTTTTCTCTATAATAATCGTTCTTGTGAGACTTAGTGAATTGGTGAGAATGAAGGAAGAATGAGCTTCTATTTATAAGAAAATATAGTTTTGATAATTGCACGATTTGGGGCTCAAAATATTACAGTATAATACCTTCCTCTTTTTCTTCATTTTAATTTAGTCCTGCAAGTATTATCAAACTTGAACCACCTCCCCTAATAGTAAATCATGTGAATTAATAGTTCATTCATGTGACTCAATAGTATAATCATGTGAAAAAACTAATTATAGTATAGTACCTCCATCTATACCTCCATTTTTAATTTAGTCATGCAAGTATTATCAATCTTGCACCAACTCCCCTAATAGTAAATCATGTGAATCAATAGTACACACATGTGAACACATAGTTATAAACATGTGAATTAATAGAAATTAATTGCTCATTTATTCGGTTAATTACCCGATTGGTCAATATAACCTCCAGACATCAATTATTATCGAAATAAATGTCGATTTCCATTAACACTATTAATCCCAACACAATGGAACTATCAATTTCATCTTTAATCAACACAAACTTATTCATCAATAATATTATAACTCAGGTTGTTCCCAAGAAAGAGGGGACTTTCCGATAAGGATTTCTCCCTATTGGCGCACAATTAGATTATCTAACCTCTCATTGACAGAACTTCTAGACATTGTCAATATTGCAAATAATAATATGAATAAATTTGTCATCTCAATTATTGATTTAATAGTATAACATATTATACAGATGATACTGTGACAATAATTGAATCAATAATATGAGAGTTATGATGCATCAATTACTATAGCAATAATTGAGTATAACTGAGTGACGTTTTATGTAAGCATCAATAATCAATACTGTGTGCTACTATGCAACCACGCGTATTATTGTACTTTTACTACCGGGTAGTTCAACAGTTTTAATGGTAACACTTTTGCCGCTTTTTTTATAAAAAGATAATTATGTCATTTTCTAACTACGATAATATTTTCGTTGTGGGGTCCACCAATGATTGTGCCTTCGTACGGATATTCCCCGATAAAAAAAATATTCCCCGACTAATTGAATATTTTATAACAACTTGCTTACTTTGCAAAATTTTCACATATCACCCTTAACTTTAACCTTTTATCAATTTAACTATTTACGAAATAAAATAATAATTATAAGAAAATTGAATACTTTCATTTCATAAAATTCGGGGTCTTACACACTCACCCCAGGCATGTTGCTAGGCTCCCATGCAAAGATGTCGACATATACCCGAAGCAGATATACTAGTCCTATCCGTAGTGGTTCTGTTAGTCCCGACCCAATCTTAATCATCTTCTTCGCCATGTTGCTCGGAGACTAACTCTACATCTTCGATCTCTTCAATTTGGTAGGGCCATTACCTGCCATTGGTCTTTGCTTCTCAAAGAATGGCTCTATTTTGATGGCCATTCAAAGTAGTATGCATACAAGCCAATCATGTTTGATGATAAAGCATATACTTTGTAAATAATCTTATTCATTTATTAATAAAAAGTATTAATTTATTAAAGGCTTTCCTAATTATCTACATGATGTCGCTTTTATAATATGTGATAAACCCATAGTTTTAAGCAATGCTTTTAGAATAATGATGATGATCATTCTAATGAGATCTAAATTCTCCAGAAAGCTTAAAATAGACTAAAATAGTTCCCAATCATCGATTACTAAATCGGGGATTAGTGAATCCTGATAGAATGCTTTTAGTACATACGCTGTCTAAATTTTAGAAAGCTTAAAACATCGATGAGGATGATTTAGATCTCATGATCATTTGTGTGAGAGACACTAAAGCAAGTATGTAGGTGCTTATTAGAGAATAAGTTCACCGAACGTGGCTCGCTAAGGAATACCTAATGGAGTTTTACATGCACCACAATAGAATTCTCAGAGTGATAGTAGACAAGTGATCCTTGACTTGAGATCATCATAGATCTCGTGTATGATGAGTTATACTTTGACTTATTCCTTAAGACCCTTAGGGTATATCAAAGGGTATGCTTGGGTATAATAAGTCAGATATGGAGATAATGTATGATCAATAAAGAATCTACCACTTCTATTAAAAGAAGAGAAATGTCCTATGTGATTCGATAAATGACAA
Organism: Panax quinquefolius; assembly: GCA_020205615.1. Taxonomy (NCBI): domain Eukaryota; kingdom Viridiplantae; phylum Streptophyta; class Magnoliopsida; order Apiales; family Araliaceae; genus Panax; species Panax quinquefolius. The sequence continues at coordinate 74,340,366 of CM035159.1, read as the reverse complement.
CCCAAAGAGTCCTCGGTTAAGGCGTAATGAAATTAGAAAGGAGTTTCTAATTTGCATTATTTGGAGTCAGGCATTTAAGAGTCGAAATACATATAATTAAATAAAATAAGACTTGACAAAAATTCCACGCCTTATATTTAATCGGGACATCAGATGGTGGAAGGATTGAATCAGTATTTGCAGAATTATTTACTCAAAGGTTCTTTTATGATTAATGTTGAAATCTATATTATCCGGAAAGTCGCTGATCGCTAGGGAGGCTTATCCCTATCAGAGAATAAATATTATTTATTTAAATAAATTAATTGTTTAATTTATTTATTTAAATAAGATTAGAATTGTTCTAATTGATTTATTCACAACCGGCTTAATATGGAGAACCTAAAGGGTCACACCATAAAAGGAAGAATAATTATTTAAGAAGTTAATGGCATAATCGTAATAATATATATTATGTATATTTAATTTAATCTATGGTGATAGAATAAATTAAATAGCTTAATATTTATTATTTAATATTTTAGAAATATTAAATATAAATTAATAAGAGGAGTCTTATTAATATTATTACAATTATTATTATTTTAATTTCTAAAAGAGTTTAGGAATTAATTTAATATAAGTACTTTCATTTATTCCTAATAGATTAGGAGGGAAAATTAATTAAAGGAGTTTAATTAATTATCCCTAATAAGATTAGGGAGCCCATTTAATTAAAAAAAAAGGGTTTAATTAAATAATACCTTATTTTTTTAGGTTACTTGATATCTTTATAAGAGGAGTCTTATATCGTATATCAAGACTACGTGATAATTCCAATTTGTTGGAGAGTACGCCTTTTTCTATGTAGATAGAAAAACTAGGGTTGAGCCAATACCCTTCTTCTTGAAAATTCTTTTTCCTGGTGGATCACCCCAGAGGCCAAACATTTGGGTGGCTAACGCCGATCAAAGGAAGGAACCAAACCCGATGGATTCAAGTCAACGCGAAAAGGATCGAGGTGAACTTGTACTTGAGGAAGCTCGATCTTCGAGGGTATGATTTTATTCTTTATCTTTTCGCTTAATTAATAATTGTGCATAAAGGGTGATCCGGATATGGTTTGTAAATTTTTAAACTCGATTTTACATCGCTTCAAGACACTTTTATGCAATTTGATCAAGGCTTCTTGAATATTACAAACCTAATAAAGGGCATCAAAGCCAAACCTTTATGCTAATTATTAATTGTTCGATTATGATATATATGTTGATATGTGTTTAGAAACAATTTTATTGGGCATAATTTTTGTCAGATAAAATTTATTAAAAAAAAAAACGGATTTACATCCTCGTTAAGAATGACTTGGTCATTTTTTTTATAAAGGCCACTATTAATCTGGGAACTTACTTAGTCACTAAATCTAAGGAAATCAAGGAATCACGTGGCTTGAAAAAAAGTTTCAAGGAAATTTAAAACCGCATTTTAAATAAAAAAGGGAACAGGATAACGTGAGTCACCTAAGTTTAATCAGATGGTGTTGATTCATTATATTATATATATACACGTGAGTCACAACTTTCTTAAATTGTTAAATTGTGACTTTAAAATCAAGGATGCCATTTCATATGAGCTAATTTTTTTGTAGCAACAAGTAATCAAAGAAAACGTGATTATATATAATAATATTTATATAATATATATATATATATAATATTTACTTAATATATATATATATATATATATATATATATATATATATATATATATATATATATATATATATATATATATATATATATTTATTAATTTTATAATTAAAATAAAAGTTTATTTTAATTTAAAAATAAAAAAGTTTATTTTTATATTAAAATATAAAGTTTATTTTAATTTTAAAATTAGAATTTCATGCTAACTAATTAGAGTTGGAATTGATTCCATGATAACTAATTGGAGTTGAAATTGGATTCTATGTTTCCTTAAATAAAGGAGTTTATTTAAATATGAAATAAGATTTCATATTATTCAAAATAAAGGAGTTTATTTGTGAATAGAAAAGAAAAATCCATGTTTCCTTAAATAAAGGAGTTTATTTAAATATGAAATAAGATTTCATATTATTCAAAATAAAGGAGTTTATTTGTGAATAGGAAAGATAATCCGTGTTTTCTTTAATAATTTTTTTTTTAACATGGAATTGATTCCATAATTAATTAAAATAAAAGAGTTTATTTTAATTAAAGATTTTTTTACATGGAATTGGAATCGATTCCATAATTAATTAAAATAAAGAAGTTTATTTTAATTAAAGATTTTGATTAAAATAAAATAGTTTATTTTATTCAAAATTGGATAAATTAAAATAAAATAGTTTTATTTTGATTTAAATTTGATTAAAATAAAGGAGTTTATTTTAATTCAAAATTAGATTTTATACTAACTAAATTTGCCCATTAAAATGATATCAATATATATATTAAATGTTTATTATTCATAAGATGAATGTTATTTATTGATATACATATGGTGATGATGCAATAATAAATGGGATTGATTATGACTATCAATTAATATGATTGGATTTTATTTTAGTTGGATGCATGAATGTATGGGTTTTATTAAATGGGGTCTCACAGACTGCCTTCTCTAATTTTTCTTAATGTAAATTCTATCTCTCTCCTATGTACTTCCCTCGATCACGATCAAGGTTTCTATTTATTTTAAAATAGTTTTGTAATAGAATAGTTAGAATTAATTTTTGAAGAATTAGAGATCAAGGAGCAAGGAGCAAGCTTTTGAAGACCCATTTGTAATGGAGCCCGGTTTAAATGTAATAGTTATATTTAAATATTATTTCTCGCACTTTAGGGAGCCAATTTTTGTTCACTTGGTGGCTCTAGTGAACCAAACTAGAATAAAAGTCCATAATCAATCCGAGTAGAATATAGTATTCTATATGTGCATGCTTATACTATATATATTATATATATATGCAAACATGCTTCGCATGTTCATTAATACGACGCGATTTTATATATATATATAATGCGCCGCTAAACAAGATGAGACAAATTAATAACAAACCCCTCAATTTTTTTATATTAAGTCCTAAGCGCTCAAAGATATTTGAATATCGAACGTCGCCTTCTAGCATGATAAAATTAATAGAGTATTAAATATTTAATATGAGTTTGTTGTGTCACCACAAGGCAAGTATTAAGTATTTAAGATGTTAATTTATCACATTTGATGCTTATAAAGAAAATTGAACAATAATATTGTTTTGTTGTGTCACCACAAGGATGATATTTTTCTTTTTTGATATATGGAGTGCTAGGTTGGACTTAACTTGATAATTTTGATTCTGATGTGCCACCACTGATCAAAATAATCTAAGAGGCAAAATACAAGGAGTCAGATAGTTGATGTAATCGACAAAAGTTGTTCACCTATTTATTTATATATAGTTTGTTGTGTCACCACAAGGCTATATACATTTGAAATGGGATCCTTATTCTCACTAGCAAATCTTTAATTAGATTTTGCCAACTATATAAGTGAGGGTAATATAGTTTGAAGAAAATAGTGGGAGATACCAATTTAAAACAAGACCTAAATTATTTTGGTAATTAATAAAAGAATGTATGTTAAAATGTTGTTAAATACAAATTCATTTACAAAATTTTACAATGTCTAAAATTACTATCATCACGAAGCATATTAGATGCTTAATTAACTGCAATCAATTAAACGGATTGGTTAAGGAATTTGAGAATAGTTCTCATAATCGAAAAGCTATCTTATGTCCTTAATACGCCTATCCTCGCAATGGTTGCGCATAATGCCTCCGAGGAAGAGATTGCTACTTTTAGAAAGTGGCAAGATGATGCACAATGTTAGCTCAATGCATCATGCTCGCATCCACGAGTAACGAGCTTCAAATCACAAGATGAAAACTATGGATGCTCTACTACTATATTCCCGCACATCAAGTGGTCGATGGTGAGGAAAGTAGGACCGATAGATATCGAGATATCTAAGGAGCTCTTCCGATCTAGAACGGCCAATGGCACTATAAGATGCATAAAAAGTTCTTAACATAATCAATTTGATTGATCAATTAGACAACCGGTTTTGTCATGGATGGAGAGTTGAGCCAAGATTTGATCTTGCACTCACTCCCTGACTCTTTTCACAATTATTGTGAATTTTTCATATAAACAAGCTAGATATCGCCTTCACCATTGATTTGCTTAACATATTGAAAAATGTCGAGAGTCACTTTCCAACCAAGAAAGATCAAGTCTTACCGGTAGGGGCCAAAGGATCTTCCTCGAAAAAGAAGAACGATTCAAAGAAGGTAAATAGAAAGGCATAAACAAAGGATAATAAGAACAAAACTCGATATGGATGGCAAAAAGAGTTTGCTACCACCGCAATAAGCCCGACACCGGAAAGAAATCTGCGAGAAGCATCTTGCAGAGGCTAACCAAAGAAGCTTAGTGAAGTTTCAACATAAATACAATTTTGTTCATGATTGAAATAAATTTTTCTTTAAGTCAAGGTTCTACTTGGGTATTGATACCGACTTTCGTTATCATAAATATAGATTTATGAAGGACCAAATAGTAGTAGAAAGCTAAACAAATATAAGTAATCCTATGTGGGGAAATGAAGCAAAGGTTGCTACATTAGCCATAGAAACTTATAGTTTAGCAATGCTTACGGCAAATCTATTAAGTCAATAAGTTGTTATTGTATTCCAGCTTTGTTAGAAACATTATTTCTATTTTATCATTGGACAATAAATTTTTGGTATTATAATTAAGAACAATTGTTGCTTCTATTTATAATAATAATGTTTTGTATAGAACCGAATATTACTTAATAAATTTCAGATACTGACTTACGTGAAAAATTATTTTGTAAATTGAACAAACTAGTATAAGAAAAGGAGATGATCATTCAAAGAGTCGAATGTATGTATTTATTGAATACAAGTGTGAATTATTTGAAAGTTCAAAGAATTCGTAAATGAAACAAATTGGCAAATGTATTAAGATTCTTTGATTAGATCAAGGAATAAATACTTGTGCAATAAGTTTCTAGATCATCTCAAATGGTTTTCTCATAATGGACACATCCTCGATACGCAATAATTGATTGATGTATCCGAAAGGAAAAATCGTACCTATTTGAACATGGTGCTATCCATAATGATTTTACCGACATTCCAAAGATCCTTCAGGATCATGTCCTAGAAATGGCCGACATATCACGAAAAGGTAATCTCTAAATCCTACCCCAAGACTCCATAAAAGTTATGGATGTGGAGGATTCCTAATCTTAAGTATGTTAAGATAAGGGTTGTCCAACTTATGTGAAAAGGTTTCAAAGGATAAGCTTGGGACAAGATTCGACATGTACAGATTTGTGGGACATCCTAAAGTAAGTTTAGGGTATATGTTCTATAATTCTACTTAGCAAAAGGTGTTTGTTACGAAACACGCACGCTTTCTAAGATAAAGGTGTTTATCATTAAAAGGGGCTAGTGGGAGGATAATAGATCTCAAGAGTTCAAGAACCACAAAACACTATAAGTCAAAAAAGAGGAACATGTAGATAATTCCTATTGTACCACAAATCAAATCATAACCGAATAGTATCAAGATACCTAGGAGGTATGGATTCATCATAGATGATGATGATGAGGTACACATCATGTAAGATGATGATCCAGCTTACATACGATGAGGTAAGTGTTGTAGACACTCGTGAGAAATGGATCAATCAAGTTTCTCAAATATGGAACATTCGCTTTGATGAGGCAATCAAAAGAGTTTGATTTTATCAAAATAAGAATGAACCTAGTGTGTACAAAAGGGGTCAAGGAGCATCGTGACATTCCTAGTACTATATGTTGATATACTACTTGATAAGGAATGACATACCAATGCTACAATCAAGAAAGATAAAGTTGTTCAAACATTCCTCCATGAATGATTTGGAAGAGTATCTTAATTGGGGATATAAATCTATATAGATAGATTTAAGAGGATGCTCGACTTAACCCAAGGAACGATATTCATTTGATGCTAAAGTCGCTTAGCATGGCAAACTCCAAGAGATGTCTCATGTCGATGAGCTATGGAGTGTATCTCTCTTATAGTCCCCATAGACTCCTCGAAAAGAGAGGTCGCATGAGTGACAATCATGTATGCAATGAAATGTACGAGACCCGATGTCGATCACCATATTATGGAGAAGTTCACTATGAGTCGCTGAAAACATCTTAAAGTGCTTAACCCAAGACTAAGGATGTGATCATATTCACGGTGGGTCTAAATTAAAACTAGAGGGCTTAATGACTCAAGTTTTTCGATGCACTAAGATGATGTAAGAAATCACTTTAAGGTAAAGCGTTATCTTGAACAAAGCAGGTGCAAGTTGAATTGAAAGGTTCCAAACAAAGAAAGAGTTGTTTGGTTTAGTGATAAAGACAAAGTATATAGCTATAAATGAAGTCGCAAGTTGATTGTTTGGATTAAAAGTTCATTACGTAACTAGAATAGTTCCTAAGTCTCATCTTGGATCTAAACATGTGTCAGGCACTTTTATTTGATTATTAGAATCATCAAAGATGGGAAATCACTATAGAGATAGTGGACTCTCATGAACAACATTACATATCCATTAACTAAAGCTTATCCAACAAAGCAGGATAATCGCCACTTGTAGAGAAGAAGAGTATAAGATACAATGGCGATCGGCTTTAGTGCAAGTGGGAGATTGAAAGTAGTATGCATACAAGCCAATCATGTTTAATGATAAAGCATATACTTTGTAAATAATCTTATTCATTTATTAATAAAAAGTATTAATTTATTAAAGGCTTTTAATTATCTACATGATGCTATTTTTATAATATGTGATAAACCCATAGTTTTAAGCAATGCTTTTAGAATAATGATGATGATCATTCTAATGAGATCTAAATTCTTAGAAAGCTTAAAACTAAAATAGTTCCCAATCATTGATTACTAAATCGGGATTAGTGAATCCGATAGATTGGGTACATACGCTGCTTTGCTTCATCGATGAGGATGATTGATCTCACGATCATTTGTGTGGAGACACTAAAGCAAGTATGTAGGTGCTTATTAGAGAATAAGTTCACCGAACGTGGCTCGCTAAGGAATACCTAATGGAGTTTTACTCGCTCATCAATAGGAATTCCTCAGAGTGATAGTAGACAAGTAATCCTTGACTTGAGATCATCATAAGATCTTGTGTATGATGAGTTATACTTTGACTTATTCCTTAAGAACCTTAGGGTATATCAAAGGGTATGCTTTGGTATAATAAGTCAGTATATGGAGATAATGTATGATCAATAAAGAATCTACCACTTCTATAAAAAGAAGAGAAATGTCCTATGTGATTCGATAAATGACAACCCAAAGAGTCCTCGGTTAAAGGCGTAATGAAATTAGAAAGGAGTTTCTAATTTGCATTATTTGAGTCAGGTGCATTTAAGAGTCGAAATACATATAATTAAATAAAATAAGACTTCGACAAAGAATTCCATGCCTTATATTTAATTAGGACATCAGATGGTGGAAGGATTGAATCAGTATTTGTAATTATTTACTCAAAGGTTCTTTTTATGATTAATGTTGAAATCTATATTATCCGGAAAGTCGCTGATCGCTAGGAGAGGCTTATCCCTATCAGAATAAATATTATTTATTTAAATAAATTAATTGTTTAATTTATTTATTTAAATAAGATTAGAATTGTTCTAATTGATTTATTCACAACCGGTTTAATATGGAGAACCTAAAGGGTCACACCATAAAAGGAAGAATAATTATTTAAGAAGTTAATGACATAATCGTAATAATATAAGATATGTATATTTAATTTAATCTATGGTGATAGAATAAATTAAATAGCTTAATATTTATTATTTAATATTTTAGAAATATTAAATATAAATTAATAAGAGGAGTCTTATTAATATTATTACAATTATTATTATTTTAATTTCTAAAAGAGTTTAGGAATTAATTTAATATAAGTACTCTCATTTATTCCTAATAGATTAGGAGGAAAATTAATTAAAGGAGTTTAATTAATTATCCCTAATAAGATTAGGGGAGCCCATTTAATTAAAAAGGGTTTAATTAAATAATACCTTATTTTTTGAGGTTACTACTTGATATCTTTATAAGAGGAGTCTTATATCGTATATCAAGACTACGTGATAATTCCAATTTGTTGAGAGAGCGCTTTTTTATAGTAGATAGAAAACTAGGGCCGAGCCAATACTTCTTCTTAAAAATTTTTTTCTTGGATCACTCTGAGAGGCCAAACATTTGGGTTTTTGATCTCAAACCCTGTGGATCAAGTTGAACGCAGAGGCCAAACATACGGGTCGATCTTCGACGCCGATCAAAGGAAGGAACCAAACCCATAAAGGGTGATTCAAGTTTTGTACGCGAAAACTCGATTTTTACACGGTGAACTATGCAATTTGATCAAGGTTTGAATATTACAAGCTCAATTTCGTCAAGGGTGTATGATTTCCGAACAATATCCCAGATTATCCAAACGCTATATTTTCTCGCTTCTCATAAGATTGGGATTAAAGTTTCCATAGTCAATCATAAAGGGTGATCCATGTATGGTTTGTAAAAATTTTCAAAACCACATGACCTCGATTTTCTTACACGCTTCATCCACCTCTCTGCACACTTTTAGTAATCTTTCCTCATCGTCTGTTATCCTTAAATATTCGTCTCTCCTCTTTGGCATAGTTACTCGCCACCATCTTGAAGGGGTCGAACTCTCTCTTGATCGAGGGACGATCGGGTCGGTCTCCTCTCAGATTCAGGTCAGGACGGTTTACTCGCTCCTCCGTTCCTTTTCGGAGGATTTGCCTCTATCGGCTTCTTCAACTCTCCGCCATCTCGGAGCGGCTCCACACTCTTTCATTTTCCTCTTAGGTCGATCTGACTACCTCTTTTCGAGGATGCTTCTTGCTCTCCAACCATTTTCGTCATCTGCTCCTCGAGCTCTTCCCGCTGAAGACGCAAGGCCAACATGGCGTCTTTGTTTTGCTGCATCTTCATTCTTAAGAATGAACTCCCTCTGGCCTCGACTGCCTTCTCCTCGATCTCTCCCTTGTCCCTCGTGTGCCCGAGAGTGATTTTTATCAGCCTAACTGACTTGATTAGGCATGTGCTGGCAGTCATGGAAGAGTTTACGCCAGAGGGAAGGGGCCGGTTCCTCCTGATCCCCATGAATTCTGGAACCCAGTCTGTCTTTGATCGACTCTCTCACCTGGGTGGTTCGGTGTGTTTTTTCCTTTTCCTAGTTAGAAGCAATCGTATCCCTGCTCGCCATGTCCTTTAACTGAAAAAATTCACTGTGATTGCATAAAGCACTAAAGCCCTCCTTCTAGTGCCAATGTTAACGCTTAAGTTCACACGTAGCGGCCCAATCACGTAATCCGCGGCTTGAAATCAAGATAACAGATCACATTGCTGAGCTTGCTTGACTTTTTTGCCGGGGGATAACTCCAAGTGAGAATAAGTATAAATGCTCACAAGGTTTAACAATGGAGGCTTTAGTATTTAGTGCTCAAAAAAAGTATTACCCCTTGATTGAAACACAAGCCTTGTATTTATAGTGTTCTCGTACCTTAGAATCTCTTTCCTAGTCGGTTTAAGAGTCCTAAACATGGCAGTTACCATAATTTGGGTCCAACACAATCTCTTTAAAAGGTGGAAGTGGAATCCAATCCAATCCAAACACTACCTTTGGAGTTACACTATTCAAATATGGTTAGGACTCCAGACTCTGTACGCAGGATCGCCCACTATACAGGTCCAACCTAATCGAACTTCACCATCCAGTCTGAGCTTCGGCCCAAAGGACTCGAAGGCCTAACCCCGAACACCATACACCACAGTAGGGTTCCGGTCCAAAGGACTCGGATACTGAACCCGAACGCCTTCCGCATCTCCGAGGGCTTCGGCCCATTGGGCTCATAAACCCCTTCAAGTGTCAGGCCTTTGGCCCACCTAGAAGTTGGTAAAATGCTCCCGAACACCCGGTAATAAAAGAACAGTAATGCATAGTGTCACTACAGAATTACACAGTATTGAACCAATAATTGTCACAATAACAATGGTAATACTGAAAAATTAAGTATTTAAAAGTCGCATGTACCAAAAAGTTAGACAAACTCATTAATACGTTAGGTAAATAACACTGTATACTTAAATATATGTGATATTAATACATTAAGTCAATAATGAAAAGATGGACAAATATAATAATAGTTTGAATACTTAAAAAAGTAATCTTGAAATGTGAAAGTTGTGCCAAATTTTATGTATGGTAAATTAAAGGTAATCTTGATATGTAAAAATTGTGGTAACATAATATGTGGTAAATTAAAGATAATCTTGAAATGTGAAAAATGTGCTAAAGTTGATGTGTGTTAGATGTTCGGTTAAACTTTGGTTATTGATGAGTGAGTTTTATACCTACGAATCGGATCTCATTAAACATAGATTATTGTTAATATCTATTATTTTGTGTGCATTTCATATATTTTATATTATTTTGTAGGCTATGACACGACATTGGCATGAAGAAGCATGGAAAAATAATTCGGTCATCTTTTGGACTAAAATATTCAAACAAATTCAAGAAGGGAAGGTTGAAGGGCTTTTAATGCAAAATTGGATGCATGTTCTTGGCCAAGGAATGTAATTTTATTGTAGATCTACTTCTTAGCTTTTTGGAATATCTTGAATCATCCTAATCCGAGTTTGGATGCGAGATTTATGGTCTTTTTATCAACAGAGATCAAAACTCAGAGTTGTCCTACTTGTAATTTACATAACATTCATTTCAAGCCCAATTTCGACATTGATCTAACTCGTATCTCTTAATTCTAACATGAAAGTTTTAGATCTTGTTGATATCTTTAATTTGATAGGTGGCAGGTCTCGTAACTCCTCTAAGATCAAAAGTTATGCCTATCTTACGAAAGGACGTCGTAATTGAAAATTGCATGGCGCGGGGTGCGCCCTAGAGTAGCGCGGGACACGTGGAACCATCAAATTATCTACAACTGTAGCGGGGCGACCAAAAATGGCCTAGGAGCAGTGCTGGGCACGTTGGACGATGGGGAGAGAGCTGATTTGGGTGTTATATTGTCCAATTTGAGCTAGAATAAGATTGTTAGTTGCCTAACTTGCTAGGGTTTCTATTAGAACTATAAATACTTGATTATAACTTGGATTTTGAGGAATTTTGACTACAATTTATTGAGAGTCACTTCTATTAGAGCTTGGAGATTTCATTGGAGAACATTGAAGACAGAAATTGAAGCTTGGAGATTGGAGATTCCTCGACAGAGTTTTTCTTCTTCTCTTAATTTCATTATATGTATTTATGATGCTATTTAATTTTTGATCTTATTGTTTCTATTATTATGATAAACTAATTTCTTAATTAGGAATACAGTGGAACCTTTTGCAAAGTTTTAATTCAATTATCATTATTTTCACTTGTTGATCCTATTGAGTTGATTATTAAATTTTGTGCTTAATCTATTAATTGTTTAGCTACCAGTTAATCTGATATCTTTGACGAAATTGAAAGAGGAAATCTTAGATTAGATCTGAATATAATAACTTATGAACTTGCTGATCCTTTTTAGGATAACATAATAGTGTATGAGACGAAAGTACTTGTATGTCATGCGTAACTTTGTTAGAAGTTTGTTCTTAATGAATCTGTTTTTAGTGTTTTGCACGAAAGTAGCAAAATAATTGGAATAGTTTTTATTTTTATTAATCATTGAAAGATGTTAGTAAATTGATAGGCAATCCAATCCTAGTTATTAATTCATTGTAAAAATCAAGTGGGAATAATGTAAAGGGATTATTGCAAAGCAATTGAATTTTTTTTATTCCCATGTCTTAATCATCTGATAATTAATATTTGTTAGTTTAATTAGTTCTTAATTACTTTATCATCTTTCACAAATCAATTGGAGTGACTGTTTAAGTGGGTTAAATGGGTAAAAGCTTGATAATTAGAATAATTGTTAGTAACTGTTCTCTGTGGATTCGACAACCTTTCTTATCACTTTATTACTTGATTGACTGTGTGCACTTGCGCGTATATGTAATTATATAATTTGGACAACAAGTTTTTGGCGTCGTTGCCGGGGAACGGTTCTAATAATTATTTCATTATTAATTTTTATCAATTTAGTTTATTTAAACATTTTTAATTTTTTTTCTGTTTTTTTTTCTTTAAGAGGTACATCATAACTCATTATAATTATCAATGGCCTTACATGAGAATGACTCAGCCAAACGCGATAGGGATATATGAATTCGATGAGTTGTTAACGCACATGATGGAGACACTTTTTGTGATTTGTTATTATTGTGCTGGATCCCATTCGAGTCATCAATGCGCCATCAGTTTCGAGTCAATTGAGTATGGTGGAAACTTCGGTGACTACTCTAACAATTATGCGTATCCCAACAACTATGAACATGATTGGGAGTATCATTCGAATTTCCCTTACCAACAACCGCCCTAACAACAGGAAAAGAAACCATAACTGGTGTGACGCCCCCAAAATAGGTATACACAACCCATTCTCAGTCGCCAAATACATGGTGCAAAATACAAATACAAACTTAATTATACAACTGTCGTGTAACATAAGCTGAGAGTTTTAACACGACTGTAGACACTCGAAATTTTCTGCGTACATCATATTGACATTACAGAGGGGCGATTCGTCTTCGTAGAGATAACCACGGAGGATAGGCGACATCCATTCCGGATACTCTTTGGAAGTTCGGTTTCAACCCTAACACAAATCGGAAACATCGGCCCAACCCGAACACAAACCGGGAACATTAGTTCCAACCCAGAACACAAACTGGGAATGTCATTTCCAATCTTGGAGATAACCCCGAGATATACAGATCAAAAGACCGGCAACAACATCGGAGAGGACAGTTCTATCTCGGCGATAACACCGTGACAATCAGTTCCATTCCCAGAACTAACACTGGGAGTAGAGACTCCATCCTTGGTGGTAGCCCCAAGGGATGCTTTTGCAGTTCCGGCGATAACTACAGAATTGTGTGTTTCAAACACATGCGATCAACTTCAAGCTTAGACCTCCTGCCGAGGCACTCATACCTCAGACCCGGAGCTAACAACGGGTAGACATGCACACCCACAGATGACAGTGAGGCATTCAAACACTTGCATTAGTCCAATCTCAGATGTAACCCTGAGCAACGTCTACTTTTCGCTCAAACCGGCAATAACCCCGGTGAGGAGTCAAAATGTCGTCTTACCACCTCAACGTTTTCTCTCACAAGATGATATCGCGGCATATCAACAAGTAGTCCAATCTCAGATGTAACCCTGAGCAACGTCTACTTTTAACTCAAACCAGCGATAACCCCGGTGAAGAGTCAAACATCATCTTGTCTCTTCAACACTTGCGCGTCATCTTAACACTTCAAACATACATACATCCAACAATGTCCCACAAGAATCGAGGAGTAACAATCCCGAGTGACTATTACGCGTGGCAGTACTTTGGATAGAATTTGAAGCTTGAAGACCATAGGCATAGACCCCTCTTCCTAACTTCGTACAACCTCTAGTCCATGTCATTACGTAACTCTCGACACAAGCGGTCCGAAGAAGGTCAGATATACCTCGTTCGGATGCTCGAATTGAAGTACTACAAGTTCGAGCAGACATTACAGTGCACGAGTGCACGTACTTCGAGACGACGGGACCCGCGAGGCTCGGATGCACCACAACCAGCCACAGGTACAACTGCGGCTGCCACAGGTGTACCTACGGCCATCCGTCTATGAATATGAGCCTCGGGGTCAGCCATTTGAGAAGAGAAGGGGAGGAAAAGGTGAGGAAGCCCTGTCCATTTTACTCTGTATACACATCTTTTGAGTGTTTCCTCATCTTTAAACACTTTTTAGCTCACATATAGCTATCTTTTATCTGGCGGGAGCTGAGTGTTTATCCATTTAAAGTCATAGAAGTCTACATTGGTAGCCTACTGTAAGCCTTCTCACATTATATAAAGCCTTCTTCTCATATTAGCACACACTGTTATACACATTGAGAGTCGTGTTGTATGCGTTTGCTTGGACATCGGTCCGTGATTTTCATTTCTATCTGTATATATATACTTATATATGTATATATTTCATATATGGACTAACATTATCGAGTTACTTTCGATTGAGCCTGAACTTCTGCAGAGCGTTTATTACTTTTATATATATATATATATATATACTTATAGATATAATTATTGTCAGATATATCTGATGAGCTTGGATTTTTCATCCTAGCATTTACTCGCTTATATATATATATATATATATATATATATATATATATATAATTGTTGTCGACATATCTCGATGAGCCCGGATTTTACATCCTGCATGCATTTACTCGCTTATATATATATATAATTATTGTTTATATATCCGATGAGCCCGGATTTATATCCTATATATTTCTTCGCTTATATATATATATATTTGTACATATATATATATATTTACATTTCTTTTCAGTTCGGAGTTTACTTCGTTGGCCTTTTTACAGCCTTTTATTTACATTTCGTCTTGCTTGGAGTTTACTTCGTGGTAGTTGCTCGCTTTTATAGTTTTATTTACATTTCGTCCTGCCTGGAGTTTACTTCGTGGCAGTTGATCGCTTTTACAGCTTTATTTACATTTCGATCCCCCATGGAGTTGTTTCGTAGTGGTTGATCATGTCCATATATATATATATATATATTTATCGCTTTTATATATTTACATTTCCGATCCCCCACGGAGTTGCTTCGTGGTGGTTGATCATGTCTGTATATATATATTTATAGCTTTTATATATATAATCGCTTATCGCTTTCCATACAAATTGCAGTATCATGTGAGCCTAGGAATCATGTGATCACAGATTTAGTCTCATCAATCTAGATTCGGTTCTCATGATGGACATTTTTCAAATTGTAAGTAGCTTGTAAATTATTTTACGATTATCTCAATTTCCTTGATGGTCATTATGCCTATGAGGAATTCGACATCATCAGATATTATTTTCTCGAGAATGCTTCGCATCTCGAAAATAAAAGCAAACAAGCCGAACACTTTATAATAAAATGGAAGCATCAAAGGCCTCAATTACTATTGAGCATAGGGTTTGAAAAACCTCTTTTACAAAACGTCATTGCTATATCTTGTTTAAAACTGAATTTTTCTATAAATTCAAACCCTATGTATATAGGTGCGAATGAGGTACAACACTTCTTCCAAATAATTGCACATTGATCCACACACACATACACACACATTCATATAACAATTTCTTTGAAAAGTGGCGGTCACCGTGGCAACACGGATGTCGGGGGGTGCCTAACACCTTCCCTTCACATAATCACGCCCTCAGACCCAAATAAATCTCGGTTTCACAGACCCGTTTAGCACTGGGTCAATGTGCAAACTTTTTTTGGTTGCGTTGGTGCAACCAGATAAATACACCAACTGGTGACTCTTAAAGTCAAATCGTCGACATTATACACGTCGGACCTTTTTCACTTGTTTTTTCAAACAAATCTCACATTAACATGAGAACACCAAAGAACAAGTAACGAAAAGGGACACTCAAAAATCCCGACGTCGACAGTGGCGACTCACTGGGGGACTCCAAAGAAGAGGGCTTAAGTCGCTATTACAAGCTTTTCAAAATTGTTATATGCTTGTGTGTGAATGTTGCATTTACATTTCTGATGAATGTGTACGAATGTATTTTTATTTACTGCACTGTTAAATATCTATTTGTGATATTAGTGCTTCGTACATGTCATCATTTTGCATAAACGGTGAGACACGTTGTATGTGAATGTATGTTGTGTGGTTCCTCCATCAGGAGGCTATCCTGTCGGTGTTTGATTACTGGCCTCGCAGGAAGAATAATTCCAGCGAGGCTCAGGAAAGGCACCACCCATATTCGCTCCAGTTGAAAGACCGGATTAACTTCTCGTCAAGTAAATTGCGATGATCTTGGAACCTTCATGCCAAAAAGCCGCGAGAGTAACCCTAAGATAGGTCAACCTCTGATAAACCAAATGCGGAGGAAAGTCTCTTCATACTTTCCATTTTCAATTACTTGTAAAAGCATTTACTTGTAATTTTATTCCATGTTCATCCATATGTAATGGGAAATATGAAGAATATCATGCATGCATGCATGTTATCAATTAACAACCGGTTTTGCGGACAAAAAATTCCTAAAACGGACATGTTATGATAACATTTACATTACCCTAAGACTAAACTACGTAAGTCTTCCGTAGGGAAGCAATTGGGCTCATTACACTTCAAAATCTAAAAGGCCACGAGCTACAACCACTCATGTCTTCTTCCCGACCGGTCTAATGTCTGTTTCCCAGAGAAGAATTTGATGGATTGAGTAAACAAATTACGAGACTTGGCTCATTTCATCGAAAGAATTGCACCACCCACTCGGTACGAAGATCCCTCCAAATGCAGAATCCTCTACACAAGGAGTTCAAGGTCTGGAAAAGATAATTCCAGAACCTCAGTTTGATACGACCAACAAAGACCTTGAAAAGACCCATCTCAAAGGAGATCCAGACACCAGTGATATCAGGAATAAGGTCCTTCAAATGGAGGAAAATATTCATTTTCTCAAAGGGATTGGAACACATGGCAGTGTTTCATATGCAGACCTTTGCATATTTCTTGGTGTTCATTATCCAGAGAAATTCAAGACCCCTGATTTTGAGAAATATGATGGATTAGGGGATCCTTATACACATTTAAAGGTGTTCATTGGAGAACTTGGATCTTATGCGGAAAATGAAAAGCTCAAAATGCAAATTGCTTTTCGTAAAAGTCCGACCGGAGAAGCCTGCTCATGGTATACCATAGACAACTTTGGGAAGAAGAGCTCGGCTCACGCCTTCATCACTCAATACAGTTTTTAATCTCAGATGGCTCCTGACCGGTATCAAATCACCAAGGTCAAGAAACAATCTAATGAGTCATTTAGAGAGTACGCTCAAAGGTGGAGGCGCCTTGCTGCTCAAGTTATTCCTTCCATGATAGAATCAGAAATGGTTATGACTTTCATAGATGTATAGAAGCTCCTTTCTATGAAAGAGTTCTTTCGGTATTGGCAAACCATTCTCCTAAAATGATCAAGCACGAGAGAAATGGCTGAAATGGGATTGAAGTCCCAGAAAATTCAAGACCTAGCCGCTCTTAAAGTCATTCTTGAAGCACATCCAATCTGATCTTATGGAAACAACTTGAGGGTCCATAAAAGAAAGAGGAGGATGTTTCCTTGATACTACAAGGACAAAAAGGCAATCAAACCATGCCTATGCAGAGGAGAAACTACTCCCCTTTTCAAGCACAATCTTCAAACCCTCCATTACCTAAAGGTGGAGATGCAAAGCGTCCTCGAACGTTCACACCCTTAGGGGACTCGCTCGAGAATTTTCTCGCTCTTCTGACTGCTCAGAAGAAAATTACACATCTTCTTCCACCAGCCAACCCTAATGGGAGGGGTTTTAATGCTACTTGGAAGTGTGCTTATCATGCCGGAGCACCTGGACATGATACTCAAGATTGTTGGGCCTTGAAACATAAGATTCAAGATCTAATAGACAGCGGTGAGATAGTGGTCACCAAACCAGATCAACCTCATGTGCAAGACAACCCTCTTCCTCAACACAAAGAAGAAGAGGTCAACATGATCAGTTGGAGCACTGGACAAGGTTCCAATTCTAATGGCGAATCATCCCAACCCATTAAAGACGATGTTGACAAATGGGATTTGAAAGTATTATGCATACAAGCCAATCATGTATGATGATAAAACATATACTGTGTAATCAATCTTATTTATTTATTAATAAAAGAATTATTTATTAAAGGCATTTATTATCTACATGGTGTCGCTTTTAATAATATGTGATAAACCCATAGTTTTAAGCAATGTTTATTAGAATAATGATGATGATCATTCTAATGAGATCTAAATTCTTAGAAAGCTTAAAACTAAAATAGTTCCCAATCATTGGATTATTAAATTGGGGATTAGTGAATCCGGATAGATTGGTACATACGTTGCTTGCTTCATTGGATGAGGATGATTGATCTCATGATCATTTGTGTGGAGACACTAAAGCAAGTATGTAGGTGCTTATTAGAGAATAAGTTCATTTGAACGTGACTCATGCAAAGGAATACCTAATGGAGTTTTACTTACCCCGCCGATAGGAATTCACAGAGTGATAGTAAGACAAATGATCCTTGACTTGAGATCATCATAGTATCTTATATATAATGAATTATACTTTGACTTATTCCTTAAGACTCTTAGAGTATATCAAAGGGTATGCTTGGGTGTAATAAGTTATATAAGAAGATAATGAATGATCAATAAAGAATCTACCACTTAGTAAAAAAAGGAGAAATGTCCTATGTGATTCGATAAATGACAACCCAGAATCCTTGGTTAAGATGGAATGAAATTAGAAAGTAGTTTCTAATTTGCATTCATTAGAGTTGTTTCATTTAGGAATCGAAATACATATAATTAAATAAAATAAGACTTGACAAATTCCATGTCTTATATTTAATTGGGACATCAGTATGGTGGAAGGATTGAATTGTACGGTAACTATTTACTCAAAGGTTCTTTTATGATTAATGTTGAAATCTATATTATCCGGAAAGTCGTTGATCGCTAGGGAGGCTTATCCTATTGTAGAATAAATATTATTTATTTAAATAAATTATTAATTTAATTTATTTATTTAAATGAGATTAAATTGTTCTAATTGATTTATTCACAACCTAGCTTTAATATGGAGAACCTAAAGGGTCACACCATAAAAGGAAGAATAATTATTTAAGAAGTTAATGGCATAATTGTAATAATATGTTAAGTATATTTAATTTAATCTATGGTGATAGAATAAATTAAATAGCTTAATATTTATTATTTAATATTTTAGAAATATTAAATATAAATTAATAAGAGGAGTCTTATTAATATTATTACAATTATTATTATTTTAATTTCTAAAAGGTTTAGGAATTAATTTAATATAAGTACTTTCATTTATTCCTAATTGGATTAGGAAGAAAAAATTAGTTAAAGGAGTTTAATTAATTACCCTAATAGATTAGGGAGCCCATTTAATTAAAAGAGTTTAATTAAATAAATAATACCTTATTTTAATTAAAATAGGTTACATGATATCTTTATAAGAGGAGTCTTATATTAGATATCTAATATAATGTAATTCCTAGAGTTGGAGAGTCGCCTCCTTTTTTCTATTCGGATAGGAAAACTAGGGTTTGAGCCAATATCCCTTCTTCTTGAAAATTCTTCTTCTTTGGTGGATCACCTATAGAGGCCATACACTTGGGTGGCTTACATTGATCAAAGGAAGGAATCTACCCAGAGATTCAAGGAGATCATGGAGAAGTAGGAGGTGAACTGCATTCTGAGGAAGCTCGTTTCTACAAGGGTATGATTTCATAATTTCTTATTCTTCGTTTAATTAATAATATGCATAAAGGATGATTCGGGTAATTGGTTTGTGAAAAAGTTTAAAATCTGATTTTATTTCGCTTCCGCTAATTTTTCAATTTGATTGCTACTTTGATTTTCACAAAACCTAACAGGATTATGCAAAGTTCCAGTTTGCCATGGAACGAAAGATGAAAGCTCTTTGCAAACAAATTGAGCAACTGGCAGAACTGGTGACCCACCATCATCAAGTCACACACCAATTAATCAGGCAGGAGCATGCCTATCTCCTTCCGTTTGTTATGAATGCCTCCTCACCACCTTCGTAAAGAGAAGCTATGGAGGATAAGGTCATAAGAAGAGAGCAAATGCTAAAGCCCACGGATTTTTTGCCAATCGAGGGAATTTACCTATTTGGGCCAAATCTATGGAGGAGATATCGCAGATGTTGATCAACGAAGGAAGAATTACCTTCCTTCTCCTCCAATCAATCCCCATTCGTGATGCGGTTTAATTACGATGAAGTGTGTCAATATCATTCACATTCTCGCGATCACAAAGACGAGAAGAATCTTTGGGCACTCCGCTATCTCATTCGTAATCTTATTGATAGCGGTGTCCCGCAAATAGCGAGATGATTACACCGCATGCAACTCAAGGGTGGGAATGAATGTCCTACCAAATGGAAGGGATCGATGGCGCTTATATCCGACGTGGATGATGAGATCACAAAGTATTTCCCATACAACTAATTCAACTCGGAGGAGTGATATCCTTTGAAAGTGGCCGTACCAGAGACAATTTCTTTATTTTTCAGACCACAATATCCTGTTGTCAGCTTACACAAAGTTCCATGGAATTATGGAAAAGGTGAAGGATCCACGTCTCATACTACTGCACTATGGGCCACAATAAGCCAAAGTGGTTTTAAGCTTGCGAGAAGCTCCACACCAGATTTCAATACTGGACTTGGTTTTCTCTTTTGAGGATCATCTGAAGATCTTACTGAAGGTTTTGGAAGAAGCCTACTTGCCAAAATCAGTGGATGTGGAAAAATTTCAACATTTGGTTGATCACATTTTCAACAACAATGTGATATCCTTCACTGATGACGACATACCTCCCGAGGGACTGGTCATTGCAAGCCTCTGCATATTGCAGTTTTGTCTTTCGGGTACATGCTAGCTGGAGTTTTGATAGATGGAGGCTCATCTCTAAATATCTGTCCTTATGCCACCTTGGTGAAGATGAATATCAATCTCAAGCGGATCCAATGCAGCAATATGGTCATCAGAGGTTTTGATGGATCTCAACGAAATTCCATTGGAAAGATTGAATTGCCAATTGAGATTGGTCCAAATACATTCAATGTATCTTTCCACGTCCTTAAGATAGACTCAGGATATAACCTGTTATTGGGGAGGCCATTGATACACATGGCTGGAGCTGTTCTCTCCACCTTACATCAATAACTTAAATACATTATCAACAACAGTCTAGTCATCACAACGCCGAGTTTTAATGTCACGAACAAAGAACTCTACCAATTATCGCCTTCAATTCGTAAGTTGAACGGCTAGTTTTCATACTGGAAGTGAGTAACACACATACCATTCTATTGGGCGCCACTTCCGCACTCCAAGATTTCTACCGAGGTTATGGCCACCACTCAAGAAATAATGTTATTGGGTTATCAACTTTGGACAAGGGCTTGGTAAAGATAAGCGTGGTATTAAGCACCCTATCCAAATGTCCAACAAATTGGAACAAATGTAGGCCAGGATATTCGCGCGCCCGGATATAGGAATCCTCATTAAGCACAAGCGGGTTCCTCAAGCTTCACAAGACGGTGATTTTTTTCTATACCTTTACCTCATGAGTTGATGCAATCTCCAGTAAAGGTTCCAGCCCATGTTGTGGCTATGTTGTTTTCGAAACTAGTGCCAATCAAAGCAAAAGAGGTGCTGATTCCTGATCCCGAGGCGGAAGAAAAGGAACGAAAATGTAAACATGACATTGCCTTGATGATGGCAGGCATACGCGTCGTTGTTCATGATGAACATACAAACAGATACACCCCAGACGATGATTGCCTAGATGTCATGGTTATCATTTGGGAAAAGGAGGACAATGACGATCCTTCCATCACTGCAGCCCTTCAGGACTTTGCCCTCGACAATTGGAGCAGCACTCCATGCATTGGTCGGCGAGGGTAAAATGGGCAGAAAAATCCCTCTGCCATGTAGATAACTTTAATTGCTTGCTTTCCTTTACAATACTAGCAGTTATTTTATCAAGTACATGCTAACACTTTTGTATGATCGAACAGTTGCATATATTAAGTGAAATCATCTTTTGTTTCAGGACTCTGAATTTAGATGTGCCTATACTTGGTGATAAGGTGCCTTCTTTCCACAAGGGCTGTAACTTTAATGCAAAGTTGGACTCAGACTTGATGGACATCCAAGAGGACATTAAGACACCTCAGGAGATTAAGGAATGGGTCATAGACAAACCCAAACCCAATCTTAATCAAACCACTTCTTTCAATATTGGAACCTTAGACAACCCTAAGCTAATCAAAATTGGTTCAGACCTTACCACAAATCAGCGGAATGACATGGTTGCACTATTAACCCAATTCTAGGATGTCTTTGCATGGTCTCATGAAGACATGGTGGGTTTGTCCACTGACATTGTTCTTCATCGCCTTCCCATTAAAGAAGGATTCAAGTCAGTTAGGCAAAAGCTCAGGCGATTGAAACCTGAGTGGAGTTTAAAGGTTAAAGAAGAAATTATGAAATAATTTCAAGCTGGCATTATCATGGTGTCTACATATCCGGAGTGGATATCCAACATTTTCCCGTGCCTAAACCAGGGGGAAAGGTGCGAGTCTATGCGGATTATCAGGATTTGAACAAAGCTTGCCTTAAAGATAGCTTTCCCATGCCCTTTATCCACATTCTTATTGACAATACTGCTCAATACGGCATGTACTCCTTTGCTGATTGCTTTGCGGGGTACCATCAAATTATGGTCGCTGAGGAAGATCGTGAGAAAACTGCTTTCATCACGCCTTGGGGAAATTTTTGCTACAGACGGTTGTCATTTAGCCTCATCAATGCCGGGGCAACCTATCAGCAAGCTATGATGGCTCTTTTTCACGATTTAATGCATAAAGAGATAGAGATCTACGTGGATGACATCATTGTCAAATCTTGAAAGGAGGAAGACCACGTAGACCATCTCAAAAAACTTTTTAACAGGTTGCATAAGTACAACTTGAGGTTGAATCCCGCCAAGTGCGCCTTTGGTGTTAAGTCAGACAAGTTGCTAGGTTTCCTAGTCAGCCACAAAGGTATTGAACTGGATCCTACCAAAATCTAAGCCATTAAGGAAATGCCCATTCCTCAGATAGAGAAGGAAATACGGGGATTTTTGGGAAGGATCAACTTCATTAGCAGATTCATTTCTCAACTCACAGCAACCTGTGAGCCAATCTTCAAGTTGTTAAGGAAGAACTCCTCCATGAAATGGAATGATGAGTGTCAGAAAGCCTTCTTCACAATCAAAGAGTAACTGATTAACGCTCCTATTTTGGTACCTCCCAGGGATGATGTTCCCCTATTCATGTACCTGTCCATAAATGACAATGCCACCAGGTCAGACATATCTTTGGGCAAAAAAAACAATAGAGGCCAAGAACGAGCTATCTATTACCTCAACAAAAGATTCAGCATCAGTGAACACAAGTACACTCTGATTGAAAAGACTTGTTGTGCTTTAGCATGGGCTTCCATGAGGTTACAACATTACCTCCATGGTCACACAACCCATCTCATATCCCGAATGGATCCTCTCAAGTAAGTGTTCAAGAAGCCCATCTTTGAATTGTCGATCGTCTAGATGGCGCTTGATCCTACAAAGAATTTGACATCGCTCACGTGATGCAAAAAGTCTCACAAAGGTCAAGGAATTGTGGATCAACCGTCTGGCCGGACCGCAGGGACTACAAACCCTTGAAACATACTTTCCGATGAAGGGATAATGACCGCTTCGCCATAACATCATCGATGATACATCCCGTATGTGGAGAATGTATTTTGATGGAGTCATTAACACGTAAGGCTCGAGTCGAGCGTTCTAATATCCCAGACGGGGAGTAGTATCCCGTCGCCGTCAAATTGCAGTTTGTTAGCACAAATAACATAGCTGAGTATGAAGGCTGTATCATGGGGCTAAAACTTGCCCGTTCAATGGGCATCAGGAGGTTAACTGTCTTTGAGGATTCTGAATCGGTAATCAGACAATCCACAGGAATCTATCAAACCAAAGAATTACATTTGCTGCCTTACCATCGGCAAGTTCTGCAGATGGCTTTGGAGTTCTAAGAAATCTCCTTTCTACACATTCCTCGTAATAGGAATGATTTTGCAGATGCATTAGCAACGTTGGCCTCCTTGGTTTACATACCTGACAAGGAAAACATGCCAAACATCACGTTTACTCTACAAAAAGCCCCAGTCTATGGGAATTACGTTGGAGAAGTATCGGATGAGCTACCTCACATCCACAATCCTTGGTATCATCACATCAAGGAGTATCTGCGAGATGGATCTACACCCGCTAAGGCGAGCCTAACTGAGAAGAGGAAGAT
The DNA here is from genome assembly GCA_020205615.1 of Panax quinquefolius. Lineage (NCBI taxonomy): Eukaryota > Viridiplantae > Streptophyta > Magnoliopsida > Apiales > Araliaceae > Panax > Panax quinquefolius. Next base: position 74,316,056 of record CM035159.1, on the reverse strand, counting down.
TCATCGACTTGCTATGAAATTCTACTTGAGCGGAGATGCACTCTACAAAAGAGATGCTGGATTAGGTCTCCTCAGATGTCTAGATAAAGACCAAACTCAGAGACTCATGGATGAGATCCATGGTGGAATATGTGACCCTCACATGAGCGGACCCCTACTTGTCAAGAAGATCCTCAGAACGGGGCATTATTGGCTTACACTCAAAGTTGACTGTGATGATCACGTCAAGAGGTGCTATCAATGCCAGATTCATGGGAATCCTATCCACGCCCCTCCAAGGGAACTCCATAATATGAGTTCGCCATGGCCCTTCTCAATGTGGGGGAATGGACGTGATCGTGCCCATCGAGCCCAAAGCCAAATGTGGACATCGATTTATATTCACCATGATCGACTACTTCACCAAATGGGTAGAAGCAGCCTCCTTCCCCAGGGTTACTAAAGAAGTCATCATTGCTTTTATCAGAAATAATGTTGTTTGTCGATATGGACAACCAGAGGTCATTGTGTCAGACAATGCTAAGAACCTCAACAACAAAATGATGAAGGAGTTATCCAGAAAATTCCACATCAAACACCTCAATTCCGTCATCTACCATCCAAAGATGAATGGTTCTATTGAAGTGGCTAATAAAAACATCAAAAAGATCATGCAGAAAATGTCTGCCAATCACAAAGGATGGCCTGACCTCTTGCCTCTGACTTTATTAGCCTATAGAACTTCCATGCGTGCTTCCACTGGGGCAACCCCCTACTCATTAGTCTATAGGATAGAAGCAGTGCTCCCCATAGAGGTGGAAATGGAATCCCTCAGAGTATTGATGGATGCTCAGTTGGATGAAGACCAATGGGTATAAGATAGGTATCACTAATTGTCTCTAATAGACAAAAGGCAATCCGCGGCTATCTTCCATGGTCAGTTATATTAGCAAAGGATCGCACGATCCTACAACAGAAAAGTCTGACTACGACAATTCAAACACATGACTTGGTTTTGAAGAAGATCATTGACAACCAAGATCTATCTAAGGGAAAATTCGCTTCTAACTGGGAAGGCCCATTTGTTGTCAAGGAGGTATTGACAGGAGGTGCTCTCAGATTGTAATAAATGGACGGTGATGAATTTCCACAACTTATCAACTCGGACACTGTGAAACGGTACTATGTCTGAAGTTACCATCAAACAAACATCCTGGTTTTGATAATCAAATCACCAGTCATTCCGGTTTTGAACCCTCTCCTTTTTGCATACTCTTCTGCCCCTCAGGGAAACATACACTTTAAACCAACAGCCTGGTTTCACTTCATTTCAAACCTTCCATACAATTTTGATTATCCTGAAGATGGGATTTAACCTTTCACAATTTTGGTTATCCTGAAGACGGGATTGAACCTTTCACACTTGCAGTTTATCCTGAAGACGGGATTAAACTTTTCTACGCCTGTAGTTTATCCTAAAGACGGGATTAAACTTTTCTACACTTGCAGTTTGTCCTGAGGATGGGATCAAACTTTTTCCACACTTGCAGTTTATCCCCATTATGGGATCAAACTTTCTTCTCCCCGCAGTATAGCCTGCATATGGGATTCACGCTTTTTCTTCAGCAGCGGTTCGTCCTGAGGGGCGAACTACGTCGACCTGATCTCCCTGATACCCGGGGGTACGTAGGCAACCATATTCTATATGGCCCAATCACAATATAGAAAAACAACAAAAACATTTTTGCCCTTTCTATACAAAAACAACAAAAATATTTTTACACCTATCTGCCTTTCACATTCAGCATTGAACCTCGTACACCAAGTTCAAACTACGCAGACTTGATCTCCTCTTTAATAGGAGTACGTAGGCAGCCATTTATGGTTTAGTCTAACCCCTACCAGAACAAAAATTATTGTCACACGGTACTGGGATCAACCTTTAATTCACTATATTTCATCGGTTTCAAATCAAAGGGATGGAATTACCCAACCTCTTCTCACAAATAGAAGATTCGGTGACCATATAAGCTGCGACCGTGCCTCAAAGAGCAATACCAACCCATAAGAGATGGAATTAACTAGGCTTCTCACAAATAGAAGTATCATGCGACCATCCGTGGTGCGGTCGATCTCGAGAGAGGAAGAAACCACCTCCTTTCCACTTTTCCATACAGATACCAAATCCCAAGACACCAAAGATGGTAGGTATTTACGTAAATCAATGATCCGCTTACGAGAGATCTTGCACACGCCTCAATGTCCATCTATCAAGGATAGGTTCGTAATGCATCAAGATCACAAGGCCCCAAGAAAAACAGCAAAATATCGAGCAAGTATCAAGGCATAACTAAAAGGGAAGTGAATCAAAATATATTTCCCTACCATACATAATTCTGTTTGATATATACATATTTGCTGTACCTAACAAAATGGCTAAGCTAGTCTAGGCAGGAAAATACAAAGCTATCTATAGATCTGTATGTATGTGGACTATCAGATCTAACATAGCATCCCTGTCTGAAAACGGAGGTAGCGCTGCAAGATCCTGCCCAAGGATATCTACACGAGCTAGCAGATCAGAGGCTATCTGCATGGTGGCATAATGCTCATCAATGTAAGAACTCATGTTGGTAAGACTGACAGTCATCTGGGATCTAGCGGAAGTACTATCTACAATGGCCATATCCCTAGCAGATAAGGCGGCATCCCGCTCTGCAATCAATACATCCCTGGTTGATCTAGCCTCATCCCTATCTAACAGAGCGGCGTCTCTCTCATCAAGAGCTGTTAACATCGCGACCCTAGCCTGATCTCTATCATAGGTCATCAGATGTAAGCTCTGCTCCAAATGTTTGTCTTAGAATCTTTGAGTAACATGGCGATAATAGGTGGAGAATCCATCACAAATCTTTGGCAACCCAATGATCAAATCTATAGGCTCCTCATCATCAGAATCAATCCCCTGCACTATGGATACTGCCGCAGCCGATGCAGTCTCTATCTCCATCCATATGGAATACTCAGAGAACAACTGGATGGTGACGAAAACTCGGTCGACTCTCGGCGATCCCAACAGCATACAACTTTGGATCTCAGTAATCTGCAGATAAACGGTGTGAAGCGAAGCGCTGACTTGCTGCCCCATCATACGGATGAAAATCCTGAAATTGGTCAAACTAACACATAACGACTAATAGGTGGTAAGTGATCATGCCCCTCAAACCAGCTAGAGAGAGATAATCCATGCATGGAGCATGAGTAATGAAGCTGTAGGGTGAGCTAAGCCCTGAACACGGTAATATAGCAAATGGGTCTCTAATCCCTGCCAGAAAAGCTAACCACGATGCAACATCTGTACACTCCGCAGGCTGGAAGGAGTATGACATGGCTATATCATGGGTGAAACAAAACCCCTTCCGTCTAAATGTGCCAATTGGTCTCAAGTGTGACATAAACCACACATACTGATTTGAATCGAAGCTACTGTAAAAACACTCCTGCCGATAAGTGCAAAGAATGTGTAGTGACCTCGAGTCTCCACAATGATCATCGGTACAATGGTATAACCCTCCCTAAGAGCTCTCACTACCATAATGACGCCGATATCCAGCTCATCCATGTACCGCGACATGAAGACGTATGACAATACGCATAGAAGTAGTACATCTACTTTGGCTGAACGCCAATGGTCCTCCAGTGTGGTGAAATCCTCGGAATGCCGTGCATAGCTATCCTCAGAGCCAAACCTGTCAAACAGGAAACGCTGGGATATCATGTGGCCAGATGTAATCTCGTCCTGGACCACTCTACGCCTCAATCTGGTGAGGGTTATGAACTATCTGCTCATGTCTCCGATAGCCATATGCACGCAAGGTCTGTCCAGTGGCAACATCATCAACCGTGCATACTCCTCCAAAGTAGGAGTCAACTCCTGGGTCCCAAATTGGAAAACCTGCCTCTCCGATACCCAGTGCTCTAGCATACCCTCTACAAATCCTGTGGGAACTTGAAACATCAATGAAATCATAGTATGCTATAGCAAATCATCTACGATCACCATGTCGGCGGTGATATACTATCATACCATGAACGCGTACGGATACCACCAAAATGGTGGGGTATGATCAATCTGACTAATCGTCGAAGAAGACATCTCATGCAGGCGGTGTCATAAGACCATCCAGGGGTCAATGCTGAATATCTCTGGACATACATACATATGCATAACATAATAACATGCATGATACAATAGATGGCACTATGATATAGGGAATAGAAAACTGTACATACATTCCTAAGTATATCATCATCTAATACATCTATGTACAACTAAAATACAGGGAAATGGGGTGAAGCTACCTAGCAGCTAACAGAGGCCTATCAAAAGAGATAGCGAGAAATACATCAGAAAAAGTCAATGGTATCGATGTCTACATCATCAATACTGTCCACCTGATGTAACTCCTCCTGAGTCACTAGATCTCTATCCACAGGGATGTCAAGCCGATATAAGGGAGGATCTACGCCGGCAAAGCCATATGGGTTGAGGGGCCAGCGCCAGAGCTGGAAGGATCAAAAGTATCTACCTCTAAAGGATCTCTGCCCAAATGCTGAATGAAAAGATGTGTCCGGTCCAACTGCCGAGTCAATCTGTCAATCTGTGTCACATGAGTCGGATCTCTGACACAAGCTAGCCAATCCGTCATCATCACGGATCCTGGAACCATATCCCCCATAAACTGTGTGGCGCGGGTCTGAGCTCCAATAGTACGAGGGATCCACCAATGTTGGAACATCTCCTGAGACCAGGGGGCCTCTGACAATGTAAAACCTTCAATCCCCATCAATGGGATGTCAATGATGGGTGACTGCGAAACAAGCCAATAACGCCTGACAGAAGGCAAGATCGGCATACGGATCTCTCCTATAGTGCTCCTGATAGCACACTCTCCTAAATAGAGCTCCCATTATCCATCTATAAAGAGAGGAATCCTGCGGGTGGAAATAACGTACTCTACTCCAGTCGGGTACCCATCCTCAAATCCAACTCCCAAATGCTCTCCAGAGTAGGGAATTCATCTGATGACATTAGCTGTCAACAACTCCAGCTGTAGGTGACAATGAGTGAAACCCTCAGCAATAGGGACCTCCACCAGTATGGAATGATACCATCTCTGTCCTCGTGGATAGGTATCTAAACCTAACACGCTCATCATCGAAATAATAAGGAGTTAATTTGATATAATGCTTTGGTTATGGGTGAAATGTGCAAATTTTACAAAATAAGCAAGTGGTTATAAAATATTAATTTTTGTCGGGGAATATTCATTTGGTGGTGGAATATTCTTTTTGTAGGGAATATCCATCGTGACAGTATGATCGTTTTATGGGCCCCATTAGAAAATAATGTCGGATGAAGAAAAGCGACAAAGTTTGAGTTTTTATAAATAACGGCGTAATTGTTCTTTTATTAACCTTTATTAGATTACACGGTGGTTAAAATACGATGTCTGGCGTGGTTGAGCATAGCACGGTATTGCACAGATATTGTTGAATTATTGATTCTTACGTAAAAGGCATTACTCGATAATTATTCACGATAATTCTTGTTTCAATATTTTATTTTATTGATTCAATAATTGTTGCGTTGATAGTTTATATTATTGTTGTTTCAATAATTGTCATTTGCACTGATATTTCCCATTATCGGATCGATAATTCATATTATTTGAATAATATTATTAGATAGCATTATTAGCAATGTCTAGAAAGTTACATCGAAGGAGAGGTTTGGTCACTAATTGCGCATGAGTGAGGAGAAATCCTTATTGGAAAGCCCCTCTTTCTTGGGAGCGCAGTGGTTGTCATAATTGTGATTACTATAATATTATTTGTGAATAATTAATTATTGATTTATATGATAAGAAATATTTATTTGATGTGGATATAAATGATGGATTTATTTATTTTATGTGGTTATAATTGAAGGAATTAATGTTGAGGTGTTTTATCGATATTTTTTTATCCGGAATGGAGGTATTAAAAATCAAATCGATATTTTTTTACGATATATTAAATGAGTTATAATTTTTAATCCGGATAGATGGATCGTTGTGATTTTTGGATATGTTATACATATATAAGTTGAGTATATGTCCACAAATTTTGAGCACCGTTAAAAATGAACGAATGATTTGTTATGAATTTTAAGAGGTGATTGATTCGGAAATTAGGTTTATAAATGATTTTGGTGGAAAATTCTAGAATTGAGTGGGCCCCACTTGTGGTTGGTGAAGAAATGTGCTTGAATTTTATTTCAAATATGGTGGGTGGCAATAGTAGCGGGTAAAGCCATCGGTGTAGCAAGTCAAAAAAATTGCCGTGATAACATTTTCCTATAAATAGAGGGCTAAGTTAGAATTGAAAATCACACTAGAAATAAAGTTTTCTTTCTCTCTATATTATCGGCGTATTTTTGTGAGTATTTTGATACTTTGAGAGTTGTTGTTACTGTACAAGTTTCTTCAACTTTATATCTAGATATTCCATCGGAAATCTTGTTATTTTGAGGTAAGGGATGTTATTTTCTTCTTAAATGATATTATTTTCTTGAATATCATTATCTTAGAAATATTGGTGAACTTTTTAATCAAATTTGGAACTTTTGTGTGTCGGGGTTACTATTCACGTATACGGCACTAATCACATATACGACACTATTCACGAATATGGCACTATTCACCGAAAAATAAAATTTTTCCTTTTTATCCAAAATGTCTATTATGTTTACTATCTTTGATTGTATCCATGTTTTGATCTTTATTTTTGAATTCTGCTTCACAATTGGTTATTATGAAGTATTATTGATCTTGGATAAAGCGTTATCTGAATCCTAATATTTGTCCTTCATGTCTCATTTGGATTCGTTTTCTTTAAAATATTTTTCATCATCCTCAGTCCTAAATGATGATATTACTGAATATCTTTGGCCTGTAGTGCAAAGATGAATGATTAACTGATGAATATCTTTGGCCCGTAGTGAAAAGATGAACAGGTGTTGAGATGAACATGACCGACTGGTGATATAAATGAATATCTTTGGCCTGTAGTGCAAAGATGAATATTTGATTAAAGATGTATATTGATTGATGTTACAGGGATAAAATATTGATGATGGACTTTTAAATCTTAGAAGATAGTAGAATTCATTCTCTACGTGACTCTTCTAATGGATTGTTGTTTCCGCTGCATTTGTTGATCTAAAACTTGTTGTCTATTATATTCTATCAGATTTTCCCTGTTGAAGACTAATGATAATTTGTTGTATATTATCTTAGTCATAATATTCTTTACTGGGCTAGTTGAGCTCACCCTTTTCCTTTTTGTTCCATTTTTCTTCTCAGGAGGTGAGAACATAGCAGGATCTAGTCGGGGTATGGAGTGATGGTTCTAGAAAGATGTTTTAGCAGTCCTCACTATTTCTATAAAATAGTGTATGAATAATTATAATGAGGACTTATTTGAGTGTTGATATTGTTTAGAAGACAATATTTGTATTTAAACTCACATTATGTGTTGTAGTATTTTGCACGACAATTGTATTATTGAAGTTGTAGTTTGCTTTTTGTACCATGTATTTGGCGACTCAGAATGGGTGTTGTATACCTATTTTGGGGGCGTCACAGTTGGTATCAAAGCTTAGGGATATGGTCTCTGGCGGAGATCGGGGAATAGAACTAGGAGGGGAGAGATGAGTAAATCCTTCGCTAGTGTGTCCTATCTAAGCTTATTTGTTGGTCGGTCATAATATAGGGATATTATGTGATATGTTAATTTGTTTAATTAACCCTTGTTTATATGGCGATATTTAAGAATGGCGGTGAGAAGCGTTAACAATGGAAGTGAATGAGATCATGGAGACACCTCTAATCACCAACCGAGTATAATGTGATGTCGGTGAAGAAGAATTACAGATATCCATGTTGTGAGTGAAGAATTGATAGTTACATCCGAGATAGTCACAGAGATAGCAGTGAGAGAGTGAGGAAGAAGAGGAAGAAGAGGTGTCGAGGAGAATTTATTAGAAGAATTTTATGATCGAAATTTAGAATTGCAAAATCGAATTCATGAGTTAGAAGAAGCGGTTTGAAGAGAACGGCGATGCGTGGTGGAACAAAAGGATGCAACAATTCAAGCTTGTGTTACCCGATATGTGATGCTTGAACAGAAGCACTCTTTGGCAGAGTATAGGACGATAAAGCTGGAATTTGAGCTGAAAGAAGAAACAACTGAACGAGTGAGAATGAGTGATGCATGGGTAAAAACCGCACGACACGTTGATATTGTGGAAAGAGATGTCCGATCTAAGAAGACTAAAATAGATGATATGTATTTCTCTTTTTGAACAGTAATTGAGAGAACCCAACATCGAGTTTTGAATTACCCTGTACATTGCGGTCAACCCCAATTCCATATGGATCGAAGATTAATGATTCAGATCATGAAACAGGAGTACGATGAAGTAGTTGAGGGTGGAATATGCCTTATAGAAAAATTCAATTTCAACGGTAGTGATGACACCAAATCTTGCCCCAACAAAATCAAAGCCGGTAGTTCAAGGAGAGCGGTTGTCGTAACTTTCCAAACAAGTGAGGAACCCAAATGAAGTTATCACGGGTTAGTTAATCATAAATTTTTTAAAAAGTTTATACCTTACTAGATCTGGGTTTACCCCATTCTTTTATCTCTCTGCTTGTGCTCAACGTTTAAACTTGACTTGGGAGAAATTAGACTTTGACTTATCTGTGGAGACTCAGATTAGGAGAAACCTTTATCACATCCATTTTTTATAAATCTTGCTTAATCCAAGTTGGCACAATGACATTACACATTGATCTTATCTCTTTAAAGATACTTGCATTTTGATGTGATTTTAGGAATTGATTGGTTAACCACTCATCATGCCAAAATTGATTATTTTACGTAAGGTTGTTAGTTTTCATATTCTAACCAACTTTGTTATGCGAATTCAAGAACCAAACCATTGAAGTCAAACACTTTCATATCAAGCCATAAAGCCATTCGTTTATTGAAAAATGGATGTCAAACTTTTTTAGCCCATGTTATGGATTTGAATAAAAATACGTCGGTTTGAATAAAATTTACATTGTTAGTAAATTTCTGATGATGTATTTCCTAAAGAATTTCCTGGCCTACCCCGAGAGTGTGATATTGAATTTTGAATCGACTTTGAACCCGGTACAAAACCCATTTCTAAAATGTTTTATCAAATGGCTCTATTGAACTTGGGAGTTAAAACCCAAGTATAAAGTTGGTACTCGAGCCTCTATCTGGTGACTTCCTTTGTGGAATGCACCAAAGCCGGACTCTCTCGTAGGGAACTCTATATTTATGTGGTGGTAAAACGATAGGTGCCATTGTGGCGTGCAATCCAAGATTGGGATATGAATCACGATATGAGAGCAACTTAAGTCGATAATCAAAATATCTAGCTTTACAGGCTTAATTGGTTACTTATCGGAGATTCGTGGAAGGATTTTCTCGAATCGCTACTCAGTTAACTTAGTTGACTCGGAAGATACAAAATTAAGTATGGAAGCGAGGAATGCGAGAAGATTTTCAAAGAGTTCAAGAGCGACTCATTTGACACTTGTTACGACCATACCATCTGGAAAAGTGAGCGTGATAGGCGGCGCGTTGAGTAAAATATCGTACAAGCAATGCGAGTGCGATATTGTTGAACACAAAGACCTATTTTGTATAATTTACAAATGATAGAAATAGAGTTAAAGACTCTAGGGACCCACGTTATGATGATATCTGAGTAGAATCGACTTTAATCGATAAAGTTAAAAGCGCTTTCGAGCTACACCCACTGAGAGCTAATGAATATAAAGAAAAAGGTTGCAAGAAGGCGTTATTCTAGAAGCGAAGTCGATGAAGATAAGAAAGCTCAAACCTTGATTTATTTGAAATCCTCGATCGAGTAGGAATCGTGGCCTATAGACTACGCCTTAGCGCTAAGTATGTTGCGTGTTCATAACATTTTTCACGTGTCGATGTTACGTAAATATGTGGACGACCCAACCACATTATTGAGTTAGAACCGAGGCGAGATAGCCGAATATTTAACGTACGAGGAGGTACTTGTCAAGATCTTGGATAGGAAAGAGCATGTCCTACGCACCAAGGTTATACCACAAGTTAAGGTTTTATGGAGGAACCATGCTATTGAAGAAATGACCTGGGAGTTGGAATCGGAAATGAAAGCGAGGTACCTTCACCTTTTTGAAACACTAGGTACGTCCGTCAATTTCGAGGACAAAATTTTATAAGGAGGGGAGGTTGTAAGACCCCAACTTATTATAAATAAAATTGAATTTTCTCTATTCATTATTCTTGAAATAATAAGGTGTTAATTTGATATAATGCTTTGGTTATGGGTGAAATGTGCAAATTTTACAAAATAAGCAAGTGGTTATAAAATATTCATTTTTGTCGGGGAATATTCGTTTGGTCGTGGAATATTCTTTTTGTCGGGAATATTAAATGCGACGGTATATGACCATTTATGGGCCCCATAGCGGAATAAGCTATGGATGAAGAAAACGACAAAGTTTGAGTTTTTATAAATAACGGCGTAATTATTCTGAATTAACATTTGTTGGATTACGTGGTGGTTAAAATACGATACTGGCTGGTTTGCCTTGCGATGCACTTTTACGGTATTACGCAGTATTATTGAATTATTGATTTACGTGAAAGCACTACTCGATAATTGTTACGATGAATTACTATTCAATATTTTATTTTATTGATTCAATAATTGCTTGCGTTGATAGTTTATATTATTGTTGTTTGAATAATTGTCATTTGCATGATATTTCCCATTATCGGATCAATAATTCATATTATTTGAATAATATTATTAGATAGCATTATTGGCAATGTCTAGAAAGTTACATCGAGGAGAGGTTTGGTCACCTAATTGCGCGCCCGATGGAGAAAATCCTTATTGAAAGCCCCTCTTTCACAGAAATGCGGCTGGTTGTCATTATTGTGATTACGTAATATTATTTGTGAATAATTAATTATTGATTTATATGATAAGGAAATATTTATTTGATGTGGATATAAATGATGGATTTATTTATTTTATGTGGTTATAATTGAAGGAATTAATGTTGAGGTGTTTTATCGATATTTTTTGTCGGAATGGAGGTATTAAAAATCAAATCGATATTTTTTACGATATATTAAATGAGTTATAATTTTTAATCAAATAGTTGGATCGTTGTGATTTTTGGATATGTTATACATATATAAGTTGAGTATATGTCCACAAATTTTGAGCAGATTAAAAATGAGCGTATGATTTGTTATGAATTTTAAGAGGTGATTGATTAGAAATTAGGTTTATAAATGATTTTGGTGGAAAATTCTAGAATTGAGTGGGCCCCACTTGTGGTTGGTGAAGAAATGTGCTGAATTTTATTTCAAATGTGGTGGGTGGCAATAGTAGCGAGTAAAAAAAGCCATCAATTGTGGCAGTCGAGTTTGCTTGGTGATGCTAACATTTTCTATAAATAAATAGAGGGGTTAGAATTGAAAATCACACGAAAATAAAGTTTTCTCTCTCTCTCTCTATATATTATCGAATTATCGGCGTATTTTTGTGAGTATTTTGATACTTTGAGAGTTTGTTATTCGGTTGCAAGTTTCCTTTGACTTTATATCCAGATATTCATTCGAAATCTTGTTTTTTTTGAGGTAAGGATGTTATTTTCTTCTTAAATGATATTATTTTCTTGAATATCATTATGCCAAAATATTGGTGAACTTTTTAATCAAATTTGGAACTTTTTGTGTCGGGGTTACTATTCACGTATCACGGCACTTATTCACGTATTATGACACTTTATTCACGAATACGACCTTATTCATAGAAAAATGAAAATTTTTCCTTTTGTCCAAATGTCTATTATGGTTACTATCTTTGATTGTATCCATGTTTTTTCTCTTTATTTTTGAATTACGCTTCACAATTGGTTATTATGAAGTATTATTGATCTTGGATAAACTGTTATCTGAATCCTAATATTTGTCCTTCATCTCCATTTGGATTCGTTTTCTTTAAAATATTTTTCATCATCCTCGGTCTTAAATGATGATATTCTTGAATATCTTTGGCTTTTAGTGCAAAAGATGAATGATTAAGCGATGAATATCTTTGGCGTAGTAGTGCGAGATGAGCAGTGTTGAGATGAACATGACCGACTGGTGATATAAATGAATATCTTTGGCCTGTAGTGCAAAGATGAATATTTGATTAAAGATGTATATTGATTGATGTTACAGGGATAAAATATTGATGATGGACTTTTAAATCATAGAAGATAGTAGAATTCATTCTCTACGTGACTCTTCTAATGGATTGTTGTTTCCGTTGCATTTGTTGATCTAAAACTTGTTGTCTATTATATTCTATCAGATTTTTCCCTGTTGAAGACTAATGATAATTTGTTGTATATTATCTTAGTCGTAATATTCTTTCTTTGGGCTAGTTGAGCTCACCCTTTTCCTTTTTGTTCCATTTTTCTTCTCAGGAGGTGAGAACATAGCGAGGATCTAGTCGGGTATGGAGTGATGGTTCTAGAAAGATGTTTTAGCGATCCTCACTATTTACGTAAAATAGTGTATGAATAATTATAATGAGGACTTATTTGAGTGTTGATATTGTCTAGAAGACAATATTTGTATTTAAACTCACATTATGTGTTGTAGTATTTTTTACGACAATTGTATTATTGAAGTTGTAGTTTGCTTTTTGTACCATGTATTTGGCGACTCAGAATGGGTGTTGTATACCTATTTTGGGGCGTCACGGTTAGTATCAAAGCTTAGGGATATGGTCTCTGGCGGAGATCGGGGAATAGAACTAGGAGGGGAGAGATGAGTAAATCCTTCTCTAGTGTGTCCTATCTAAGCTTATTTATTGATCGGTTATAATATAGGGATATTATGTGATATGTTAATTTGTTTAATTAACCCTTGTTTCATGGCAGTATTTAGAATGGCTGCTGAGAACGTTAACAATGAAGTGAATGAGATCATGGAGACACCTCTAATCACCAACTAGTATAATGTGATGTCAGGCGAAGAAGGAATTACAGATATCCATGTTGTGAGTGAAGAATTGATAGTTGCACCTGAGATAGTCACAGAGATAGTAGCTGAGAGTGATGAAGAAGAGGAAGAAGAGGTGTCTGAGGAGAATTTGTTAGAAGAATTTTATGATCGAAATTTAGAATTGCAAAATCGAATTCATGAGTTTGAAGAGCAGGCTGAAGAATGGCAGGCGGTCGTGGAACAAAAGGATGCAACAATTCAAGCTTGTGTTACCCGATATGTGATGCTTGAACAGAAGCACTCTTTGGCAGAGTATAGGACGATAAAGCTGGAATTTGAAATTTGAAAGAAAAACAAGCTGAGCAGTGAGAATGAGTGATGCATGGGTAAAAAGCATACGACGACGCGTTGATATTGTGGAAAGAGATGTCCGATCTAAGAAGGCTAAAATAGATGATATGTATTTCTCTTTTTGATGACAATTGAGAGAACCCAACATCGAGTTTTGAATTACCACAGTACATTGCGGTCAACCCCAATTCCATATGGATCGAAGATTAATGATTCGAGATCATGAAGCGAGTATGCGATGAAGTAGTTGAGGTGGAATATGCCTATAGAAAATTCAATTTCAACGGTAGTGATGACACCAAATGCTGCCCTAGACAAGTCAAAGCCGGGTAGTTCAAGGGAGAGCGGTTGTCCTGACTTCCCAACAAGTGAGGAACCCAAATGAAGTTATCACGGGTTAGTTAATCATAAATTTTTGTAAAGTTTATACCTCACTAGATACCGGTTCTACCCATTCTTTTATCTCTCTTGCTTGTGCTCAACGTTTAAACTTGACTTCGGAGAAATTAGACTTTGACTTATCTGTGGAGACTGCGTTAGGAGAAACCTTTATCACATCCACTGTTTATAAATCTTGCTTAATCCAAGTTGGCACAATGACATTACCTGTTGATCTTATTTCTTTAAAGATACTTGCATATAACGTGATTTTAGGAATTGATTGGTTAACCACTCATCATGCCAAAATTGATTATTTTCGTAAGGTTGTTAGTTTTCATATTCCTAACCAACCTGTTATGCGAACTCAAGCAACCAAACCATTGAAGTCAAACACTTTCATATCAAGCCATAAAGCCATTCGTTTATTGAAAAACGGATGTCAAGCTTTCTTAGCCCATGTTATGGATTTGAATAAAGACACGTCGGATTTGAATAAAATTTCTATTGTTAGTTAATTTCCTGACGTATTTCCTAAAGAATTTCCTGGCCTACCCCCAGAGTGTGATATTGAATTTTGTATCGACTTTGAACCCGGTACAAAACCCATTTCTAAAATGTTTTATCAAATGGCTCATATTGAACTTCAGGAGTTAAAAACCCAAGTACAAAAGTTGGTACTCGAGCCTCTATCTGGTGACTTCCTTTGTGGAATCCACCAAAGTCAGACTCTCCGTAGGGAACTCTATATTTATTTGGTGGTAAAACGATAGGTGCCATTGTGACGTGCAATCCAAGATTGGGATATGAATCACGTATGAGAGCAACTTAAGTCGATAATCAAAATATCTAGCTTTCTACAGAAGCTTAATTGGTTACTATCGGAGATTCGTGGAAGGACTTTCTCGAATCGCTACTCTCAGTTAACTTAGTGACTCTCGAAAGATACAAAATTAATTATGGAAGCGAGGAATGCGAGAAGATTTTCTAAGAGTTCAAGAGGCGACTCATTTGGCACTTGTTACGACCATACCATCTGGGAAAAGCGAGCGTGGTAGTAGCGTTGCGTTGAAGTATGAAATATCGTGCACAGCAAGTGCGAGTGCGATATTGTTGAACACAAAGACCTATTTTGTATAATTTACAAATGATAGAGATAGAGTTAAAGACTCTAGGGACCCACGTGATGATATATCTGAGTAGAATCGACTTTAATCGATAACGTTAAAAGCCACTCAAAAGCTACACTGACACGGTGATGAATATAAAGAAGAAGGTGCGAATGGCGTTATTCTAGAAGCGAGTCGATGAAGATAAGAAAGCTCAAACCTTGATTTATTTGAAATCCTCGATCGAGTAGGAGCGTGGCTATAAACTGCGCCTTAGCGCAGTATGTTTGCGTGTTCATAACATTTTTCACGTATCGATGTTACGTAAATATGTGGATGACCCAACCACATTATTGAGTTAGAACCGAGGCGAGATAGCCAGAAGATTTAACGTCACGAGGAGGTACTGTCAAGATCTTGGATAGGAAAGAGCATGTCCTACGCACAAAATTATACCACAAGTTAAGGTTTTATGGAGGAACCATGCTATTGAAGAAATGACACGGGAGTTGGAATCGAAAATGAAAGCGAGGTACCCTCACCTTTTCAAAACACCAGGTACGTCACGTCGATTTCGAGGACAAAATTTCATAAGGAGGGAGGTTGTAAGACCCCAACTTTTATAAATAAAATTGAATTTTTCTCTATTCATTATTCTTGAAATAATAAGGTGTTAATTTGATATAATGCTTTGGTTATGGGTGAAATGTGCAAATTTTACAAAATAAGCAAGTGGTTATAAAATATTCATTTCTGTCGGGGAATATTCGTTTGGTGGTGGAATATTCTTTTTGTCGGGAATATTAAATGCGACGGCATGACCATTTATGGGCCCATAGCTTGAATAACTGTTGGATGAAGAAAATGACAAAGTATGAGTTTTTTTTAAATAACGGCGTAATTATTCTGAATTAACCTTTGTTGGATTACGTGGTGGTTAAAATACGATGTCTGCGTGGTTGCCTGATGGAGCAGCACATACGGTATTACAATATTTATTGAATTATTGATTCTTACGTGAAGGCACTACTCAATAATTGTTACGATAATTACTGTTCAATATTTTATTTTATTGATTCAATAATTCTTTGCGTTGATAGTTTATATTATTGTTGTTTCAATAATTGTCATTTATGATATTTCCCATTATCGGATCAATAATTCATATTATTTGAATAATATTATTAGATAGCATTATTAGCAATGTCTAGAAAGTTACATCGATGAGAGGTTTGGTCACCTAATTGCGGCAAGATGAGAGAAATCCTTATTGGAAAGCCCCTCTTTCTGAGGAGCTGCTGGGTTGTCATTATTGTGATTACGTAATATTATTTGTGAATAATTAATTATTGATTTATATGATAAGAAATATTTATTTGATGCGGATATAAATGATGGATTTATTTATTTTATGTGGTTATAATTGAAGGAATTAATGTTGAGGTGTTTTTTATCGGTATTTTTGTCGGAATGGAGGTATTAAAAATCAAATCGGTATTTTTACGATATATTGCGTGAGTTATAATTTTTAATCCGATAGTTGGATCGTTGTGATTTTTTGATATGTTATACATATATAAGTTGAGTATATGTCCACAAATTTTGAGCAGTTAAAATGAATGTATGATTTGTTTTGAATTTTAAGAGGTGATTGATTGAAATTAGGTTTATAAATGATTTTGGTGGAAAATTCTAGAATTGAGTGGGCCCCACTTGTGGTTGGTGAAGAAATGTGCTTTGAATTTTATTTCAAATGTGGTGGGTGGCAATAGTAGCGAGTAAAAAGTCCATCGGTGGCAGTCAAGTTTGCTTGGCGTGCTAACATTTTCTTATAAATAGAGGATAAGTTAGAATTGAAAATCACACGAAATAAAGTTTTCTTTCTCTCTCTATATTATCGGCGTATTTTGTGAGTATTTTGATACTTTGAGAGTTGTTGTTACGGTGCAAGTTTTTTTCAAGACTATATCAGATCGATATTCGATCGGAAATCTTGTTATTTTGAGGTAAGGGATGTTATTTTCTTCTTAAATGATATTATTTTCTTCAATATCATTATGCCAAAATATTGGTGAACTTTTTAATCTAATTTGGAACTTTTTTTATCGGGGTTACTATTCACGTATACGGCACTATTCACGTATTCGACACTATTCATGAATACGACACTATTCACCGAAAAATAAAATTTTTCCTTTTTATCCAAAATGTCTGTTATGTTTACTATCTTTGATTGTATCCATGTTTTGATCTTTATTTTTGAATTCTGCTTCACAATTGGTTATTATGAAGTATTATTGATCTTGGATAAACTGTTATACGAATCCCTAATATTTGTCCTTACATCTCACTTGGATTCGTTTTCTTTAAAATATTTTTCATCATCCTCGGTCTTAAATGATGATATTCTTGAATATCTTTGGCTTTTGTAGTGCAAAGATGAATGATTAATCGATGAATATCTTTGGCCCGTAGTGAAAAGATGAGCAGTGTTGAGATGAACATGACCATTTGGTGATATAAATGAATATCTTTGGCTGTGGTGCAAAGATGAATATTTGATTAAAGATGTATATTGATTGATGTTACTGAGGGATAAAATATTGATGATGGACTTTTAAATCTTAGAAGATAGTAGAATTCATTCTCTACGTGACTCTTCAATGGATTGTTGTTTCATTGCATTTGTTGATCTAAAACTTGTTGTCTATTATATTACATCGAGTTTTTCCTGTTGAAGACTAATGATAATTTGTTGTATATTATCTTAGTCGTAATATTCTTTCTTAGGCTAGTTGAGTTCACCCTTTTCCTTTTTGTTCCATTTTTCTTCTCGGGAGGTGAGAGAACCTGCGCGAGGATCGAGTCGGGTGGGTGTGGGTGATGGTTCTAGAAAGATTGTTTTAGCGATCCTCACTATTTCTATAAAATAGTGTATGAATAATTATAATGAGCACTTATTTGAGTGTTGATATTGTCTAGAAGACAATATTTGTATTTAAACTCACAGTATGTGTTGTCGTATTTTGCACGCGACAATTGTATTATTGATGTTGTAGTTTGCTTTTTGTACCATGTATTTGAAGTGGGTGTAGTTTACTTTTTTGTACCGCCACATTGTATCAAAGCTAGGGATATTGGCGACTTCGAATAGAACTAGGAGGGAGATGTTCCTTATATCTAGCTTATTTGTTGATCGGGGGATATTATGTGATTAAGAAGAGGAAGAAGAGGTGCCTGAGGAGAATTTGTTAGAAGAATTTTATGATCGAAATTTAGAATTGCAAAATCGAATTCATGAGTTTGAAGAGCAAAATTTGAAGAATGGCAAAGTTAATGTGGAACAAAAGGATGCAACAATTCAAGCTTGTGTTACCCGATATGTGATGCTTGAACAGAAGCACTCTTTGGCAGAGTATAGGACGATAAAGCTGGAATCTGAGCTGAAAGAAGAAACAACTTAACGAGTGAGAATGAGTGATGCATGGGTAAAAACCGCACGACACGTTGATATTGGCACAATGACATTACCTGTTGATCTTATTTCTTTAAAGATACTTGTATATAACGTGATTTTAGGAATTGATTGGTTAACCACTCATCATGCCAAAATTGATTATTTTCGTAAGGTTGTTAGTTTTCATATTCCAAACCATTGAAGTCAAACACTTTCATATCAAGCCATAAAGCCATTCGTTTATTAAAAAATGAATGTCAAGCTTTCTTAGCCCATGTTATGGATTTGAATAAAGACACGTCGGATTTGAATAAAATTTCTGTTGTTAGTTAATTTCTTGACATATTTCCTGAAGAATTTCCTAGCCTACCCCCAGAGTGTGATATTGAATTTTGTATCGACTTTGAACCCTGTACAAAACCCATTTCTAAAATCTTTTATCAAATGGCTCCTATTAAACTTTAGGAGTTAAAAACCCAAGTACAAAAGTTGGTACTCGAGCCTCTATCTGGTGACTTCCTTTGTGGAATGCACCAAAGTCAGACTCTTCGTAGGGAACTCTATATTTGTTTGGTGGTAAAATGATAGGTGCCATTGTGACGTGAAATCCAAGATTGGGATATGAATCACATATGAGAGCAACTTAAATCAGTAATCAAAATATCTAGCTTTCTAGGCTTAATTGGTTACTATCGGAGATTCGTGGAAGGACTTTCTCGAATCGCTACTCCGTTAACTTAGCTGACTCGGAAAGATACAAAATTCGTATGGAGCGAGGAATGCGAGAAGATTTTCCAAGAATTCAAGAGGCGACTCATTTCGGCACTTGTTCTGACCATACCATCCTGGAAAAGCAAACGTGATAGTTGACGCGTTAAGTAAAATATCGTACACAAGTACGAGTGCGATATTGTTGAACACAAAGACCTATTTTGTATAATTTACAAATGATAGAGATAGAGTTAAAGACTCTAGGGACCCACGTGATGATATACGAGTAGAATCGACTTTAATCAATAACGTTAAAGCCGCTCAAGCTACAGACCTGGAGTTGATGTATATAAAGAAAAAGGTGTAAGAAGGCGTTATTCTAGAAGTAAGAGTCGATGAAGAGAAGAAAGTTCAAACCTTCAATTTATTTGAAATCCTCGATCGAGTAGGAACTGAGGCCTATACACTCGAAATTTTATGCATGCCTGTTACTGACATTGGAGGAGGGAAGATTCGTCTTTCAGAGATAACCTTGGAGGACAGCTGACATCCATTTCGGATACTACCGAAAGTTTAGTTCCAACCCAAAACACAAACTGGGAATGTCATTTCCAATCTCAGAGATAATCCCGAGGTATGCAGATCAAAAGACCGACAATAACACTAGAGAGGACAGTTCTGTCTCAGCAATAACACCGTGACAATCAGTTCCAGTCCCAGAACCAACACTGGGAGTAGAGACTCCCAGTGTTCCATCGACGTTAACTTATTTCTGACTGAAAATTAGAATATTTCAACATTTATTAAAAATTGGTTATTTGTTAACTCCGAGGGAAGTTCCGTCGGTAATACCTTATTCCGTCGAAATTAAATATTTTTTTTAAATACATATTTTAAAAGTTTAGTTTCCAGGTGTTTAAACCCATTAATGTACCAGAATCTTTATCACAACCCAATACATGAAGAATATAAACCTCAGATCTCGCATTCAAATATGTAACGTAGGACTAAAATGTAATCTTCAACTCATTATCATTCACATTCACATTCAAATATCCACCAAAACGTATTATAAGCTAACCAATTACAAATATAAGCTAATGTTCCATAAATAATAAACAATATAATTTACAATACTTATACAGACGCAATTAGTATGCCAAAATTTTTACCGTTAAATTGTTAAAATACCAGTGATAAAAGTACAGTAATACATGTTGCATAGTAGCACACGGTATTTTATAGTATCTCTGATTATTGATGCTTACATAAGAAGTCACTCATTTTTATTCAATTATTACAACAGTAGTTGCTGCATAGTATCTCATATTATTGATTCAATTATTGTCATAGTATCATTTGCACAATATTTTATATTATTAAATTAATAATTGCGACAACACTATTATTCATATTATTATTTGCATTATTGATCTGGTTGTCAATATTGTAAGTTATAATATTAACTTATAATATTGATCTAGAAAGTTCTGTCGAGAAAAGGGATATGTCATCTAATTGCGCGTCAATAAGGAGAAATCTTTATCGGAAAGCCCCCTATTTCCTGGGAATGATCTAGTTGTCAATATTATAAGTTATAATATTAATGATGAATAATTGTTGAAATATTAAAAATGTGTTTATTGAAGATAAGTGAATACAAAAGTTAAAGGGGAATAATACAAATTTGGAAAACTTTAGGGGTACCAAAGTGTAATAAGTTAATCAATCTGGACCGCAAGTGGTTGTTTTAATAGTAAATCAATCTGGACCGCGGTGGTGGGTTTAATAGTAAATCAATCTGGACCACAGATGGTAGTTTTAATAATAAATCAATCTGGACCGTAGGTGGTGGTTTTAATAGTAAATCAATCTGAACCGTCGGTGGTGGTTTCAATAGTAAATCAATTTGGACCGTCGGTTGTGGTTTTAATAGTAAATTAATATGTACCGTCGGTTGTGATTTTAATAGTAAATTAATATGGACTGTCCGTTTTAATATTTAATCAATCTGGACCGTCCGTGAATTAGTTACTATTTAGTCCATTTTCCTATAAATAGAAGATTAATTCTTCTTTCATTCTCACCAATTCACTAAGACTCGCAAGAGAAACTGCAAAGAGTGAAACTATAGAGAGAAAGAAGAAGAGTATTTTGTTACTTCACTATTACAGTATCCGGTCTTCTACTATGGTAAGAGATGTTATTTTCGTATGGTAAGGGGTATTATTTCTTTTTATATTCTTAAATCTAAATTTACTAGGGTAAGTATTTCTTCTATAATTCCTGAAATTAGTAGAATATCCTTGAATTTTGCGCTTCATATAGTATCGTTTCATTGGAATATTGGTTTGAACTTTCTTATTAAATTTTAATATTTTCACCCGGGGTACTATTCACGGGTTACTATTCACTCGGGTACTATTCCCTCGTGGATTTGGGTTACTTTTCATGACGAGTTACTATTTATTTATTACAATTCACTTGGATACTATTCACTCGGGTATTATTCACTCAGGGATTCGGGGTACTTTTAATGCCAGGGTACTATTCACGGGGTACTATTCACAAAGTACTATTCACGGGGTACTATTCACCTGGGGTACTATTCAAGACAAAAATTAATTTCCTTTCTGTCCAAATTATTTTAATACATGAATATCATTCTTGAATTTTACTCCACAATTGGAAATTTGGATATTCTTGAACTCTAGATAAGTTGAATTTTAAATATTTAATATTTATCATTGATCTCACTTGATTGAATCCTTATATTATTGTCATCATTCTCATGCTTATATTGTGATGAAAGTCATCTTTGGCCCGTAGTGCATAGATGAACTGTTGATTGGATTATGACTATGTATCGATATAATCATGACCTGTAATGTTACAAATGATGTGGCAAAAGTCCTCATTGGCCCGTAGTGCATTGATGGACAATTGTTGGTATGATCATGACCATGGGTTCTCTTCGGCCAAGGGTGCAAAGATGAATTATTGTTTTGCATAATCATGACCACTGGTGATAATAACAAATATCCTTGGCCCGTAGTGCATGAATAATTCTTGGATGTGATAATAATGAATATCCTTGACCCGTAGTGCATGGATAATTCGTGGATGTGATAATAATGAATATCCTTAGCCTATAGTGCATGGATAATTCATGGATTTGATACTAACGAATATCCTTAGCCGTAGTGCATGGATAATTCGGTGATGTGGATTATTTATTGAGCTGAGTCTCAAGGATAAAATTGATGATAAAATTTTAAATCATAGAAGATAGTAGATATCATGCTCTACTTGACTCTTCTAAAATACAGTTGTATATCTTTAGCTCGTAGTGAAAAGATGGACTGTTGATTTACATGATTATAAATATGAATTGTGAATTTAATTATAATCTTTGGTGGTTCAGGTAAAGACAGGTGATGAAAGTTCTCTTTGTCTTGGGTACAACAAAGAACTGTTGATGGGTAGTACAGTAATGAAATATTAATGATGGACTTTTAATTTGGAGGAGATAGTAGACATTATGTTCTACTTGACTCTTCTAATGGATTGTTGATTCTGCTGCAATTATGGTTGAAAACTTTTATTATCTACCATATGTTCTAAATCTCTAATTTATTTTGATGAAGGCTATTGATAAATGAATTATCTTAGTTATAATATTCTTTACTGGGCTATTTGTGCTCACCCTTTTACTTAACAATTCCTTTCGTGTATTAAGAGTGTGTATTTGGGTTGAAAGGGGGATAACAAGGGAATAGGGTGATGGTCCGAGACTGTGAAAGTTTCTCAATACATTATAAAACTGCATGACATACAATATATAATTGTATCGAGGACCTAAGATGGGTGTGTCATATATTATACATCACTTAATAATTGATTTTGCTGAACAACAATGGGGTGATGAGAACCCGACTTTGAAAGAGTCAAAAATGCACCTCATTAGAATGAACAAGATAATAATCTTCTCGTTCTTCTTTGGGGTCTTGAAATATTTGCTGTTGTATTTTATATGGCATTGTAATAATTTGAGTTTGGACTGTCCACAAGACAATATTGTATTAAAACTCACAGCTTATGTGTTGTCGTATTTTACACGATAGTTCAACAGTTGTATAAATGAAGTTTGTATTTGAATTATGTGGTGTGGTATCTGGCGACCCAGGATGGGTCATGTGGACGTATTTTGGGGGCGTCACACTATGCATAATAAAATATAATATATTCTATTTTACTTAAAAAACAAAACTTATAATATATATATATATATATATATATATATTGCATAACACACATGGCATATATATATATATATATATATATATATATATATATATATACAAAATTGAGATAACTTTCTACTGACGATTTTGAAAAATGTGTAAGTGAGGGTCCATATAATAAGCTAAATTTACAACAAATACTTCATAAAAATCCCCTCTATTTATCTCAAATCACTTAGCTTCTCAAAACACATTTTTATTAACATTTATTCATCATTATTATAACTCGCAATATTAACAACCATATCATTCTCAGGAAAGAGGGGGCTTTCCGATAAGGACTTCTCCTTATTGGCGCGTAATTAGGTGACCAAACCCCTTTCCTTTACAGAAGTTTCTAGACATCGTCAATAATGAAAATAATAATATGAATAACTTTGTCGTCTCAATTATTGATTTAATAATATAAAATATTGTGACAATAATTGAATCAATAACGTGAGATACTATGCAACAATTACTGTGGCAATAATTGAATAAAATTGAGTGACTTCTCACGCAAGCATCAATAATCAAATATACTGTACAATACCATGGGCTACTATGCAACCACGCCACTACAAGGAAAAAGCTTAATTCCGACAGAATATTCCATCAGACCTAAGTCTATTCAGATGAAAATGGATTATTTCTGATGAAAATATCCATCAGAAATTCGGTCGTATATATTAGCGTCGAAGATAAGACCCGTCAAGAATTCCGTCAGATATTTATTATCTTCGACGAAAGTATCTCCGACGGATTTTCGTCGAACATAAACTATCTTTGAGAAAATATATAGGACGAAACTTTCCGTTGAGTATAATATACCCTATTTCCAATGGACATACTCCCTCAGAATTATCCTATTTTCGACTGAAAACTAAAATAATCCGGTATTTATTAAAATTAACTAATTATTAACTTCGACGAAATTTGCGTTGAAGATACCGTAGTTTCGACGGATATGTTCCATCGACGTTAACTTATTTCTGACTGAAAATTAGAATATTTCGACATTTATTAAAAATTGTTTATTTGTTAACTCCGAGGGAAGTTCCGTCGGTAATACCTTATTCCGTCGAAATTAACTATTTTTTTTTAAATACATATTTTAAAAGTTCAGTTTCCAGGTGTTTAAACCCATTAATGTACCTGTAACCTGTCACAACCCAATACACAGTAATATAAACCTATATCTCACATTCAAATATGTAACGTAGCACTAAAACGTAATCTTCAACTCATTATCATTCACATTCACATTCACATTCACATTCAAATATCCACCAAAACTTATTATAAGCTAACCAATTACAAATATAAGCTAATGTTCCATAAATAATAAATAATATAATTTACAATACTTATACAGACGCAATTAGTACACCAAAACTTTTACCGTTAAATTGTTAAAATACCAGTGATAAAAGTACAGTAATACATGTTGCATAGTAGCACACGGTATTTCACAGTATCTCTGATTATTGATGCTTACATAAGAAGTCACTCATTTTTATTCAATTATTACAACAGTAGTTGCTGCATAGTATCTCATATTATTGATTCAATTATTGTCATAGTATCATTTGCACAATATTTTATATTATTAAATTAATAATTGAGACAACACAATTATTCATATTATTATTTGCATTATTGATCTAGTTGTCAATATTGTAAGTTATAATATTAACTTATAATATTGATCTAGAAAGTTCTATCGAGCAAAGGGATATGTCATCTAATTGCGCGCCAATAAGAAGAAATCTTTATCGGAAAGCCCCCTCTTTCCTGGGAATGATCTGGTTGTCAATATTGTAAGTTATAATATTAATGATGAATAATTATTGAAATATTAAAAATGTGTTTATTGAAGATAAGTGAATACAAAAGTTAAAGGGGAATAATACAAATTTGGAAAACTTTAGGGGTACCAAAGTGTAATAAGTTAATCAATCTGGACCGCAAGTGG
Source organism: Panax quinquefolius (assembly GCA_020205615.1). Classification (NCBI taxonomy): domain Eukaryota; kingdom Viridiplantae; phylum Streptophyta; class Magnoliopsida; order Apiales; family Araliaceae; genus Panax; species Panax quinquefolius. The sequence continues at coordinate 74,290,661 of CM035159.1, read as the reverse complement.
TTGTTTTAATAGTAAATCAATCTGAACCGTCGATGGTGGGTTTAATAGTAAATCAATCTGGACCGCAGATGGTAGTTTTAATAATAAATCAATCTGGACCGTAGGTGGTGGTTTTAATAGTAAATCAATATGAACCGTCGGTGGTGGTTTTAATAGTAAATCAATCTGGACCGTTAGTTGTGGTTTTAATAGTAAATGAATATGGACCGTCGGTTGTGATTTTAATAGTAAATCAATACGGACTGTCCATTTTAATAGTAAATCAATCTGGACCGTCCGTGAATTAGTTACTATTTAGTCCATTTTCCTATAAATAGAAGCTTAATTCTTCTTTCATTCTCACCAATTCACTAAGACTCGCAAGAGAAACTGCAGAGAGAGAAACTATCGAGAGAAAGAAGAAGACTATTTTGCTACTTCACTATTGCAGTATCCGGTCTTCTACTATGGTAAGAGATGTTATTTTCGTATGGTAAGGGGTATTATTTCTTTTCATATTCTTAAATATAAATTTACTAGGGTAAGTATTTCTTCTATAATTCCTGAAATTAGTAGAATATCCTTGAGTTTTGCGCTTCATATAGTATCGTTTCATTGGAATATTGGTCTGAACTTTCTTATTAAATTTTAATATTTTCACCCGGGGTACTATTCACGGGTTACTATTCACTCAGGTACTATTCACTCGGATATTATTCACTCGGGGATTCGGGTTACTTTTCATGACGAGTTACTATTTATTTATTACTATTCACTAGGATACTATTCACTCAGGTATTATTCACTCAGGGATTCGGGGTACTTTTAATGCCAGGGTACTATTCATGGGGTACTATTCACAAAGTACTATTCACGGGGTACTATTTACCTGGGGTACTATTCAAGACAAAAATTAATTTCCTTTCTGTCCAAATTATTTTGATACATGAATATCATTCTTGAATTTTACTCCACAATTGGAAATTTGGATATTCTTGAACTCTAGATAAGTTGAATTTTAAATATTTAATATTTATCATTGATCTCACTTGATTGAATCCTAATATTATTGTCATCATTCTCATGCTTATATTGTGATGAAAGTCATCTTTGGCCCGTAGTGCATAGATAAACTGTTGATTGGATTATGACTATGTATCGATATAATCATGACCTATAATATTACAAATGATGCGGCAAAAGTCCTCATTGGCCCGTAGTGCATTGATGGACAATTGTTGGTATGATCATGACCATGGGTTCTCTTCGGCCAAGGGTGAAAAGATGAATTGTTGTTTGGCATAATCATGACCACTGGTGATAATAACGAATATCCTTGGCTCGTAGTGCATGAATAATTCTTGGATGTGATAATAATGAATATCCTTGACCCGTAGTGCATGGATAATTCGTGGATGTGATAATAATGAATATCCTTGGCCTGTAGTGCATGGATAATTCATGGATTTGATATTAATGAATATCATTAGCCGTAGTGCATGGATAATTCGGTGATGTGGATTATTTATTGAGCTGAGTCTCAATGATAAAATTGATGATAAAATTTTAAATCATAGAAGATAGTAGATATCATGCTCTACTTGACTCTTCTAAAATACAGTTGTATATCTTTAGCTCGTAGTGCAAAGATGGACTGTTGATTTACATGATTATAAATATGAATTGTGAATTTAATTATAATCTTTGGTGGTTCAGGTAAAGACAGGTGATGAAAGTTCTCTTTGTCTTGGGTACAACAAAGAACTGTTGATGGGTAGTACAGTAATGAAATATTAATGATGGACTTTTAATTTGGAGGAGACAGTAGACATTATGTTCTACTTGACTCTTCTAATGGATTGTTGATTCCGCTGCAATTATGGTTGAAAACTTTTATTATCTACCATATGTTCTAAATCTCTAATTTATTTTGATGAAGGCTATTGATAAATGAATTATCTTAGTTATAATATTCTTTACTGGGCTATTTGTGCTCACCCTTTTACTTAACAATTCCTTTCAGGTATTAAGAGTGTAGTTGGGTCGAGCGGGGATAACAAGGGAATAGGGTGATGGTCCGAGACTGTGAAAGTTTCTCAATACATTATAAAACTGCATGACATACAATATATAATTGTATCGAGGACCTAAGATGGGTGTGTCATATATTCTACATCACTTAATAATTGATTTTGGTGAACAACAATGGGGTGATGAGAACCCGACTTTGAAAGAGTCAAAAGTGCACCTCATTAGAATGAATAAGATAGTAATCTTCTCGTTCTTCTTTGGGGTCTTGAAATATTTGCTGTTGTATTTTATATGGCATTGTAATAATTTGAGTTTGGACTGTCCACAAGACAATATTGTATTAAAACTCACAGCTTATGTGTTGTCGTATTTTACACGATAGTTCAACAGTTGTATAAATGAAGTTTGTATTTGAATTATGTGGTGTGGTATCTGGCGACCCAGGATGGGTCATGTGGACGTATTCTTGGGGCGTCACACTATGCATAATAAAATATAATATATTCTATTTTACTTAAAAAACAAAACTTATAATATATATATATATATATATATATACATAACACATATGGCATATATATATATATATATATATATATATATATATATATATAAAATTGAGATAACTTTCTACCGATGATTTTGAAAAATGTGTAAGTGGGGGTCCTTATAATAAGCTAAATTTACAACAAATACTTCATAAAAATCCCCTCTATTTATCTCAAATCACTTAGCTTCTCAAAACACGTTTTTATTAACATTTATTCATCATTATTATAACTCGCAATATTAACAACCATATCATTATTAGGAAAGAGGGGGCTTTCCGATAAGGACTTCTCCTTATTGGCGCGTAATTAGGTGACCAAACCCCTTTCCTTTACAGAAGTATCTAGACATCGTCAATAATGAAAATAATAATATGAATAACTTTGTCGTCTCAATTATTGATTTAATAATATAAAATATTGTGACAATAATTGAATCAATAACGTGAGATACTATGCAACAATTACTGTGGCAATAATTGAATAAAATTGAGTGACTTCTCACGTAAGCATCAATAATCAAATATACTGTACAATACCGTGGGCTACTATGCAACCACGCCACTACAAGGAAAAAGCTTAATTTCGACAGAATATTCCATCAGACCTAAGTCTATTCAGTTTAAAATAGATTATTTCCGACGAAAATATCCATCAGAAATTCGGTCGTATATATTAGCGTCGAAGATAAGACCCGTCAAGAATTCCGTTGGATATTTATTATCTTCGATGAAAGTATCTCCGACGGATTTTCGTCGAACATAAACTATCTTCGACAAAATATATAGGACGAAACTTTCCGTCGAGTATAATATACCCTATTTCTGACGGACATACTCCCTCGAAATTATCCTATTTTCGACTGAAAACTAAAATAATCCGGTATTTATTAAAATTGACTAATTATTAACTTCGATGAAATTTGCGTCGGAGAGACCGTTGTTTCTACGGATATGTTCCATCGACGTTAACTTATTTTCGACTGAAAATTTGAATATTTCGACATTTATTAAAAATTAGTTATTTGTTAACTCCGAGGGAAGTTCCGTCGGTAATACCTTATTCTGTCGAAATTAACTGTTTTTTTAAAATACATATTTTAAAAGTTCAGTTTCCAGGCGTTTAAACCCATTAATGTACCTGTAACCTGTCACAACCCAATACACAGTAATATAAACCTGTATCTCACATTCAAATATGTAACGTAGCACTAAAACGTAATCTTCAACTCATTATCATTCACATTCACATTCAAATATGCACCACAACGTATTATAAGCTAACCAATTACAAATATAAGCTAATGTTCCATAAATAATAAAAAATATAATTTACAATACTTATACAAATGCAATTAGACACTAGAATATATACATATGTTCTATAATACTTATACAGACGCAATTAGACACTACAATATATACAAATGTTCTATAATAACATGAATACAAATGAACTATAAACTAGTAAAAGTATCATCATCAAGTGAGGTGAACAACGCCTTTGCTTTCTCGTGTATGGAAATCAAATCGTGAAACCGCTTCCATCGCCACCCTATTGATAGAATCAAAATATAAATCATTAGTCCAGATATATATATATATATATATATATATATATATGTGTGTGTGTGTGTGTGTGAATGAACGAGCTAGCCTTAATTGAAAAAAACATAAACAATAAGAATACCTGAGTAGGTGGGGGCGGACGATTTAAAAGCCTCCTCTAAGAGGGTAATCACCATCAGGAGCATCTCGGCCCTCCAAGCGTCGAACTGCTCCCGTGGTAATCCCGTACTATCTGCAGAGGCCCTTGCTATAATATCTTGAGCAATCTGGTGAAGACGAGAACTAGAAGGCAACTGCTGATGCCGAAGGACCAGATCGGTACAGAACCTATCCGACACGACCCCTATCTGCCGCTAGAAGATATCGTCATCCAAGCCAGCTCCCGTATGAGATGGTCCGACATGTGCTCTCGGACGCTGGAGCTAGCTGGAGCCTATAAAGAGATATAAATTTGATTACTAATAATAATTTATATAATGTGATAAATTCGGATAATTTCATGATACATAATAAAATATTATCTCCAGGAAGTGTATATGCGGGTATCCTCGGTAGACCCAACACTCGATATCTGCCGGTACTGCTAGTAAGGGGATCCTGAGATGCGACCCATAGTTTCAGCTCCTCATCCCGATCTAATACAATATCGGGAAGAGGGGTGGCGGAATCTAGCAGCTCAGAACCCCTCTTAATAGCCTCCAGTTCAGCTATACGCTTGTCCCGAAGCCTCTAAAATTGGTCCTATAATATATTTCGTATACATATGTTAAATATATCATTTTATTTATGATTGAATATTATTAAAAGCTAAATAGTAAGATGAGTTTTACCCGTATAGCTAAAGTTACCTGAGACAAAGCACGCTCGTCCTTAAGCGTGTGGGCTCTATCCCAAAACTCTAGAATGGTAGGATCTTGGCCCAAGGTCCTCCCCAATGCCTAATAAAAATATTCATAAAACAGGTCTTAAGTATTTGTGTGAGAACTTGACACCTAAATAACTAAATACAACACACTTACCATCTTTGCCTCCTTGAACGACTGAGAACCAGTGGTGTGTACTATCCGGAGCTGACCACGGTTCTTCTTCGCCTGCTCAGACTTTTTCTTGAAGTCATCACCTCCCAGTGCGCACACATAGCCTCCCAGGCTAAATTAGAGACTTTGCAGGGCTGATCATCTCTGATGGTGGTCCCGGGTTGGTCCACAACTGCCCGGGCTGCCCTCTGTCGCATCTCATACAGCTATTCAGAGTAATTCACAAGGACATAATGCTCAATCACATCGTCGCCAGCTGACTGAGAGATGCTTAGGTCAAATCGATAATAAACCTATAACAAAAGTTAATTTAAAATTAGGAACAATTGATTTTGTCATCCTAATACAACTATATAGTAATTAAGATAATATGCTTAACTTACGTGGAACTCCCGCAAGACGGTCTACATAAAAGTGGCATCGTACCGCGCATACTAACTGAACTCATGCACCTTCTTGGGAGATGTGTCAAACAGATCGCGTGTAGGGTGTGCTTAGCCACCGGGTCTAGTATACTACAGAAAAAGTATAACAATATGTGTTAGGTGAATTATGTTTTGCAATAACTGATAGAAATATTACGAACATATTAACACTTACTGTTGGGAAGCGACATCTACCGGTACTGTAAGTGGCACTGCTGGCGGACGACCAAAGATACTGAGGTTCGTCCCTCGGTGTCGTCGACGAGGTGCATCTGTAATAATTGTATTTAACATAGTCAATAATCATTGTAACTAATGCAGCTTGAGATATATTTAAATCCTAGTTAAGATAACTTACTCGCACCTGAAGAAGAGCCTCATATTTAATCCCTTGACCATCTTCTTCACTTCGTAATAATTCGCAGGAAGAGTATGATCCTTGGGTAAGAACTGTCCAATTATAGCTAGCAAATCATTGAAACCTCTCTCACTACAGTTGTGCTCATTGTTGAAGTGTAAGAGCTTCGTCACTGCAGAAAGCTTGGTGTCTGTATCATTTCCTGAATACAACGCGACCCCAGATTCAGATAACAACTTGTAAAAGGCAGCAACTGTATCATTTGGTACTTGCTTCGCACTGCTTGAAGAAGGTTCATATTTAGCCCATTCAATATTAGTAGGGCCATAAGCATCGACCAATATCTCAACAGGATCATAGTTTTTGACGTATGAATCCCATGGAATTGGTTGTTCCACAATATTTTCAATCACTTCAGATTCCCCATGATGAGTCCATACGAAGTACCCATCCAAAAATCCACGAGAAAATAAGTTGAATTTAATCTTGTCGACTTTTTTCTAAATAAGATTTTTACACTTGACACACGAGCATCGCATCTTCCCATTCGGATCATCCGTATGGTCTAGTGCTTTGTTCAAGAAATCTAACATCCCAACACGATAAGCTGAGACTAGTCCCCTCCCATCACTGGGTATCCTACGGTACATCCAACTCCGGTCGGCTGACATTTTTAACTATATAGAAGTACATATTCAGTTAATTTGGATATTCATGCATGAATTAGATTTACCTAGTATCTCCACTCTACAGGACAGGGCTAAGGCTTCTATCCCATTATTGGATACGTCTCGTCACTAGTGAAATCACGTTGAGTACGTTTCATGAGTTTCCCAAAAACTTCGGCAACACTTCCCCATGTTCTCCAAGCACACGAAATAGACTAAGATAACTTAATCTAAGTATGTACTCGGAGAACATATAGAGATAATAGTCGAAAAATCCTCAAAATAACAAAAACGCATCTGCTTTAGATTTTGCACCTACTTCAAGTGAGAGACATAACATCCAATAACAGTCCCAAACTGGGGGCTGTTCGACATTCACCCCTACTGAGTGAATGTTAAATGAGATTCTAAGTTTCAAAGTATAGTACATATATTATTGAGTGTATTGAAGATTAAAGGGAGAGTATTATTGAGTTTATTGAAAATTATGGCAAACTAAGAAAAAGTTACTTAGTTTATGAGAATTGTTATGTGGAATCTATAGAGACTACTTGAGTCGGCAACTGGGGAAAAAAAGGGTCGTAGTTCCTCTTTGTATCCTATACTCAAATAATAAAGTTAATTTAATTCTCGCAGACATTCTCATCATTTGTTCCATCATGATGAGATGACAACATCCCGAAGGAGTTCCATTAAGCTATTGAACAAAGTTTCAGCTTAAGCAACCCTCTAGATGAACGAACGATCACTTCTTTGCTAAGAATGAATTATCTCCCCATATGGGTCCAATCCATGACATAGACAACTTCTCACCACTCCGAATTCCTCAAATGGATAGTTCTCATACAAGAGGTGAGACGTTCTGTGAGAACTACCCATCTGAGGAATTCGGAGTGGTGAGAAGCTGTCTATATCATGGATTGGGCCCATATGGGGATATGATTCATTCCTAGGAGAGAAGTGATCGTTCGCTCATCTAGAGGGTTGCTTAACCTAGAACTTTGTTCAACAACTTACTGGCACTCCTTCTGGATGTTGCCATCTGTTATGATGGAAACAAGGATGAGAATGTTCTGAGAATTCAATTAACTTTATTATTCAAGTATAGGACACAAACAGGAACTACGACCCCTTTTTTTTTAATTGTTGCTGAGGAACTGGTTGGAGTACTATTAGCTGCAACTGCTATGTCGAAACCTGCATACAAGAAAGAGTACATATATGTAGGGAGAGTATTATTGGATTTATTGAAAATTATGGCAAACTAAGCAAATGCTACTTAGTTTATTTTGCCAATGATAAACTAAGTAAGTGGTACCTAGTTTATGAAATTGTTATTTGGAATCTATAGAGACTACTGTTCGACATTCAGTCACACTTAGTTTATTTTGCCAATGATAAACTAAGTAAGTGGTACTTAGTTTATGAGAATTGTTATTTGGAATCTATAAAGACTACTGTTCGACATTCACTCTTACTTATTTTATTTTGCCAATGATAAACTAAGTAATTGGTACTTAGTTTATGAGAATTGTAGTATATTATATTATAGTATATAATTGGTTTATTTATTTATTAAATTTAATTTATTATATTAAATTAAATTAAAACAAATTATTTAGTTTATTTATTTTATTAAATCGAATTAAATTTATATGCAAACATTTTTTTTTATTTTGTATTATATTATATAAGTTCAAATTTAATTTAATTTTGTAATTATTTTAATTTAATTTATTATGTTATGTTATTTTATTTTATCTTGTATTATATTATATAATTTTTAAATTTTTTTACTAAATTTGTTATTAAATTTAACTTAAATTATTTTAATTAAATTAAATTAAATTAAATTTATTTTATTTTATTTTATTGTATTATTTTTATTTTATTTTATATTTTATTGGATTGTATTTTATTTATATTATATTATATATTTGAAAATATTTTTAATTAATTTAATTTATTTATTAAATTAAATTTTTATTTTATTTCATTATATTTTATTAAATTTAAATTATTATAAATTATTATTATTATTATTATTATTTTTTATTTTATTTTATCTTATTATTACTAATATTATATTATATTATTTAATTTAATGTATTTTATTTATTTATTAGATATAACTTAAGTTATTTTATTTAGTAACTTATTTTATTTTAATTATTTTATTTTATTTCATTTCACTTTATCTTAAATTATCTTATCTTATGTTATTTAATTTTATTATTTTATATTATATTATGTTATTTAAAGTTATATTATTCATAATATTATTTTATTTTATTTAGTAGTACAAAACTAAGTAAATATTACTATACACTAGTTTATTTTAGTATTGGAAAAATAATTAAGTAACATATTTAAATAGTTATATGGGCCCGCAAAATTTGCAATTGAGGAATTCTGAAAGAAATTCAGTCGGAAATATCAAATACACTCACCAAAATTATGAATATACATTGTAATAAGCTGCAATTGATACATTGTAATAAGCTGCAATTGCATAAAGAAAAACAAATTGAAACATTTACCAGATGCTATACAATAACAGAAGCTACAATTATCAATACACTAATATTAATCCCAATTTGCACAACAGTTTGCATAACACAATTTTCGACTGAACACAATTTTCGGCAGAACCCAATTTTGACAACAGTTAGGCTTAGGTAGTCACAAGCAATAACCCATTTCGACAGAACATAAATAATAACCCTTATATTGACAATTAACATTTAAGTCCCAATTTCAGCAATTCATCCGAAATATATATATATATATATATATAGTAGCAGTTATCATCAATAGATATATATAGTACCAATTTCAGTGCAATATGTATAATATAGGGCATGAAAGTATACCTAAATATACAAATAAACCATTACTAACCGGTTAAAGGAGGAGAAGGAGAGAGCAGAGGTCGTCCAACCCAGCTAGAACCAAAACGAAGTCATCGACGTCAGCTGCGTGTGGAAGGGTGGCCGTCAGTGGCGTTGTGAGGAAGGGTGGCCGGCAGTGGCTCTGAGTGCAGAGATAGGTGAAGAGAGAGACAGAGAGAGAGAGAGTGAGACGAGGTGAGAGAGCGGTGCAGAAGAGAGAGAGAGAGAGGCGAGAGAAATGAAAAGACTGAAATGAGAAGGCGTATGTGAAATAGGTTTTATTAGATAATTCTGACAGAACGTCCGTCGCATATAAGTCTCTCGAACATAAGATACTTCAGACAGACTTTCTCTCGGATATAATTATATTTTCGTTGAAGATAACTTTCGCGCTGGCGGGAAACTTAGCGCCAATGTGGCCCTTACACTTCTGGCTGATTTCTGTCGGAGTTAGTCTATGTTCGACGGACTTATCTTCGAGGGATAATTCAGTCGGTATTATACTATTTTTAAAGGAAACTATTCCGTCGAACTTTATTCCGTCGAACTTAGCCTTTTTTCTTGTAGTGCGCGTATTAATGTACTTTTATCACCGGGTATTTCAACAGTTAACGGTAAAACTTTTGCTGTTATTTTTATAAAAAGTTATTTATGCCATTTTCTAACTTTGATAGTTATTCCGTTGTGGGGTCCACCAATGATTGTGCCGTCGTACGAATATTTCCTGATAAAACGAATATTCCTTGACCAATCGAATATTTTATGACAACTTGCTTACTTTGCAAAATCTATAAATATTACCCACAACTATAATATTATACCAAATTCACACCTTATTACTCAAAATAATATTTAGAGAAAATTAAATCTTTATTCATAAAGGTTGGGGTCTTATAACCCCCCCTTCTTATGAAATTTCATCCTCAAAATTGACGTACGTACCTACTATGCCGAAGAGGTGAGGATACCTTGTTTTCGTTTCAGATTCTAACTCCCAGGTCATTTCCTCAACATCGTGGTTTCTCCACAAAACTTTGACTTGAGGTATAACCTTGGAGCGTATAATATGTTCCTTCTTATCCAAGATTTTAACAGATACCTCTTTATACGTTAAATCTTTTGTTATAGCGTCTTGTTCTAATTCAATAATGTGGTTCGGGTCTTCCACATATTTACGTAACATAGATATGTAAAAAACGTTATGAACACGAGACATACTTGGCTGTAAGGCGAGTCTATAGGCCACAGTTCCTACTCGATTGAGGATTTCAAATGGACCAATTAAATCGAGGGTTGAGATTTTCTCTCTTCATCGATTCTCGCCTCTAGAATAATGCCTTCTTGCACCTTCTTCTTCATATTCATTAGCTCCTGGTCTGTAGCTTGAGCAGCTTTTACTTTATCGATTAAAGTCAATACTAATCATATATTCGCTATCTTCACGTAGGTTCTTGGAGTCTTTAACTCTATCTCCATCATTTGTAAGTCATACGAAATGGGTCTTTGAGTTACCAATATCGCACTCGTAAAATGCATAAGATCTTCTACTCAATGTGTCAGCTACCACATTTACTTTTCTAAGATGATATTGAATGGTATAGTTGTAATGTCTCAACAGCTTGAGCCAATGTCTTTGGTGCATGTTACATTCATTCTGGGTGAAGAAATATTTGAGGGTTTTGTACTTGGTTCAAGGTCGATGCAAATTTTGATTGCACGCTCTAGGGGTAGGCTAGGAAGTTCTTCGGGGAATACGTCAGGAAATTTATTAACAATAGAAATATCATTCAAAATTGTGACTCTCATCCAAGACTTGGATAACAACTTACATTGTTACCTATCAACTTGCCATCGTTATTCACGGCGTTCCCTACGGAAAGTCTGGCTTCGGGGCATCCCACACAAGGAAGTCACCAAAGAAAGGCTCGGGGCTCTTTACTTATGGCTTGATATGACAATGATTAACTTTAGTATTTTGGTTGCTTGAATTCACATAACAGGTTGGTTAGGAATATGAAGGCTAACAACCTTTTGAAAACAATCAATTTTAGCATGATGAGTAGTTAACCAATCAATCCCTAAAATCACATCAAATGCAAGTATTTTCAAAGAGATAAGATCGACAAGTAACATGAGGTTGTCGATTTGAATCAAACAAGATTTATAAACAGTGGATGTAATGAAGGTTTCTTATAACGAAGTTTCAACAGATAAGTCAAAGTCTAATTTCTTCGGAGTTAAATTTAAACGTTGAGCGCAAGTAGGAGAAATAAAAGAATGGGTAGAACCGGTATCAATTAAGGTATAGACTTCGCAAGAGTTTATGATTAGCTTACCCGTGATAACTTCGTTCGGGTTCCTCGTCACAAAAAATGCTCTCCCTTAAACTACCGATTTTGACTTGTTTGGGACATCCTTTGGCATCGCCATCCCAGCTGGACTTGACTTTGCTACACAAAAAAATTGAGATAGGTGACCTTCTCTTCAGCAATTGAAACACGCTTTGGGTTGATGCGTACAGTTTGGACGGATGTGTCCATCCTGTTCGCATTTGTAACATACGACCGATGGTCGTTTTCCTTCCTTGGAAATGGGCGCTGGTGCTGCTGTCGATGTCTTTCCATCATTGTTGAATCTTCTCTTCTTAAAATTGTTCCCACTTATTTCACCTTTCCTATTATCTTGGCCATGATTACCACCGAAGTGGTTACCATTTCTGGCATGATAATTTCCTCCATGATGGTTATCATTGTTTCAATGGCCGTTGCCACCGATATGATTATTATTGTGTTATTGGTCGTTGTCTTTTGGTTGGGATGACTCATTATCGTGCTCCAATAATTGAGCCCTATTCACAACATCTGAATATAAACAAAGTTTGTGAGAAATGAGGTATTGATGTATTTTGGGTTTCAAACCTCGCAGAAATATTTGCGTCATTCGCTCCTCATTATCTACCAAATGGGATGCAAATCGGGATAACTTCGAAAACTTAGCCTCATATTGCGATACGGTCATATTGTTTTGCTCCAGCTTGATGAATTTCACCTCCTTCATGTGACGAATACTTTTGGGAAAGTACTTGTCATTGAACAATTCTTGGAACTTCTCCCTAGACATCTTTAGTGTGGAAGGCTGAATACGTTTTACGGATTCCCACCAGTAATCTGCTTCTTCACACAGCATAAAAGTGGCGAAGGGAACCTTTTGCTCCTCGGAGCATCCTAATACATGAAATACATGACGCCCCAAAAATAGGTATACATCACCCATCTTGGGTCGCCAGATACTTGGTACAGAATTTAAATACAAACTTCTTTTATACAATACGACAAAAGCGTATCTGAGAGTTTTAACACAAATATTGTCTTCTAGACAATATCCACACTCAATGGAGTCCTCATTACAATTATTATCACACTATTTCGTAGAATAGTGAGGACTACTATAGCCACTTATCCTGGACCATCACTCCATTCCTCAACTCGTCCCAGCTATATTATCACTTCTTGAAGAGAACAATGAAAGAAAAGGGTGAGCTCAACTAGCCCAGTAAAAAATATTATGACTAAGATAATGCAGAATAAATTATCATTAGCCTTCAACAATGTTAAACTGATAAAATACAATAAACATCAAGTTTAACTGCAGCGGAACAAGAAATCCATTAGAAGAGTCAAGTAGAGCATGATATCTACTATCTTCTATGATTTAAAAAGTTTTTCATGCACTTTATCGCTGAGACTCATCTTAATAAATAAACCACAACCTCGAATCATCCCTGCACTGCGGGACAATGATATTCGTGTAATCATCAATGGTTATGATTATACCGAATAATCCCTGGTCATAATCATACCAACAACTGTCTATCAATGCACTACGAGCCAAGGAGGACTTTTACCACATCATTTGTAACATTACGGGTCATAATTAAATCGAATGATCCATGGTCATAATCATACCAATCAACAGTCCATCTATGCATGTAAGTTAAAGATGACTTTCATCACAATATAAGCATGAGGATGATGACAATGATATAAACATTAATCAAACGAAATCGAGAATAAATATTAAAGACTTTAAATTTATCCAGAGTTTAAAAATATCCAAATTGTCAACATGATACTGCTTTGTGGAGTAAAATTCAAGAATAATATTCATGTATCAAAAATAATTTGGACAGAAAAGAAGTATATTTTTCAGGTGAATAATACCCCGTGAATAGTACCTCATGAATAGTACTTTGGGAATAGTACCTTGTGAATAGTACCCCAGCCTGAAAAGTGCCCTAAATACCCGAGTGAATAATATCTGAGTGAATAGTAACTGGATGAATAGCCATAAATAGTAACTCGTGAATAGTATTCCGGTATGAAAAGTGCTCCGAATACCCGAGCGAATAATATTCGAGTGTATAGTAACTGGGTGAATAGTAACCCATAAATAGTAACTCATAAATAGTATTCTGGCATAAAAAGTGCCCCGAATACCCGAGTGAATAATATTTGAGTGTATAGTAACTGGGTGAATAGTAACCCATAAATACTAACTCCTGAATAGTATTTTGGCATGAAAAGTGCCCCGAATACCCGAGTGAATAATATTCGAGTGAAAAGTAACTGGGTGAATAGTAACCCATAAATAGTAACTCATGAATAGTATTCCGACATGAAAAGATCAATAATTAACAAGAAGGCTCAGAATAATATTTCCATGAAAAGATATTGGATGAAGCGCAAATATCAATGATATTCTACTAATTTCACGGAGTATAGAAATAATACTTTAACAGAATGAGGGTATAATTAGGAATATGAGTCGAAATAACATTACTTACATACTATAGAGTATAGAAGAAAATATTATTCCTTATGAATACTGAACAAAAATAATATCCCTTACCTCAGAAGAAGACTAAATACTGGAATAGTGAAGTAGCAGACTTGTGAGACCCCAAAATTTATGAAATAAAAGTATTCAATTTTCTTATAATTATCCTATTTAGTAAATGGTTAAATTGAGAAAGGATTAAAGTTAAGGTTGATATTTGAAAATTTTTCAAAGTAAGCACGTTGTTATTCGTTGTGTCAGGGAATATTCGATTGGTCGGGGAATATTCGTTTTCATAGGGAATATTCGTATGATGGCACAATCATTGGTGGACTTCACAATGGAAGTATTGTCATAGTTAGAAAATGACAGAATTATCTTTTTATAAAAATAACGGCGGAAGTGTTACCGTTAAAATTATTGAACTACCCTAGTAAAAAATACGATGTCTGGCGCTGGGTTGCATAGTAGCACTGCAGTATTGATTATTGATGTTTACGTAAGAAGTCACTCGCTTATACTCAATTATTGCTACAATGAATTGCGCATCATATCTCTCATATTATTAATTCAATTATTATCACAAAGATATCATCGCATAATATGTTATATTATTAAATCAATAATTGAGACGACAAAGTTATTCATATTATTATTTGCAATATTGACAATGTCTAGAAGTTCTGTCAAGGAGAGGTTTGGTCACCTAATTGCGCACCAATAAGGAGAAATCCTTATCGGAAAGCCCCCTCTTTCCTGGGAACAACCTGATTGTTAAATATTGTAAATTATAATATTAATGATGAATAAGTTCGTGTTGATTAAATATGAAATTGATAGTTCCATTGTGTTGGAATTATTAGTGTTAGTGAAAATCGACATTTATTTCGATAATAATTGATGTCTGGAGGTTATATTGACCAATCGGGTAATTAACCAGATAAATGAGCAATTAATTGCTATTGATTCACATGATTATAACTATTTGTTCACATGTGTGTACTATTGATTCACATTCATTTAGTATTAGGGGAGTTGGTGCAAGATTGATAATACTTGCATGACTAAGTTAAAAATGGAGGTATAGATGGAGGTACTATACTGTAATTCGTATTTTCACATGTCTAGAACTATTGATTCACATGATTTACTATTAGAGGAGATGGTGCAAGTTTGATAATACTTGCAGGACTAAATTAAAAATTAAGGAAAAGATGAAGGTATTATACTGTAATATTTCGAGCCCCAAAATGTGCAATTATTGAAACTATATTTTCCTATAAATAGAAGCTCATTCCTTCATTATTTTCACCAATTCACTAAAGCTATAGAACAATTATTATAGAGAAATTATAGAGGGAAAGAAGAAGAGAAATCTGCTACCTCACTATTCCAGTATCTAGTATTCTTCTAAGGTAAGGGATATTATTATTATAGTAAGGGGTATTATTTCTTTCGTATTCATGAAGAGAGTTTCTGTTATTCCATTCTTTATTATTATGTTAGAATAACTGGTCTATGCGATGTACCGCATACATGGTGAAATTCTTCTGTTATTCCATTCTTTATTATTATGTTGGAATAACTTTTACGCTATCTGAGTACCGCATACACGGTGAAATTCTTATGTTATTCCATTCTTTATTATTCTCATTTGAAATATCCTCATGCGTAAGGATTACGCATGACTTCGGTTCCATTCTTTATTATTCATTTGGAATATCCATGTAAATGCGTTATTACGCATGACACAGGTTCCATTATTTATTATTACGTGAATAACCTATCTGTTATCGGCCTATCGCATGCTTGGTGAATTCTTTTGTTATTCCATTCTTTATTATTCATTGGAATAACTTTTATCTATGTGGATTACCGCATGCATGGCGAATGACCTTTCGTATTCATTCTTTATTAAATTGTGGAAATGATCTGTCTACGTGGATTATCGCATGGCGGGTGAAAATCCATTTGCAATTTTCGTATATTCTATTATACTCGTATGAGATATCATTTCTTTTGTACTCGTCATGGAATATCATTTTCTTTAGTATTTTTTTTACGAGTTACTATTCACGGGTTACTATTCACCTAGTTACTATTCACTCTAGTATTATTCACTCGGGTATTCAGAGCACTTTTCGTGTCAGAGTACTATTAACGAGTTACTATTCATGGGTTACTATTCACCCAAATTACTATTCACCTGAATATTATTCACTCGGGTATTTGGGGTACTTTTCAAGTCGGGGTACTATTCACAAGGTATTATTCCCGAAGTACTATTCACAGGGTACTAATCACGGGGTACTATTTACCTGAAAAATATATTTCTTTTCTATCCAAATTATTTTTGGTACATGAATATTATTCTTGAATTTTACTCTACAAGGCAGTATCATGTTGACAATTTGGATATTTTTAAACTCTGGATAAATTTAAAGTCTTTAATATTTATCCTTGATTTCATTTGATTAATGCTTATATCATTGTCATCATCATCATGCTTATATTATGATGAAAGTTATCTTTTAACTTCACGTGCAAAGATGGATGGATGTTGATTATTGGTTTTACGATTGTATATCTTTGGCTTACGTATAAAGATGGATTTGTTGATTATTGGTTTTAAAGTTGTATATCTTTGGCTTACGTGCAAAGATGGACTGTTGATTATTGGTTTTACAGTTGTATATCTTTGGCTTAAGTGCAAAGATGAACTATTGATTGATGAGTATATTTGGCATATGTGCATAGATGAACTGTTATTGGTATGATTATGACCAGGGATCATTCGGTATAATCATGACTCGTAATGTTATAGATGATATGGTAAAAGTCCTCATTGGCCCGTAGTGCATTGATGGACAGTTATTGGTATGATTATAACCATGGATTATTTGGTATAATCATGACCATTAATGATTACATGAATATCCTTGGCCGTAGTGCAGAGATGATTCGATGTTGTGGATTATTTATTAAGCTGAGCCTCAACGATAAAATATTAATTATACACTTTTAATTCGTAGAAGATAGTAGATATCATGCTCTACTTGACTTTTCTAAAATACAGTTGTATGTCTTTAGACTGTAGTGCAAAGATGAATTGTTAATGAATATCTTTGGCCGTAGTGCAAAGATGAATTTATTAGTATGATTATGAACACGAATTGTGATTTGGTATAACCATGATTTTTGATGTTTCAGGTCAAGATAGGTGATGAGAATTATCTTCATCCTGGGTGCGAAGAGGAATTTAGAATCACAATTATGATTATGAGTTATTCACATGATTGTGGATAGGAATTATTGATTGATGTTACAGGGATAAAACATTGTTGGTGGATTTTTAACATGGAGAAGATAATAGACCTTATGGTCTATTTGACTCTTCTAATGGATTACTCGTTCTGCTGCAACTATGGTTGAAAAGTTTTATCATCTACCATATGTTCTAAATCTCTGATTTATTATTGACGAAGGCTATTGATAATTTAATTATCTTTAGTCATAATATTCTTTACTGACCTAGTTGTGCTCACCCTTTTTGCTTCACAATTCCTTTCAGGTAATAAGAGTGTTGCCGAGTTAAGCGGGGATAACCAGGGGAGTAGAATGGTAGTCTATAGCTGTTGAGGTTCTCCCTAAATAGTATGGAAATAATTTTATTGAGAACTTTAGATAAGTGTGTCATATTTTATACGTCATTTGATATTTAATTTTGGTGAACCAAATAGGGTGAGGTGAACCCAACTTTGGAAGGGCGTTTTAGCCATTATTATACAAGATGTCTAATGATAGCCGACTTCGTGTTATCATAAGACAGGGTTGTGCACATCCACTTGCTGAGTATATCTACGAGCATTACCTATATAATCTTGGAGGTTATTTGAAATATGATTTTCACTTGGAGACAACGAAGATAATTATATGTCTAGAGAAGACTCACCATTGGAAAGAAGATGATAGTAATCTTCTTGTTTTTCTTAGGGACTTTTGGGTCAACCAAGGATAATTTTGTGGACATATGATATCTATCATAACCTAGACGCATGGCCTTCCATGTACGAAGGTTTCCTTGAGCACTTCCCAAAGATTTTAATTTCTCAAATAGTTTTTGACTGTACTTTTATGTAAAGTACCATTGTAAGGTTGTGGTCGAGGCACCATAAGAGTTACATACATTTGTATTAAAAGTCACCGTTTAACTGTGGTTGTATTCTGCACGACAGTTCAACAGTTAAATGAAGTTTGTATTTGATTTTTATAGTATGATATATGGCGACTTAGAATGAGTCGTGTGGACCTATTTTAGGGGCGTCATAAGACTTCTCTTCTTCTTTCTCTCTATAGCTTCTCTCTCTATAATTTCTCTTGTGAGTCTTAGTGAATTGGTGAGAATGAAAGAAGAATGAGCTTTTATTTATAGGAAAATATAGTTTCGATAATTGCACGTTTTGAGGCTCAAAATATTATAGTATAATACCTTCATCTTTTCCTCCATTTTTAATTTAGTCCTACAAGTATTATAAAACTTGCACCACCTCCCTTAATATTACATCATATGAATCAATAGTTTAGTCATGTGAATTAATAGTTCTATACATGTGAAAAAATTAGTTACAGTATATTACCTTCATCTATACCTCCATTTTTAATTTAGTCATGCAAGTATTATCAATCTTGCACCACCTCCCCTAATAGTACATGCATGTGAATCAATAGTACATATATGTGAACAAATAGTTATAAGCATGTGAATTAATAGCAATTAATTGCTCATTTCTCCGATTAATTACCCGATTAGTCAATATAACCTCCAGAAATAAATTATTATCTAAATAAATGTCAATTCCCACAAACACTAATAATCCCAACACAATGGAACTATCAATTTCATCTTTAATCAACACGAACTTATTCATCATTAATATTATAACTCACAATATTTAACAACCAGATCATTCCCAGGAAAAAGGAGGCTTTTTGATAAGGATTTCTCCCTATTGGGACGCAATTAGGTGACCAAACCTCTCATCGACAGAACTTTCTAGACATCGTCAATATTGCAAATAATAATATGAATAACTTTGTCGTCTCAATTATTGATTTAATAATATAAAATATTATGCAGATGATAGTGTGACAATAATTGAATCAATAATATGAAAGATATTGTGCAGCAATTACTGTAGCAATAATTGAGTATAACTGAGTGACTTCTCACGTAAGCATCAATAATCAATACCGTGTGCTACTATGCCACCACGCGTATTACTTTACTTTTACCACCGGGTAGTTCAACAGTTTAACGGTAAAACTTTCGCCGTTATTTTTATAAAAAGATATTTCTGTCATTTTTTAACTACGATAAAACTTCCGTTGTGGGGTGATAACAAAAACTTGTTGGGTAAAATCTAATTACGCACAACACGCAAGTATACGTGGTCAACAAGTAATAAAGTGAAACTAGAGTATCGTTCCCACGATGGTTATCGTTGTTCCGATGGCCGTTGCCACCGGTACGATTATTATTGTGTTGTTGGTCGTTACCTTTTGGTTGTGTTGACTCATTATCGCGCTCCAATAACTGAGCCCTATTCACAATATCTGAATACAAACAAAGTTTATGAGAAATTAGGTATTGACGTATATCGGGTTTCAAACCTCTTAAAAACATTCACGTCATTCGTTCCTCATTATCGACCAAATGGGATGCAAACCGAGACAACTCGACAAACTTAGCCTCGTACTGTGACACGGTCATATTATTTTGCTCCAGCTTGATAAACTCCACCTCCTTCATGTGACGAATACTTTTGGGAAAGTACTTGTCGTTGAACAGCTCTTGGAACTTCTTCCAAGACATCTTGAGTGTGTCGATGCTGATGTACGTTTCTGATTCCCACCAAAGAATCGCTTCTTCACGCAACAAAAAGTGGCAAATGGAACCTTTTGCTCTCTTCGAGCATCCCAAGATATCAAATATCTTGGTGATCTCGCTTTAACCACGCTCTCGCCTTAAAGTGGTTCTCGCTTTCCCAAAAACTCCGGTGGTCCCACTCCTTGAATCGCTTAGCGGTGACCGGACGTGGGTTGCCATCATTTTACCTTTATGAGCAGGAGCCGCCTTGCATTCGATGTTACATGAATTACGAAAAGCTCCTAAACGTACCTTCGTTCGTCGTTTGATCAATGTTGTTGTTTACGGGAGGATTATCGTCATCACATCGCATTATTATCCTGATTATTGATCTGTGGAGACTCAACGGTCTCCTCGTGCTCTATTGCTTATCTCAACATTTTGGGATGCCATTTTTAAATCTCGCCACAAAACAAGGGTTAATTAACATGTCACATATTATCCCTATACAATCGACCACCAATTAAATACCAAATAAACTTAGGTAGGTCATACTAGCGAAGGAATTTCCGTCTCTCCCTCCTAGTTCTTATCTCACATCTTAGCCAGGGGATCATATCCCTAAGCTCGATACCAACCCAGGCGCCCCCAAAATTAGGTTTTCATCACCCATTCTCGAGTCGCCAAATACATGGTACAAAATACAAATACAAACTTAATTATACCACCGTCGGTATAACATACGAAAATTCATAAACCGAGAGTTCTATTAGGAATATTGTCATCTAGACAATATCTATACTCAAGGAGTCCTCATTACATTTATTGTCACACTATTTAATGAATGGTGAGGACTACTAATGCTATCTTCAGGACCATCACTCTTTTCCCGACTAAGTCCCAAATATATTCTCATTTCACAGAGAAACGGTGAAAGAAAGGGTGAGCTCAACTAGCCCAATGAAATATTATGACTAAGATAATGCGGAATAAATTATAAATAGTCTTCAACAATGTTAAACTGATAAAATACAATAGACAACCAGTTTAACTGCAGCGGAATATGCAATCCATTAAAAGAGTCATGTAGAGAATAAAGTCTACTATCTTTTATAATTTAAAAGGTTTTCATCAATTTTTATCACTGAGACTCAGCTTAATGAATAAACCACAATATCTAATCATCCCTGTACCACGGTCAAGGATTTTCATCAAATCATCAATGGTCATGACTATACCGAATCACCCCTAGTCATAATCATACCAAAAACTATCCATCAAAGCATTACAGGCCACTGAAGACTTTTATCACATCATTTATAGCAGGTCATGATTGTACCGAATGATCCCTGGTCATAATCATACCAAGTTCATCTATGCACGTAAGACATAGATAACTTTCAACATAATATAACATGAGGATGATGACAATGACATAATAATTCAATAAAACAAGTTCAAGAATTAATTTATCCAAGAACCAATAACGTCCAAGTTGTCAACATGATACTTCTATATAGAGTAAAATTCAAGAATGCTCAGAAGAATATTTCCATGAAAAATACTGGATGAAGCGCAAATATCAAGGATATTCCATTAATTTCATAGAGTACGTAAGTCAAAGCTTTAACCAACCGAGTATAATAAAGAATGGAATAACAACAAAATCACCATTCATGCGGTGCTTGCAGATAGACGAAGTTATTCAACAGAATAATAAATAAAGGAACCAGGTCAGGTGAAAATCACACCGACAGGATGTTCCAACAGAATAATAAGGAATGTAACAACAACAGAAATCACCATGCATGCGGTGCTTCGCATAGACAGGTTATTCCAACAGAATAATAAATGAAGGAACCAGGTCAGGTGAAAATCACACCGACAGGATGTTCCAACAGAATAATAAGGAATGTAACAACAATGAAATCACCATGTATGCGGTGCTTCACATGAAACATGTTTATTCCAATGTAATAATAAATGCGAATAATAAATGATGGAACCGAGTCCGGCGTATAGCACGCATGAGGATATTCCGACGAAATATAAAGACGAAATAGTAAAATGGAACCAGTCCTAAATATAGCATGCATGGGATATTCAGCGAGAATAATAAGACAGAATATAATAAAGATTTTAACCGTGTCCTGTAAAACACATGATGTGATGTTCCAACAAAATATTAAAGATGAATAATAATAGAAGAATGTCGCCAGTAGTATAGGGTAGACGGCGATAATCTTTGGTTATTCCAATGAGATAATAAGGAATGGAATAATGAAGTTCTCTTCATGAATATAAAAGAATAATATCCCTTACCTCAAAAGAAAGAGTGGATCTTTGGAATAGTGAGGTAGCGATTTCTTTCTTCTTTCTCTAGAGATTTTCTCTATAATTTCTCTCTATAATAAATGCTATATAGCTTTGGTGAATTGGTGAGAAATGAAGAAGAATGAGCTTCTATTTATAGGAAGACATAGTTTTGATAATTGCACATTTTGGGGCTTGAAATATTACAGTACAATACCTCCAACTTTTCTTTCATTTTTAATTCAGTCATCCAAGTATTATCAAACTTGTACCACCTCCCCTAATAGTAAATCATGTGACTCAATAGTAAATCATGTGAAAAAAATTAATTACAGTATAGTACCTCCATCTATACCTTTATTTTTAACTTAGTCATGCAAGTATCATCAGTCTTGCACCAACTCCCCTAATAGTAAATCATTTGACTCAATAGTAACTCGTGAATAGTAACTCATGAATAGTAACTCATGAATAGTAACTCGTGAATAGTAACTCGTGAATAGTAACTCATGAATAGTAACTCGTGAATAGTAACTCATGAATAGTAACTCGTGAATAGTAACTCATGAATAGTACTCCGACACGAAAAGTGCCCTGAATACCCGATTGAACCATATAATCTCCAGACATCAATTATTATCGAAATAAATGTCGATTTCTACTAACACAAATAATCCCAACACAATGGAACTATCAACTTCATCTTTAATCAACACGAACTTATTCATCATTAATATTATAACTCACAATATTTAACAACCAAATTAGTTTCTCAATTATTGATTTTAACAATATATAAAATATCGACAATAATTGAATAAAATAACGTGAGATACTATGCAACAATTACTATAATAATAATTGAACAAAACCGAATGACTTCTCACGTAAGCATCAATAATCAATACCGTAATGCTACTTATGCAACCACGCCAGACATCTTTGTTTCTTTACTACCGAGTAGTTCAACAAGATAACGGTAAAACTTCCGCCGTTATTTTCATAAAAAATATTTTTGTCGCTTTTCTCATTTCGATGATAATTCCGTTCTTGGGTCCACTGATGATTATACTTGGTAAATACGAATATTCCCCGACACAAAGAATATTCCCCGACCAATCGAATATAATATGACAACTTGCATACTTTGCAAAATTTATAAATACTACCCACAACTATAATATTATCTCAAATTCACACCATAATATTAAAAATTATTTCGAAAAAATTTAAATCTTTATTGATAAAATCTGGGGTCTCACAATCTCCCCTCCTTATGAAATTTTGCCCTCGAAATTAGGGTACGTACCTGGTATGATAAAGAGGTGAGGATACCTTGAATACCTTTATCGTTGAAAACATTAAATTCATCTTTGCAATCTGGCCAAAGATATTCATTAACAATTCATCGTTGCACTACAGGCCAAAGATATACAACTATAAAACCAATAATGCTGAGACTCAGCATAATAGTATCACGACCACGAATTATCCATGCACTCTTGGCCAGGATATTCGTGTTTTCAATCTACTACATGATTATACCGAATAATCCTCGTCATAATCATACCAAGTCCATCAATGCACTACTGACCAAAGATGACTTTTACCACATCCATGAATTAATATTTCATTCTTTGAGACTCAAATTTCAATAATTAATCCACATCATCGAATCATCCACACTACGTGCCAAGGATATTCTTTAGTATCACGACCACGAATTATCCATGCACTACGTGCAAAGATAATCGTGTTTTCATTAAGATCACGACCACAAATTATCCATGCACTACTACCAAAGATAATCGTGTATTCTTTAGTATCACGATCACAAATTATCCATGCACTACTACCAAAGATAATCGTGTATTCATTAGTATCACGACCACAAATTATCCATGCACTACTACCAAAGATAATCCTCGTATTCATTAGTATCACGACCACAAATTATCCATGCACTACGACCAAAAAAATCGTGTATTCATTAGTATCACGACCACAAAATTATCCATGCACTACGTGCAAAGATAATCGTGTTTTTTCAATTACTGTTATGATTATACCCGAACAATCCTCAGTCATAATCATACCAAGTCCATCTATGCACGTAAGCCACGTATGACTTTCAACACAATATAAGCATGAGGATAATGATATAAAGAATCAATCAAATGAGATAAAGGATAAATATTAAACATTTATAATATAATTTATCCAGGATTCAAGAATATCCCCATGTTATCAATCACTTAATAATCTCATAATCTAATATCATTAATATTATAAGAATATTTTAATCACTTCTTAAATTTATAAACAATTTATTTCAATTGTTTACGCTTTACCATATAATGCATTTAATCATTCAAAAATTCCATACTCATAAGATATCATCACCAATTATCAAATCCCTCATCAAAAAAATATGCATATACTCTATATAGGATTTCCAAGCCATAAAATCCCATTTTCCAACTTTGTTACTTCACATAACATATTTAACTCATATATTCGTAACTAAACCATTTTCATGAAAAATACCAAATCAATCCCAAAATTATTTCTTTTCTGGAATTTAGCATAATATAGTCCCCATAATGAAAATATATTTTTCTCCGAATTTTTAAAATTTATTTACTATTTTTCAAAAATTAATTTCTAATTAATTCCTTAAGAAATTAGCTACCTCAAGTTTAAGTCCAGAAATTCCCAAATCTTGGCAGGATCTTACACATGTTAACATGAGCTTCCAGTTTAAATTTCATGGTCATCGGAGTTATAGAACTCCGGTTATAGCATTTTTCGTCGGAAAAACCTAAATATTGAAATGGTCATAACTTGCTCATTTTAAGTCAAAATGAGCTCATTTTTGGACAGGAGTTACCTTATACCATATACTTTCATTTCCCAAAAGGCCAGAATTTTTCTCATAAATTAAGTGGACAAAAATGCCCTTTTAAAAATCTGGACAATGAGCTTTTTTTTAGGTTTTTACACTTTTGCCTCCTTTGCTAAAATCACCCACACACGAAATCTCTAACACTTTTTCCAAAGGATTCCACTTGGATAAGTTATAAGACTCATAGATCTAACTCTAGGACTTGTCCACACTCAAAAATTCAAAATATAATAGGAGATATGGTCAATTGAATTTTATGTTACATTTTACCAAAATCGATTTTTTTCAAAACCTTTGTGATTTCTAAGAAACTTTCATGTTTTCTCATAATAACCAACATAACTCATCATAATACTTACTAATACCACGTATACCCATGATTTTCATTAGTTCAATGTTTTTTTATGACTTTCATCATAATCCACGTAAACAGATCATTTTTTTGTTGAAGAAATATTTGAGGGTTTAAGAAATGGGTTTTGTACTGGGGTCAATACAAAATTCGATTTCATGCTCTAGGGGTAGTTTAAGAAGTCTTCAAGAATACACCAGGAAATTTATTAATAATAGAAATATCATTCAAAACTGTGACTCTCATCCAAAACTTGGATAATACGTCACATTGATACCAACTGTGACTTCTATCCCTTAACCTAGATAGCACCTCACAATGATACCTATCAACTCGCCATCTTCTTTCACGATGTTGCCTACAAAAAGTCTGGCCTCGGTGCATTCCACACAAGGAAGTCACCAACGAAATGTTCAGGGATCTTTACTTATGGCTTGATATGACAATGATTGACTTTAGTGGTTTGGTTACTTGAATTCGCACAACAGGTTGGTTATGAATATAAAAGCTAATAACCTTACGAAAAGTATGATGATTAGTTAACCAATTGATTCCAAAAATCACATCAAAGGCCAATATTTTAAAAAAATAAGATCGACAAGTAACGTGAAAGTGTTTATTTGAATCAACAAGATTTAAAAATAGTAAAGGTAACAAAGGCTCCTACTAACGAAGTTTCAACTAATAAGTCAAAGTCTAACTTCTCGAGTCAAATTTAAGCGTTGAACGCAAGCAGAGAGAGAGATAAAATAATGGGTAGAACCCAGTATCTTATAAGGTATAGACTTTGTAATTTATAATTAACTAACCTGCGTAACTAACCGTTCGGGTTACTCACTTTTGAGAAGTCACGAAAAACGCTTTCCTTATACCTCTGGATTTTGACTTTTACGGAACGGTGTTTTGGTGCCTCCATCCTAGTTGAACTTGTCTTCGGTGAACGACAAAATCGGGCTAAGTGACCTTTTTTTCCACAATGATAACATTCTTTGGACGGCATCGTGCAGTTTGGACTGATATGTCCCTCCCCTCCGCATTTGAAACATATGATAGGTGGTCGTTCTCCTTCCTTAACAACGGGTGCTGGTGCTGACGTCTTTCCATCATTGTTGAATTTCCTCTTCTTAAAATTTCCATTCCTATTATCTTGGCCATGGTTACCACCGAAATGGTTACCATTCTTGGCATGATAATTTCCCCCACGATGGTTATCGTTGTTCCAATGGCCGTTGCCACCAGTACGATTATTATTGTGTTGTTGGTCGTTACCTTTTGGTTGTGCTGACTCATTATCGCGCTCCAATAATTGAGCCCTATTCACAATATCTGAATACAAACAAAGTTTATGAGAAATTAGGTATTGATGTATATTGGGTTTCAAACCTCTTAAAAACATTCACGTCGTTCGCTCCTCATTATCGACCAAATGGGATGCAAACCGAGACAACTCGACAAACTTAACCTCGTACTGTGACACGGTCATATTATTTTGCTCCAGCTTGATAAACCCCACCTCCTTCATGTGACGAATACTTTTGGGAAAGTACTTGTCGTTGAACAGCTCTTGGAACTTCTTCCAAGACATCTTGAGTGTGTCAGTCTGGGTACGTTTTACAGATTCCCACTAGTAATCTGCCTCTTCACGCAATATAAAAGTGGCAAATGGAACCTTTAGCTCCTCTGAGCATCCCAAGACATCAAATATCTTGGTGATCTGCTTTAACCACGTCTCTGTCTTAAGTGGTTCTGGCTTTCCCAAAAACTCCGGTGGTCCCAGCTCCTTGAACTGCTTAGCGGTGACCGACCGTGGGTTGCCATTATTTTTACCTGCATTATGAACAGGAGCCGCCTTCGATGTTACATGAATTCTGAAAAGCTCCTAAACGTACCTTCGTTCGTCATTTGATCAATGTTGTTGTTTACAGGAGGATTATCGTCATCCTGTCGCACATTATCCTGATTATTGATCTGTGGAGACTCAACGGTCTCCTGTGCTCTATTGCTTATCTCAACATTTTCGGATGCCATTTTTAAATACTGCCACAAAACAAGGGTTAATTAACATGTCACATATTATCCCTATACACTGACCGACCAATTAAATACCAAATAAACTTAGGTAGGTCATACTAGCGAAGGAATTTCCGTCTCTCCCCTCCTAGTTCTTATCTCACATCTTAGCTGTGGATCATATCCCTAAGCTCGATACTCAACCGGCGCCCCCAAAATTAGGTTTTCATCACCCATTCTCGAGTCGCCAAATACATGGTACAAAATACAAATACAAACTTAATTATACCAATCGTAGGTATAACATACGAAAATTCATAAACCGAGAGTTCTATTAGGAATATTGTCATCTAGACAATATCTATACTCAAGGAGTCCTCATTACATTTATTGTCACACTATTTAATGTAATGGTGAGGACTACTAATGCTATCTTGAGGACCATCACTCTTTTCCCCAGACTCGTCCCAAATATATATTCTCATTTCACGAAGAATAAAGTGAAAGAAAGGGTGAGCTCAACTAGCCCAAGAAGAATATTATTATGACTAAGATAATGCGAATAAATTATCAATAGTCTTCAACAATGTTAAACGATAAAATACAATAGACAACCGGTTTAATCTGCAGTGAATATCTGAATCCATTAAAAGAGTCAAGTAGAGAATAAAGTCTACTATCTTTTATAATTTAAAAGGTTTTCATCAATTTTTATCACTGAGACTCAGCTTAATGAATAAACCACAATATCTAATCATCCCTCGCACCACGGTCAAGGATTTTCATCAAATCATCAATGGTCATGACTATACCGAATCACCCCGGTCATAATCATACCAAAACTATCCATCAAAGCATTACAGAATACCGAAGACTTTTATCACATCATTTATAGCGAATGTCATGATTATGCTAGAATGATCCTCGGTCATAATCATACCAAGTTCATCTATGCACGTAAGACATAGATAACTTTCAACATAATATAACATGAGGATGATGACAATGACATAATAATTCAATAAAACAAGTTCAAGAATTAATTTATCCAAGAACCAATAACGTCCAAGTTGTCAACATGATACTTCTTTGTAGAGTAAAATTCAAGAATGCTCGAAGAATATTTCCATGAAAATCTTTGGATGAAGCGCAAATATCAAGGATATTCCATTAATTTCATGGAGTACGAAGTCAAAGCTTTAACCAACCGAGTATAATAAAGAATGGAATAACAATGAAATCACCATTCATGCGGTATTGCGATGACAGCGAGGTTATTCCAATGAATAATAATAAAGGAACCAGTCGGTGAAAATCACAAGCGGGGATGTTCCAACGAATAATAAGGAATGTAACAACAATGAAATCACCATGCATGCGGTTGCTTCGCGCAGACGTGTTATTCCAACGTAATAATAAATGAAGGAACCGGTCGGTGAAAATCACACCAAGCGGGATGTTCCAACGTAATAATAAGGAATGTAACAACAACAATAAAATCACCATGCACGCGCGGTTTTCGCGTAAACGAGTTATTCCAATGAATAATAAATGCGGAATAATAAATGATGGAACCAGTCCGGCGTATATAGCATGCGAGATATATTCGATAGAAATATAAAGACGGAATAGTAAAATGGAACCGGATCCTACAGATAACACGCATGGATATTCCAATGAATAATAAGGATTTTAATAAAAAGATTTTAACCAAGTCCGGTGTAAAACACACGCATGTGGATGTTCCAACAAAATATTAAAAGATGTAATAATAGAAGAATGTCGCCAAGTATAGGGTAGATAGGGTAGGCGCGTATCTTGGTTATTCCAATAGATAATAAGGAATGGAATAACAGAAGTTCTCTTCATGAATATAAAAGAATAATATCCCTTACCTCAAAAGAAGACTGGATACTGGAATAGTGAGGTAGCAGATTTCTCTTCTTCTTTCTCTCTATAGATTTTCTCTATAATTTCTCTCTATAATAAATGCTATATAGCTTTGGTGAATTGGTGAGAAATGAAGAAGAATGAGCTTCTATTTATAGGAAGACATAGTTTTGATAATTGCACATTTTGGGGCTTGAAATATTACAGTACAATACCTCCAACTTTTCTTTCATTTTTAATTCAGTCATCCAAGTATTATCAAACTTGTACCACCTCCCCTAATAGTAAATCATGTGACTCAATAGTAAATCATGTGAAAAAAATTAATTACAGTATAGTACCTCCATCTATACCTTTATTTTTAACTTAGTCATGCAAGTATCATCGGTCTTTTTTAACTCCCTAATAGTAAATCATTTGACTCAATAGTAACTCGTGAATAGTAACTCATGAATAGTAACTCATGAATAGTAACTCGTGAATAGTAACTCGTGAATAATAACTCATGAATAGTAACTCGTGAATAGTAACTCATGAATAGTAACTCGTGAATAGTAACTCATGAATAGTACTCCGACACGAAAAGTGCCCTGAATACCCGATTGAACCATATAATCTCCAGACATCAATTATTATCGAAATAAATGTCGATTTCTACTAACACAAATAATCCCAACACAATGGAACTATCAACTTCATCTTTAATCAACACGAACTTATTCATCATTAATATTATAACTCACAATATTTAACAACCAGGTCGTTCTCAATTATTGATTTTAACAATATATAAAATATCGACAATAATTGAATAAAATAACGTGAGATACTATGCAACAATTACTATAATAATAATTGAACAAAACTGAATGACTTCTCACGTAAGCATCAATAATCAATACCGTGTGCTACTATGCAACCACGCGTATTACTGTACTTTTACTACCGAGTAGTTCAACAGTATTAACGGTAAAACTTCCGCCGTTATTTTCATAAAAAATATTTTTGTCGTTTTCTCATTTCGACAATAATTCCGTTGCGGGGTCCACCAATGATTATACCGTCATACGAATATTCCCCGACACAAAGAATATTCCCCGACCAATCGAATATAATATGACAACTTGCATACTTTGCAAAATTTATAAATACTACCCACAACTATAATATTATCTCAAATTCACACCATAATATTAAAAATTATTTCGAAAAAATTTAAATCTTTATTGATAAAATCTGGGGTCTCACAATCTCCCCTCCTTATGGAATTTTTCCCTCGAAATTAGGGTACGTACCTGGTATGATAAAGAGGTGAGGATACCTTGAATACCTTTATCGTTGAAAACATTAAATTCATCTTTGCAATCTGGCCAAAGATATTCATTAACAATTCATCTTTGCACTACAGGCCAAAGATATACAACTGTAAAACCAATAATGCTGAGACTCAGCTTAATAGTATCACGACCACGAATTATCCATGCACCACTGGCCAAGGATATTCGTGTTTTCAATTACGGTCATGATTATACCGAATAATCCCTGGTCATAATCATACCAAGTCCATCAATGCACTACGGCCAAAGATGACTTTTACCACATCCATGAATTAATATTTCATTGCTGAGACTCAGCTCAATAATTAATCCACATCATCGAATCATCCCTGCACTACAGGCCAAGGATATTCTTTAGTATCACGACCACGAATTATCCATGCATTACGTGCCAAAGATAATCGTGTTTTCATTAGTATCACGACCACAAATTATCCATGCACTACGGCCAAAGATAATCGTGTATTCTTTAGTATCACGATCACAAATTATCCATGCACTACGGCCAAAGATAATCGTGTATTCATTAGTATCACGACCACAAATTATCTATGCACTACGGCCAAAGATAATCCTGTATTCATTAGTATCACGACCACAAATTATCCATGCACTACGACCAAAGAAAATCGTGTATTCATTAGTATCACGACCACAAATTATCCATGCACTACGTGCCAAAGATAATCGTGTTTTCAATTACGGTTATGATTATACTGAAACAATCCTCGTCATAATCATACCAAGTCCATCTATGCACGTAAGCCATGAGATGACTTTCAACACAATATAAAGCATGAGGATAATGATATAAAGAATCAATCAAATGAGATAAAGGATAAATATTAAACATTTATAATATAATTTATCCGAGATTCAAGAATATCCCCATGTTATCAATCACTTAATAATCTCATAATCTAATATCATTAATATTATAAGAATATTTTTATCACTTCTTAAATTTATAAATAATTTATTTCAATTGTTTACGCTTTACCATATAATGCATTTAATCATTCAAAAATTCCATACTCATAAGATATCATCACCAATTATCAAATCCCTCATCAAAAAAATATGCATATACTCTATATAGGATTTCCAAGCCATAAAATCCCATTTTCCAACTTTGTTACTTCACATAACATATTTAACTCATATATTCGTAACTAAACCATTTTCATGAAAAATACCAAATCAATCCCAAAATTATTTCTTTTCTGGGATTTAGCATAATATAGTCCCCATAATGAAAATATATTTTTCTCCGAATTTTTAAAATTTATTTACTATTTTTCAAAAATTAATTTCTAATTAATTCCTTAAGAAATTAGCTACCTCAAGTTTAAGTCCAGAAATTCCCAAATCTTGGCAGGATCTTACACATGTTAACATGAGCTTCCAGTTTAAATTTCATGGTCATCTGAGTTATAGAACTCCTATTATAGCATTTTTCATCGAAAAAAACCTAAATATTGAAATGGTCATAACTTGCTCATTTTAAGTCGGAATGAGCTCATTTTTGGACAGGAGTTACCTTATACCATATACTTTCATTTCCCAAAAGGCCAGAATTTTTCTCATAAATTAAGTGGACAAAAATGCCCTTTTAAAAATCTGGACAGTAGCTTTTTTGGTTTTTACAGCTTTTGCCTCCTTTGCTAAAATCAGTCCACACGAAAATCTACAACACTTTTTCCAGTGATTCCACTTGGATAAGTTATAAGACTCATAGATCTAACTCTAGGACTTGTCCACACTCAAAAATTCGAAATATAATAGGAGATATGGTCAATTGAATTTTATGTTACATTTTTACCAAAATCTGATTTTTTCAAACCTTTGTGATTTCTAAGAAACTTTCATGTTTTCTCATAATAACCAACATAACTCATCATAATACTTACTAATACCACGTATACCCATGATTTTCATTAGTTCAATGTTTTTTTATGACTTTCATCATAATCCACGTAAACAGATCATTTTTTTGTTGAAGAAATATTTGAGGGTTTAAGAAATGGGTTTTGTACTGGGGTCAATACAAAATTCGATTTCATGCTCTAGGGGTAGTTTAAGAAGTCTTCAAGAATACACCAGGAAATTTATTAATAATAGAAATATCATTCAAAACTGTGACTCTCATCCAAAACTTGGATAATCGTCACATTGATACTAACTCGTGACTTCATCCCTTAACCTAGATAAGACCTCACAATGATACCTATCAACTCGCCATCTTCTTTCACGATGTCGCCTACAAAAAGTCTGGCCTCGGTGCATTCCACACAAGGAAGTCACCAACGAAATGTTCAGGGATCTTTACTTATGGCTTGATATGACAATGATTGACTTTAGTGGTTTGGTTACTTGAATTCGCACAACAGGTTGGTTATGAATATAAAAGCTAATAACCTTACGAAAAGCATGATAATTAGTTAACCAATTGATTCCAAAAATCACATCAAAGGCCAATATTTTAAAAAAATAAGATCGACAAGTAACGTGAAAGTGTTTATTTGAATCAACAAGATTTAAAAATAGTAAAGGTAACAAAGGCTCCTACTAACGAAGTTTCAACCAATAAGTCAAAGTCTAACTTCTCCAGAGTCAAATTTAAACGTTGAACGCAAGCAAGAGAGATAAAATAATGGGTAGAACCGGTATCTTATAAGGTATAGACTTCGTAATTTATAATTAACTAACCCGTGCTAACTTCGTTCGGGTTACTCACTTTTTGAGAAGTCACGAAAAACGCTTTCCGTTACACTACCGATTTTGACTTTTCTGGAACGGTGTTTGGTGCCTCCATCCTAGCTGAACTTGTCTTCGGTGAACGACAAAATCGGGCTAAGTGACCTTCTTTTCCACAATGATAACATTCTTTGGACGGCATCGTGCAGTTTGGACTGATATGTCCCTCCCCTCCGCATTTGAAACATATGATAGGTGGTCGTTCTCCTTCCTTAACAACGGGTGCTGGTGCTGACGTCTTTCCATCATTGTTGAATTTCCTCTTCTTAAAATTTCCATTCCTATTATCTTGGCCATGGTTACCAATTTAAATGGTTACCATTCTTGGCATGATAATTTCCCCACGATGGTTATCGTTGTTCCAATGGCCGCTGCCACCATCGATTTATTATTATTGTGTTGTTGGTCGTTACCTTTTGGTTGTCTTTGACTCATTATCGCGCGCCAATAATTGAGCCCTATTCACAATATCCAATACAAACAAAGTTTATGAAAATTAGGTATTGATGTATATTGGGTTTCAAACCTCTTAAAACATTCACGCTGTTCGCTCCTCATTATCGACCAAATGGGATGCAAACCGAGACAACTCGACAAACTTAACCTCGTACTGTGACACGGTCATATTATTTTGCTCCAGCTTGATAAACCCCACCTCCTTCATGTGACGAATACTTTTGGGAAAGTACTTGTCGTTGAACAGCTCTTGGAACTTCTTCCAAGACATCTTGAGTGTGTCAGTCTGGGTACGTTTTACAGATTCCCACTAGTAATCTGCCTCTTCACGCAATATAAAAGTGGCAAATGGAACCTTTAGCTCCTCTGAGCATCCCAAGACATTAAATATCTTGGTGATCTGCTTTAACCACGTCTCTGTCTTAAGTGGTTCTGGCTTTCCTAAAAACTCCGGTGGTCCCAGCTCCTTGAACTGCTTAGCGGTGACCGACCGTGGGTTGCCATTATTTTTACCTGCTTTATGAACAGGAGCCGCCTTCGTCTGATGTTACATGAATTCTGAAAAGCTCCTAAACGTACCTTCGTTCGTCATTTGATCAATGTTGTTGTTTACAGGAGGATTATCGTCATCCTGTCGCACATTATCCTGATTATTGATCTGTGGAGACTCAACGGTCTCCTGTGCTCTATTGCTTATCTCAACATTTTCGGATGCCATTTTTAAATACTGCCACAAAACAAGGGTTAATTAACATGTCACATATTATCCCTATACACTGACCGACCAATTAAATACCAAATAAACTTAGGTAGGTCATACTAGCGAAGGAATTTCCCGTCTCTCCCCTCCTAGTTCTTATCTCACATCTTAGCCAGGGATCATATCCCTAAGATCTGATACCAACTGTGACACCCCCAACATTAGGTTTTCATCACCCATTCTGAGTCGCCAAATACATGGTACAAAATACAAATACAAACTTAATTATACCACTGTCGTGTAACATACGAAAATTCATAAACTGAGAGTTCTATTAGGAATATTGTCATCTAGACAATATCTATACTCAAGGAGTCCTCATTACATTTATTGTCACACTATTTAACAGAATGGTGAGGACTACTAATGCTATCTTCAGGACCATCACTCTTTTCCCGACTCGTCCCCAAATTATATTCTCATTTCACAAAGAGAAAAAGTGAAAGAAAGGGTGAGCTCAACTAGCCCAATAAGAAATATTATGATTTAAGATAATGTAGAATAAATTATCAATAGTCTTCAACAATGTTAAACCGATAAAATACAATAGACAACCGGTTTAATCTGCAATGATGAATATCTGATCCATTAAAAGAGTCAAGTGAGAATAAAGTCTACTATCTTTTATAATTTAAAAGGTTTTCATCAATTTTTATCATTGAGACTCAAACAATGAATAAACCACAATATCTAATCATCCCTGCATGTACCACGGTCAAGGATTTTCATCAAATCATCAATGGTCATGACTATACCGAATCACCCCTGGTCATAATCATACCAAAAACTATCCATCAAAGCATTACAGGGCCACTGAAGACTTTTATCACATCATTTATAGCGGGTCATGATTGTCCCAATGATCCCTAGTCATAATCATACCAAGTTCATCTATGCACGTAAGACATAGATAACTTTCAACATAATATAACATGAGGATGATGACAATGACATAATAATTCAATAAAACAAGTTCAAGAATTAATTTATCCAAGAACCAATAACGTCCAAGTTGTCAACATGATACTTCTTTGTAGAGTAAAATTCAAGAATGCTCAGAAGAATATTTCCATGAAAAATACTGGATGAAGCGCAAATATCAAGGATATTCCATTAATTTCATGGAGTATGTAAGTCAAAGCTTTAACCAACCGAGTATAATAAAGAATGGAATAACAACAGAAATCACCATTCATGCGGTATTGCGCATGTATGGAGTTATTCCAATGAATAATAATAAAGGAACCGTGTCGGTGAAAATCACAAGAAGGGGATGTTCCAACAGAATAATAAGGAATGTAACAACAACGTAAATCACCATGCATGCGGTGCTTCGCATAGACAGGTTATTCTAACAGA
Organism: Panax quinquefolius; assembly: GCA_020205615.1. Taxonomy (NCBI): domain Eukaryota; kingdom Viridiplantae; phylum Streptophyta; class Magnoliopsida; order Apiales; family Araliaceae; genus Panax; species Panax quinquefolius. Next base: position 74,254,315 of record CM035159.1, on the reverse strand, counting down.
ATAATAAATGAAGGAACCAGGTCAGGTGAAAATCACACCGACAGAATGTTCCAACAGAATAGTAAAATGGAACCAGATCCGACGTATAGCACAGACAGGATATTCCAACAGAATAATAAGGACGGAATAATAAAGACGGAACCAGGTCCGGTGTAAAACACACAGACAGGATGTTCCAACAAAATATTAAAGACAGAATAATAGAAGAATGTCGCCAAGTATAGGGTAGACCGCGTATACTGGTTATTCCAACAGATAATAAGGAATGGAATAACAGAAGTTCTCTTCATGAATATAAAAGAATAATATCCCTTACCTCAAAAGAAAACTGGATACTGGAATAGTGAGGTAGCAGATTTCTCTTCTTCTTTCTCTCTATAGATTTTCTCTATAATTTCTCTCTATAATAAATGCTATATAGCTTTGGTGAATTGGTGAGAAATGAAGAAGAATGAGCTTCTATTTATAGGAAGACATAGTTTTGATAATTGCACGTTTTGGGGCTTGAAATATTACATTACAATACCTCCAACTTTTCTTTCATTTTTAATTCAGTCATCCAAGTATTATCAAACTTGTACCACCTCCCCTAATAGTAAATCATGTGACTCAATAGTAAATCATGTGAAAAAAATTAATTACAGTATAGTACCTCCATCTATACCTTTATTTTTAACTTAGTCATGCAAGTATCATCGGTCTTTTTAACTCCCCTAATAGTAAATCATTTGACTCAATAGTAACTCGTGAATAGTAACTCATGAATTGTAACTCATGAATAGTAACTCGTGAATAGTAACTCGTGAATAGTAACTCATGAATAGTAACTCGTGAATAGTAACTCATGAATAGTAACTCGTGAATAGTAACTCATGAATAGTACTCTGACACGAAAAGTGCCCTGAATTCCCGATTGAACCATATAATCTCCAGACATCAATTATTATCGAAATAAATGTCGATTTCTACTAACACAAATAATCCCAACACAATGGAACTATCAACTTCATCTTTAATCAACACGAACTTATTTATCATTAATATTATAACTCACAATATTTAACAACCAGGTCGTTCTCAATTATTGATTTTAACAATATATAAAATATCGACAATAATTGAATAAAATAACGTGAGATACTATGCAACAATTACTATAACAATAATTGAACAAAACTGAATGACTTCTCACGTAAGCATCAATAATCAATACCGTGCTACTACTTGCCATCCGCAGACATCGTTCTTTTTACTTTTACTAGAGTAGTTCAACAATATTAACGGTAAAACTTCCGCCGTTATTTTCATAAAAAATATTTTTGTCGTTTTCTCATTCCGATAATAATTCCGTTGCGGGGTCCACCAATGATTATACCGTCGTACGAATATTTCCCGACACAAAGAATATTCCCCGACCAATCGAATATAATATGACAACTTACATATTTTACAAAATTTATAAATACTACCCACAACTATAATATTATCTCAAATTCACACCATAATATTAAAAATTATTTCGAAAAAATTTAAATCTTTATTGATAAAATCTGGGGTCTCACATAAACAACCAATTTAAGATTATGAATTAAATTATCTAATTACACTAATTCTAATTACCACTAATTAAAAATCAGATTATGAAGATTTAAGATCACAACTTCACTTATTGCTTCATTTAAGTTAACACACTTCTCATCAATTATTTTTTATCCTGAATTGTTAATCAAGAACACTAAAGCAGATAAAACCACCTCTCGATGCATAATACCCATACTTACTTAAATCCACAATTGATAGAATTAAGCAAGACACCCTAATTAACTAATCCACTATATCTCTATGTGAATTACAATTAAAAAGGATTTAAAGCACAAGTTCTCTATAAGATTACATACGGCGTAAAGGCATATCATTATCCTAAACACGAATCATGAATTTCATCTATGCAGAAATCACAAACACATGCTATCATGATTAGATCTAAATTTATACTTCATCTCTCGAGTTCATATAGATTATCACGGTAATTGTTAGCTAGACAATTAAGCAATTAAGTCCAAATCACAAAAGACAATCCTCACGATATAATATAATAATTGATAAAAAAATATATTAAAATAAACTACACAATAAGATCCATTGTAATCTCAAACAAAGAATTAATTCATTGAATTAAAACTAAGAATCCACCCTTGAATACACGTTAAAAGACAAAACTAAGAGTAGAGTAAAGAATAAATCTGTTGTCAGCAAATCTCCATCTTCCTCAAGCTCCTGCTCTTGATCTTCAATGGTCTCCAAGTTGCTTCAATCTCCAAATCTCATAATAACTAGGGTTTTTCCCAATCTACTCTAATCTAATCTAATGGAATTCTTCCAAAAACTTCCTCGAATCCTTGTAAATCTCCTCCTTTATAAGCCTCTTTATATGTCTTTAAGTCCTCTTGGAAGTTGTTGAATCAAACAGCTCGAATCAATCCTTCTTGGACTTAAATTCTGACAAAAATTACTCTTTATGTGCATACCCAAGCCCCAGCTTGGGTATTGCCTTGCAAAAAGCAAGCCCCGGCTTGCTATGCTACTGATTTTGAACTCAGGACCCCAAGCCCTTGCTTGGGTATAAGGCATAAAATAGCAAGCCCCGGCTTGGGTGCAAGCTGTTAGTTATTTTTCTGCTGTAGTGTCCTCTGGTAAAACGGCCATAACTTTTGATCCGGGAGGATTTACGGGGCCTACCACCTATAAAATCGAAGCTATTGACGACCTCTACAGCTTTCATTCTTTGAGTTTTGAGAAATAACAAACGGATGAAGGTCAAAATTGGACTGGAATGACTGCTATGCAAATGACCACCCTAAACAGCGAAATTCAACGTCCGTTGGTACAAATGTCATAACTCATGCATCCGAACTCCGATTGGAATGATTCAAGATGTTCCGGAAAGATAAGAAGAAGCTCTACAATATAGTCTAAGTTCCAAGCCAAGAACATGAAATGAACATGAAAGCCCAAACGATGTCCGGATTGTTTTTTTTGCTTTTTTCTACCAATAGTCGCTCACATAGCTCCCAAACATATAATCTACAAAATGAACACAAATGCATGAAAAGTAACTAAGAAACACGAGTTTAAGAAAATAATTCAAGTAATAGATAGCGGATAAGTAGGTATAAAACCTACTTATCAAATACCCCCAAACTTAAACCTTTGCTTGTCCCCAAGCAAAAACAAAACAAAAATGCAATGCACTGCAACTAATCTACATGCCTACAAATCCAACATTATTGATAAACACAAGTCTATTCATTCGACCTCAGTGAAATGAAATAAACATGACAATACTTCATATCAAAATCAATCAGCAATTTGCTAGTCAATCATCAAATCTTAAACTATTATTACTGGTATAGTGCGTGTGTGCTCAACATCCATGCTAACTGATATAATGCTAAATACAACACATAATAGATCTCTTTAAAGGCATCATACAGTGCAAACTCACAAAATTCATGAACAAGCTAGATCAAACTAAAGTCAAACTTCCACCAAATTCAAGAGTCCAATCCGGGATACTTATGCTTTACTTTGCATTACGGGGGCTTTTTGCTCTTTTCCCATTTTTTTTAACCATGACTATGCAATGTCTCATTCCATTAGGCTAACAGTGCTACCCCTTAGCGAGCTTTCGACCAACAACTCCCAGATCATATAAGACCTTAGGGCGCTAGGTGTAAAGACAATCCCCTCGGCATACTTGCTCAAGTAACAAAGGCCCCGAAACAAGACTATCCACGATATTTTTTTTCATCATTTTTTTTATTGTTTTTTTCTTTTTTTTAAGCTTATATATCCCAAATTTTCGCCCAAACTTAAGTTTTTGTCTAAATTTAGCCATCTCCGCCTGTTCAAGTCTTTCATTTATTCAAACTAATATTATCCTTACGAAGTCAATTATGTATCAATTTAAACTTAATCAGTCAACAAAGTTGTCTCTAACGTGCTAACCTGATTATACCAGTTTCAAACAGGAAAAGATTCAATTCATAACAAGAAATCATATTAAAGTTCTAATAATCAGTACTATACTTGTCTACTCAATCCCATTCTCATCATTGGCCAAAATAGACTGTAACTATCAAACAGCTGGACTCATGAAAGATGAACATAATAACTAACTATTATTCTTGAATTTTTGATTTTTTTTTGATTTTTTTTACAAGAAACTGAATATAATGCTATTCAAACTATACTACTATGCAACTACTTATGCAGTTGTACTACATGAATGCAAACATAATGAACCTAAACTAAATTAACCACATATGCAAAATAACATAACATAAACATGAAACTAAACATGCAATAAAGAACTAAAATAAAATCCCCCAAACATAGCAATTACAATGTCCTCATTGTAAGAATATAGCGGTAAGTAGAAGAGAACTTCCCTATAACCAGCTAAGCATGAGGTGATGGTGGCGATGGCGGCGATGATCATTTCCCTATCCATTGAACCTCCAATACCTGCAATGAAGAGAGACAACATGGATTAAAATATCACTTTGGATTATAAGAGAACTTAATAAGCAAATTAATTCCTATCTACTAAATAAACTAGTAAAGCATATAAATATAAAAATTCCTGGGTTGCCTCCCGGGCAACAACTTGATTCTGATCTTTCAAATTGACTTTGTGCAGTCAACGCTATCCAATTCCTCGTCGATAGTTGAGGAACCCTCCATCCATCAAAAATAATGTAGCTTTTGGTAGGTTCCCATTTGTGATAGCCATTGTATTAAAGTCACCTAGCATGCTTTCTTTAGATAAGATCACATTCAAGAACGTCCAATATCTAGGTGTTTTCTCCATTATGTCTGCGAATAGATTTTGGCATTGAGGCTTGTTAGACACAACAATATCTTCTTCTATCTTCTCCAGCTCATCGAACCATGGCTTCGAAGTTGTACTCATTTTTACGTCACAAGGAGTATTGCCGACGACATGACTACCTAGCGGACAAGGTTTTGCAAATCTAACCGAATCCTTGAACTTTGGTGGAGAAGGCACTTGAGGCATTAATAACATTGGCTCATCCTCGTTAGTACTGATAGTTAGCTCTTCACTGACCTTGTTTTCATTATCCCCACTTGTCTCCTCTTTTTCAACATATCGTGGCTCATCCAGTTGTAGATTTGGCTCGGGCACTTCATCAATCTCGGAATCCTCGTCATAACATCAATTATTTTGTGGACAGTTGTTCAGGGCTTTGAGCATTTGATCCATCTGGTTTTGCAGATTTTGAATTGATATCTCTTGATTAATCCTCCTCTCCTCATTTGATGCTATGAACTTGGACCACAATTCCTCCAACTTTGAATTATCTATCTCAGTCTCGGAAGCCATGTATTGAGGACCATTGGTTGAGGTAGTGACGAGTTGTTCCATCTGATTATTAAAATTTTGGGTTGACCGCTCTTGGCTAATCCTCATCTCCTCTAGGTTTGATATGCCCTTCAATATTACATCCCTCGGATTTTGCTTTTCTTCTTGTGGCAATGGAGGTGGATATGAAAATTCTGGTGTGTATGTTGGATTTGGAGCGTAGTATTGGTCTTCATAAGTATAGCTCCACGACGAATCCGGGTGATACATCCAAACTTGATGATAATTAGCATATGTATAATCGTTGAGGTATTCACCACCGTGTTGTCTCGGCCCAAAACTAACAGTGTATTGATGACTCGGATGATTACTAGCACAATAATTGCAATTAACTGCTATCCTTCGATTACGTTGGGCTGCAACAATGTCCAACCTCCTCGAAAGTGTCTCAAGTTGCGCTGATAATGCAGAAAATGCATTGAGACCATCAATCCCCGCTTCCCTTGGTTGAGTCATGTTCGAATATAGCCTTTGATAATTGAATCCAGCCATGGTACCTGAAACGAGAGAAAAAGAAGAAGATAATAAAATAAAATAAAAATAAAGAAAGAAAAAAATTGTTTAACTTAAGACTAATTTGATTGAAGCTAATATTGGCAAAAATATATTAACTAATACCCCGGCAATGGTACCAAAAACTTGTTGGGTAAAATCTAATTACGCACAACACGCAAGTATACGTGTTCAACAAGTGATAAAATGAAAGTAGAGTATCGTTCCCACGAGGAATTATTAATACAAATGACCAAATATTAACCCTTAACCAAACTAATTTTATTTAAACAACCAATTTAAGATTATGAATTAAATTATCTAATTACACTAATTCTAATTACCACTAATTAAAAATCAGATTATGAAGATTTAAGATCGCAACTTCACTTATTGCTTCATTTAAGTTAACATACTTCTCATCAATTATTTTCTATCCTAAATTATTAATCAAGAACATTAAAGCAGATAAAACCAACTCTCGATGCATAATACCCATACTTACTTAAATCCACAATTGATAGAATTAAGCAAGACACCCTAGTTAACTAATCCACTATATCTCTATGTGAATTATAATTAAAAAAGATTTAAAGCACAAGTTCTCTATAAGATTACATATGGCGTAAAGGCATATCTCTATCCTAAACACGAATCATGAATTCCATCTATGCAGAAATCACAAACACATGCTATCATGATCAGATCTAAATTTATACTTCATCTCTCGAGTTCATATAGATTATCACGGTAATTGTTAGCTAGGCAATTAAGCAATTAAGTCCAAATCACAATAGACAATCCTCACGATAGAATATAATAATTGATAAAAAAGTATATTAATCAGCAAATCTCCATCTTCCTCAATCTCCTGCTCTTGATCTTTAATGGTCTCCAAGTTGCTTCAATCTCCAAATCTCATAATAACTAGGGTTTTTTCCCAATCTACTCTAATCTAATCTAATGGAATTCTTATAAAAACTTTCTCTAATCCTTGTAAATCTCCTCCTTTTATAAGCCTCTTTATATGTCTTTAAGTCATCTTGGAAGTACTTGAATCAAACAGCTCGAATCAATCCTTCTTGGACTCAAATTCTGACAAAAATTACTCTTTCTACGCATACCCTGGCCCCAGCTTGGGTATTGTCATGCAAAAAGCAAGCCCCGACTTGCTATGCTACTGATTTTGAACTCAGGACCCCAAGCCCCGGCTTGTGTATAAGGCATGAAATAGCAAGCCTTGGCTTGGGTGCAAGCTGTTAGTTATTTTTCTATTATAGTGTCCTCTGGTAAAATGGCCATAACTTTTGATCCGGGAGTAGTTATGGGGCCTTCCACCTATCAAATCTAAGCTATCAACGAGATCTACAACTTTTATTCTTTGTGTTTTGAGAAATAACAAACGGATGAAGGTCAAAAGTGGACTGGAAGCGACTGCTATTCAAATGACCACCCAAAACAGCGAAATTCAACGTCCGTTGGTACAAATGTCAAAACCCTTGCATCTGAACTCCGATTGGAATGATTCAAGATGTTCCGAAAAGCTAAGAAAAAGCTCTACAATATAGTCTAAGTTCCAACCCAAGAACATAAAATGAACATGAAAGCCCAAACGATGTCCGAATTGTTTTTCTTTGCATTTTCCTACCAATAGTCGCTCACACAGCTCCCAAACATATAATCTACAAAATGAACACAAAATGCATGAAAAGTAACTAAGAAACACGAGTTTAAGCAAATAATTCAAGTAATAGATACCGGATAAGTAGGTATAAAACCTACTTATCATGGGGTTCACCAATGATTGTGTCATTGTACGAATATTCCCTGTTAAAACTAATATTCCCCGACCAATCGAATATTTTATAACAACTTTCTTTGTAAAATTTGTAAATATTACCCATAACTATAACATTATACCATATCTACTCCATAATATTCAAAAATATATTTCGAGAAAAAATATATTCTTCATTCATAAAAGTTGGGTTCTTACAACCTCTCATTCTTATGAAATTTCGTCCTCGAAATTAGGGTACGTACCTTGTATGTCGAAGAGGTGAGGATACCATGACTTCATTTCAAATTCTAACTCCTAGGTCATTTCCTCAACATCGTGGTTTCTCGACAAAACTTTGACTTGAGGTATAACCTTGGAGTGTAGAATATGATCCTTCTTATCCAAGATTTTAACTGGTACCTCTTCATACGTTAAATCTTCTGCTATCTCGTCCGATTCTAATTCAATAATGTGGTTCGAGACTTTCAAATATTTACGTAACATAGATATGTGAAAAACATTATGAACACGAGACATACTTGTCGGTAAGGTGAGTCTATAGGCCACAGCTCCTACTCGATCGAGGATTTTGAATGGCCCAATAAATCGAGGATTGAGCTTTCTTCTCTTTCCAAATCTTGTAACTCCTTTACATAGAGCAACACGTAACAACACATGCTCTCCAATATTGAATTCCATGTTTCTTCGATGAAGATCAGCATAACTCTTTTATAGATCTTGTGAGGTCTTTATACTTTGCCCGATCATTTGAATCTTTTCTGTTGTCATGCATACCAATTCTGTTCCAAATAACGTTGCTTCACCCACCTCATCCCAACATACTAGATAACGACACTTGCGTCTGTACAACGCCTCTAATGGAGCCATGCCAATACTTTCGTGATAACTATTGTTGTAGGAGAATTCCACCAGTGGCAAGAACTTGTCCCAACTTCCTTTGAAATCAAGGGCACAGAGTCTTAATAAATCCTTAAGAGTTTGAATTGTCCTCTCCGACTACCCATCTGTTTGAGGATGATATGCCGAACTAAATCGTAAATCCGTGCCTATAGCTTTTTGCAAACTAACCCAAAATTGTTAAGTGAATCTTGGGTCTCGATCAGAAACTATGGATACTAGAATACCATACAGTATTACAATCTCATTTATGTATAAACGAGCAAGACGTTCAAGTGAATAAGTTTCTCGTATAGGTACGAAATAAGCATACTTGGTCAATCTATCAACAATGACCTAAATCACGTCTATGCCTTGAGAAACCTTAGGAAGACCAGTAACAAAATCCATGGTAATATGCTCCCACTTCCATTCTGGAATTTCAAGTGGTTGCAATGGACCTTTTGGTACTTGATGCTCGGCCTTGACACGTTGACAAGTTAAACACCTTGAGATAAACTTTGCTATCTCTCTTTTCATATTACTCCACCAAAATGTATGTCGATGATCACGATACATTTTGTTACTCCCAAGATGGATTGCAAATGGTGTGTTGTGCGCCTCCATCATGATTTTATACTTCAAGTCAGAGTCATTAGGAACACACATTCTGGAGTTGACTCAAAGTATTCCTTCTTCATCTATTCTTGCTTCCAAAATAACACCTTCTTGTACTTTTTTCCTCATACGCATCAGCTCCAGGTCTGTAGCTTGAGCAGCTTTAACTTTATCGATTAAAGTTGGTTCTAATCATATATTCGCTATCCTCACGTAGGTTCTTGGAGTCTTGAAATCTATCTCCATCTTTTGTAAATCGCACGAAATGGGTCTTTGTATTAACAACGTCACACTCGTAACCGCATACGATCTTCTACTCAACTCGTCAGCTACCACGTTCGCTCTTCCACGATGATATTGAATGGTATGGTCGTAATCTTCAATAACTCGAGCCAACATCTTCGGCATGAGTTACATTAGTTTTGGGTGAAGAAATATTTAAGGGTTTTAGAAATGGGTTTTGTACTGGGGTCAATACAAAATTTGATTTCACGCTTTAGGGGTAGGGCAAGAAGTTCGTCAAGAAATTTATTAATGATAGAAATATCATTCAAAATTGTGACTCTCATCCAAGACTTGGATAACACGTCACATTGATACCTATCAACTTGCCACCGTTATTCACGGCATCCCCTATGGAGAGTCTGGCTTCGGTGCATTCCAAGACTTGGAAGTCACCCGCGAAAGGGTTGGGGCTCTTTACTTATGGCTTAATATGACAGTGATTGACTTTAGTGGTTGGTTTTCTTGAATTCGCATAACATGTTGGTTAGGAATATGAAAACTAACAACCTTACGAAAACAATCAATTTTAGCATGATGCGTAATTAACCAGTCAATTCCTAGAATCACATCAAAGACAAGTATTTTCAAAGAGATAAGATCGACAGGTAACGTGAGGGTACCGATTTGAATAAAATAAGATTTATAAATAGTAGATGTAATGAAGGTTTCTCACAACGGAGTTTCAACAGATAAGTTAAGGTCTAATATCTTAGTGGTCAAGTTCAAACATTGAGCACAAGTAGGAGAAATAAAAGAGTGGGTAGAACCGGTATCGAATAAGGTATAGACTTCACAAGAGTTTATGATTAACTTACCTGTGATAACTTTGTTTTGGTTCCTCGATAAATGCTCTCACTTAAACTACCAGCTTTAACTTGCCTGGGACATCCTTTGGCGTCACTATCCCAGCTGGACTTAACTTCACTACATGATAAAATTAAGCTAGGTGACATTCTCTTCCGCAATTGAAACACGCTTTAGGTTGCTGCATACAGTTTGGACGGATGTGTCCCTCTTGTTCGCATTTGAAATATACGACCGGTGGTCGTTCTTCTTCCTTTAAAATGGGTGCTGGTGCTGCTGTTGATGTCTTTCCATCATTGTTGAATCTTCTCTTCTTAATACTGTTCCCACTTAGTTCACCTTTCCTATTATCTTGGCCATGATTACCACCGAAGTGGTTACCATTTCTTGCCTGATAATTTCCTTCACGATGGTTATAGTTATTCTGATGGCCGTTGCCACCGTTATGATTATTATCGTGTTGTTGGTCGTTGCCTTTTGATTGGGCTGGCTCATTATCGCGCTCCAATAACTGAGCCCTATTCACAACATCTGAATATAAACAAAGTTTGTGAGAGATGAGGTATTAATGTATTTCGGGTTTCAAACCTCGCAGAAACATTCGCGTCATTCGCTCCTCATTATCAACCAAATGGGATGTAAATCGGGATAACTCTGCAAACTTAGCCTCGTACTGCGACACAATCATATTGTTTTTCTCCAGCTTGATGAATTCAACCTCCTTTAAGTGACGAATACTTTTGGGAAAGCACTTGTCGTTGAACAATTCTTGAAACTTCTCCTAAGACATCTTGAGTGCGCATGTTTGGTACGTTTTATAGATTCCCACCAGTAATCTTCCTCTTCACGCAATATAAAGGTGGTGAAGGAAACCTTTTGCTCCTCTAAGCATTCTAAGACATCAAATATCTTGGTGATCAGCTTTATCTATGTCTCCGTCTTAAGTGGTTTTGGCTTTTCCAAAAACTCCAGCGGTCCTAGCTCCTTGAACTGCTTAGCGGTGACCAGCCGTGAGTTACCAGTGTTTACACCTGCATTTTGAACATGAGTCTCTCTCGTTTGGTTTTGCATAAATTCTAAAAAGTTCCTAAACATTCCATCGTTCGTCATTTGTTCGGTGTTGTTGTTTACACGAGGATTATTGCCTTCCTGATGCACATTATCCTGGTTATTGATCGTTGGTGACTCAACGGTCTCTTGTGCATGCTTTGCTTATCTCAACAATTTTAGATTCCATTCTAAAACACTGTTATAAAACAAAGGTTGATTGACATGCCACATATTATCCCTATACTCTAACCGACCAGTTAAATAACAAATAACTTAGGTAGGTCATACTAGCAAAGGATTTACTCGTCTCTCCGCTCCTAGTTTTAGTCTCACATCTCAGTCGGGGATCATATCCCTAAGCTTTGATACCAACTATGACGCCCCAAAAATAGGTATACATCACCCGTCTTGGGTCGCCAGATACTTGGTACAGAATTTAAATACAATCTTCTTTTATACAATACGACAAAAGCGTAGCTGAGAGTTTTAACATGAATATTGTCTTCTAGACAATATCCACACTCAATGGAGTCCTCATTACAATTATTATCACACTATTTCATAGAATAGTGAGTACTACTATAACCACTTATCCTGGACCATCACTCCATTCCCCGACTCGTCCCAGCTATATTATCATTTCCTGAAGAGAACAATGAAAGACAAGGGTGAGCTCAACTAGCCCAGTAAGAAATATTATGACTAAGATAATGCAGAATAAATTATCATTAGCCTTTAACAGTGTTAAACTGATAAAATACAATAAACATCAAGTTTAACTGCAGTGGAACAAGCAATCCATTAGAAGAGTCAAGTAGAGCATGATATCTACTATCTTCTATGATTTAAAAAGTTTTTTATCCACTGTATCGCTGAGACTCAGCTTAATAAATAAATCACATCCTCGAATAATTCCTGCACTATGGGCCAAAGATATTCATGTAATCATCAATGGTCATGATTATACTGAATAATCCCTAGTCATAATCATACCAACAACTTTCCATCAATGCACTACGGGCCAAAGAGGACTTTTACCACATCATTTGTAACATTACGGGTCATGATTATAATGAATGATCCCTAGTTATACTCATACCATGACACCCCCAAATCTAGGTACTTCATTCCCACAAGATTTGGTGCTCACTATCCATACATTCATACTATCTACCCAAATAAATAATATTTAAATCATAAATCCTTCCCTTAATTAGGGTTACATTAATAAATTCAAAAATAATCCCAAGTTATCTAACCTTTAAATATCATTCAAGTGCAAAAATAAAATTTATTACATCACATCATTATCAAAAGTCTAAGATCATCATAATAAATAAAAGTACAAATCATCATCACTTGTACAATTTTCCCTTTCCTTTGATAGTTGAAGGTTCATCTACCTTCTCCACTTTAGCTGCAATGAGTTTATAAATATGCAAGAGTGAGCAAAATAATTGCTCACTGGATATAATAATGAATCAACATGAGAATAAGAATAATAACTGCCAATGAATAAGCTCATCAACACTGAATAGTACTACTCTAACAATGATAATCAGGAACTGGAATCCAAAATATGGAATATACATAACTGAGGGTCATAAGACCATGAACTATGTCCACAGTTGCGAGTAATTTTTCAACTCCAACTTTAACAGTTATAAGACTATAAGGAATCCTCGTACTTAGGGGGATCAGCCCTTCGTATAATGTATTGTGCACAAACATTTTAACGCTACGCGTAAGTTATCCCCTAATAAAAATAGGGTTGTTCATCTCAGTATTTAGAGTACAAGTCCGCACCAAAGAAAGTTTGGTTTGGATAGGCTTTCAAGGGTAATTTGAAGTTCAACAAACATCAACTAGAGGACTAGTTGAATTAATAGCATTTGATAATCACAATAGATGTTTGATAACAACATAACATAGAACAATTGAGAGTCATAAATAAACTGATTATACATGTTAAACTCATGATTGCAATACTATAGAGCATAAGTATTTAACAAAATGCAAAAAATGGTAAACCTTTGCTTGAACAATAAATAAGCTAAGGTTTGAGACTTATAACATTAAAAATGAAACTACTGAACGTACATTAACTGATAGCAAGCTGGAAACTAAAAACTTGCCCAACATGGTATTAGCTCATGCAAAGAATTAAAACAGTTCAATAATAGAGACAAAAGTTCAGAAACTGCGTTCATTATACAAGAATAGAACTTAAGAAACTTGTTTAACTATAAACAAGTTAGAATGAATCAACCAAATGAGAATTTCAAATAACATTAGAGTTAAAGTTTACTTGAATAAATTTTAGGAACAATTGACTTATTCAACAATAACTAAGATAGAAAGCTTACTCAATCAAAAGAATAAAGTTACACAATATAGTAATAGAACTAACTCAACGAAAGTGTAGAGTTATGAACTTTCTCAATGTAAAAAGATAGGGTTTAGAAACTTGCCTCGAGCGTAAGCTACAATATTAAACTCACGTGCACCTACACATTGGTTTAGAACCACATTATCTATTAGATATGCTAACATACCAAAACAGGTATACTTCTATCTAAACTTATCATTTTAGCACAAGTCTTTCTTTACCATCTACATTTCAGAAATTCCAAGTGTTTACTTCGCAACACTTGCCTAACATTCATATTGTATACCAAGTTATTGCATAATGCGTTCTCGATTTACTAACCATTTTTACAATTTTGAATTCATAATCCACATCACAAGACTCTACTTAACCTTGTTGTTACATGATTCTCATATTACCATAACCTTATGCTAACCTTCAAAAACAATGACCAAAGTCTGTCGAAAAAATAGACTTGATTAATACGAAAATGGGCATTTGGCGCAGTCACGCATGAGTTTATCTTTGCATCAAGGCGCTCTCATGAAATAATAACTGCGCTTGCGCTTCAAGGGCTTGTGACCACGTGAATTCATTACATGATCAAATCATCAAACAGTGATGATAACACGTAAAATAAATATACAACTATCATAGACATGATTGCTAACATATACAACCACTTAATACAATTTAACAACAACTAAAACCATTTTAATTTCTCAATTTTCATGTTTTTCATATAAAACTCCATTTTTGATATTCATCCCAAAAATCATCACTGTGAATTCATTACATGATCAAATCATCTTATTCAAATTACATTATGTTCATATCTCAATGAACTAACATATACAAGCTTCAATTTATACTTTCACATACAAATTGGCCATTAAAATTGATACTTGCATAGCTACATATGAAAACATATATATACTGACAATTGATATCCGAAATTAGCATGGATTTCTCGTTTAAGCACAATCTCCAGTCATCATATACTCATATAATCACAAGTAATCCCATAATATAGCAACAATTCAACAAATTTGAAATTCACAGATTATATAAAAGTTTCCCGTAGCCTCATATACATATATATATATATATATATATATATATATATATATATATATATATAACATTAAGGTTGTGAACATACCTTCAATTACTAATACAGTTGCTGCTAATTACTGGAATTGCTGTTAAAATTCACAAGTTTCCTCTTAAACTCACTCAATTCTCTCTGTTGTCTCCTGGCTAGCAAAACTAGAATGAAATCTCTGATAACCAATATGCGTATTTACCAAAATACAAAACTGATAGCCAGCGTAGGAAATAAACTGACAGTCTTAATACGCCAACTTAATTCAAATGGCAGTTACAAAACTAACGTTTATATTATAATTATTATTCTAATTTATTTTATTTGATTTTCAAAAACTAGAAATCCCAAAAGCCATAGGGCTTGTTTGGCAAACCATTTAAATTTTAAAGAATTAAAATACTTAAGTCTTGTTAGGCAAAAAAACTAAATTAAACCCTTTTTAATTTATTTTAATAAACACTTTAGTTTATAATTTATAATTAAACACATATTATATTTTCATTAAATATAGCATTTTAGCAAATCTCACAAAATTATAATTTTTCATTATAACTTTATTTAATAATTCAATATACCATCTAAATTATTAAATCAAAACAACGATATAACATCTCATGTTATTTTATAGCTCTCTAAATTATAAATTAATTTAATTTAGAAAAATTCTCTAATATATTTAAATCCATCAACCATCACATCAATAAAATATTTATTTAACAATAAACACCTCAAATAATATTTATATAACTCAATAAATATTTAATTTACAATTTAAAATTCCGGATCGTTACACATACCAATCAACAGTCCATCTATTCACGTAAGTCAAAGATGACTTTCATCACAATATAGCATGAGGATGATGACAATGATATAATCATTAATCAAACGAAATCGAGAATAAATATTAAAGACTTTAAATTTATCCAGAGTTTAAAAATATCCAAATTTTCAACATGATACTGCTTTGTGGAGTAAAATTCAAGAATAATATTCATGTATCAAAAATAATGTGGACAGAAAGAAATATATTTTTTGGGTGAATAGTACCCCATGAATAGTACCCTGTGAATAGTACTTTGAGAATAGTACCTTGTGAATAGTATCCCAGCATGAAAAGTGTCCCAAATACCCGAGTGAATAATATTTGAGTGAATAGTAATTAGGTGAATAGTAACCCGTGAATAGTGGCATAAAAATTGCCCCGAATACCCGAGTGAATAATATTCGAGTGTATAGTAACTGGGTGAATAGTAACCCATAAATAGTAACTCATGAATAGTATTTTGGTATGAAAACTGCCCCGAATACCCGAGTGAATAATATTTGAGTGTATAATAACTGGGTGAATAGTAACCCGTAAATAGTAACTCATGAATAGTATTCTGGCATGAAAAGTGCCCCGAATACCAGAGTGAATAATATTCAACTGAATAGTAACTGGGTGAATAGTAACTCATGAATAGTATTCCGACATGAAAAGATCAATAATTATCAAGAAAGCTCAGAATAATATTTCCATAAAAAGATACTAAATGAAGCACAAATATCAAGGATATTCTACTAATTTCACGGAGTATAGAAATAATACTTTAACAGAATGAGGGTATAATCAGGAATATGAGACGAAATAATATTACAAACATACTACAGATTATGGAAGAAAATATTATTCCTTATGAATACTGAACAAAAATTATATCCCTTACCTCAGAAGAAGACTGGATACTAGAATAGTGAAGTAGCAGACTTCTCTTATTCTTTCTCTCTTTATAATTGCTCTTGTGAGTCTTAGTGAATTGGTGAGAATGAAAGAAGAATGAGATTTTATTTATAGGGAAATATAGTTTCGATAATTGTACATTTTAGGGCACAAAATATTACAGTATAATACCTTCATCTTTTTCTCCATTTTTAATTTAGTCCTACAAGTATTATAAAACTTGCACCACCTCCCTTAATATTACATCATGTGAATCAATAGTTTAGTCATGTGAATCAATAGTTCTATACATGTGAAAAAAATAGTTACAGTATAGTACCTTCATCTATACCTCCATTTTTAATTTAGTCATGCAAGTATTATCAATCTTGCACCACCTCCCCTAATAGTACATGCATGTGAATCAATAGTACATAGATGTGGACAAATAGTTATAAGCATGTGAATTAATAGCAATTAATTGCTCATTTATCCGATTAATTACCCGATTAGTCAATATAACCTCCAGAAATAAATTATTATCAAAATAAATGTCGATTCCCACAAACACTAATAATCCCAACACAATGGAACTATCAATTTTATCTTTAATCAACACGAACTTATTCATCATTAAGAATTTCTCCCTATTGGCGCGCAATTAGGTGACCAAACCTCTCATTGATAGAACTTTCTAGACATCGTCAATATTGTAAATAATAATATGAATAACTTTGTCGTCTCAATTATTGATTTAATAATATAAAATATTATGCAGATGATACTATGACAATAATTGAATCAATAATATGAGAGATATTATGCAATAATTACTGTAGCAATAATTGAGTATAAATGAGTGACTTCTCACGTAAGCATCAATAATCAATACCGTGTGCTACTATGCAACCACGCATATTACTATATTTTTACCACCGGGTAGTTCAACAGTTTAACGGTAAAACTTTCGCCGTTATTTTTATAAAAAGATATTTCTATCATTTTCTAACTACGACAAAACTTCCGTTGTGGGGTGCACAAATGATTGTGCCGTCGTATGAATATTTCCTGTTAAAACGAATATTCCCCGACCAATCGAATATTTTATAACAACTTGCTTACTTTGTAAAATTTATAAATATTACCCACAACTATAACATTATATCAAGTCCACACCATAATATTCAAAAATATATTTCGAGAAAATATATTCTTCATTCATAAAAGTTGGGGTCTTACAAAAATCTCGGTGATCTGCTTAATCTATGCCTCTGCCTTAATTGGCTCTGGCTTTCCCAAAAACTCTGGCGGTCTCAGCTCCTTGAATTGCTTAGCAGTGACTAGCCGTGAGTTGCCATTGACTCCACCTGCATTATGAATAGGAGTCTCTCTTGTTTGGTATTGCATGAATTCTAAAAAGTTCCTAAACATACTATCGTTCTTTATTTGGTCGGTGTTGTTGTTTACACGAGGAATATTGCCTTACTGATGCACACTATCCTGGTTATTGATCGTCGGTGACTCAACGATCTCATGTGCTCCATTGCTTATCTCAACATTTCCAAATGTCATTTTCAAACACTACCACAAAACAAAGGTTAATTGACATACCACATATTATCCCTATATTCTAACTGACCAGTTAAATAACAAATATATAAACTTAGGTAAGTCATACTTGCGAAGGATTTACCCGTCTCTCCCCTCCTAGTTCTAGCCTCATATCTCAGCCAAGGATCATATCCCTAAGCTTTGATACCAACTGTGACACCCCAAAATAGGTATACACAACCTATTCTGAGTTGTCAAATATATGGTGCAGAATACAAATACATACTTAATTATAAAACTGTCGTGTAACATAAGCTGAGAGTTTTAACATGAATATTGTCTTCTAGACAATATCCAAACACAAATGGAGTCCTCATTACAATTATTATCACATTATTTCACAGAATAGTGAGGACTACTATCACAACCATCTAGACCATCACTCCATTCCCCGACTAGTCCCAACTATATTCTTATTTACTAAATAGAACAATGAAAGCAAAAGGTGAGCTCAACTAGCCTAGTAAGAAATATTATGACTAAGATAATGTAGAATAAATTATCGTTAGCCTTCAACAATATTAAAATGATCGAATACATTAGACAACAAGTTTAACTACAGTAGAACAAATAATCCATTAGAAGAGTCAACTAGAGCATAATATCTACTATCTTCTATAATTTAAAAGTTTATCATCAATTTTATCACTGAGACTCAGCTCAATAAATAATCCACATCATTGAATTATTAATGCACTACGAGTTAAGGATATTCATATTATCACATCCTTAAATCATCCATGCACTACGGGCCAAGGATATTTGTTATTATCACCAATGGTCATGATCATGCTAAACAACAGTTCATCTTTTCATCCTTGGCCGAAGAGAACCCATGGTCATGATCATACCAATAACTGTTCATCAATGCACTACGGGCCAATGAGGACTTTTTCCATATCATTTGTAACATTACAGTTCATGATTAATTCGTTAGTATCACCAATGGTCATGATCATGCCAAACAACAATTCATGTTTGCACCCTGGCCGAAGAGAACCTATGATCATGATTATACCAACAACTATCCATCAATGCACTACGGGCCAATGAGGACTTTCATCAATATAAGCATGAGGATGATGACAATGATATAAGCATCAATCAAACGAAATCAAGGATAAATATTAAATATTTTTAATTTATCCAGAGTTTAAAAATTTCCAAATTATCAACACGATAACTGCTTTGTGGAGTAAAATTCAAGAATAATATTCACGTATAAAAAATAATTTGGACAGAAAAAAATTAATTTTTCATCGTGAATATTACCCCATGAATAGTACTTAATGAATAGTATCCTGTGAATAGTACTTTATGAATAACATCGTACGTATGAATAGTACCGTATATATGAATAGTGCTGTACATATAAATAGTACCCATGAATAGTACTCTGACATGAAAAGCTTAAAATTTAACAAGAATGTTCAGAAAAATATTCTTGGGAAACGATACTAGATGAAGCGTAAATTTCAAGGAGTATAGAAACAATACTTAACAAAATGAGTGTAGAATTTGGAATCTGAAATGAAATAATATTACTTACATATTACAGAGTATAGAAGAAAATATTATTCTTACAAATATTGAACAAAAATAATATCCCTTACGACTATTGAACAAAAATAATATTCCTTACGAATATTGAACGAAGATAATATTCCTTACAAATATTGAACGAAAATAATTTTCCTTACAAATATTAAACGAAAATAAAATTCCTTACGAATACAAAAAATAATATCGTAAGCGAATATGAAATAAATAATATCCCTTACCTTAAAAAGAGAGTAATTCCGACTGGCGTAGCGGAGATTCTTAAAAAAAACTTGCACTGTTTTCTATACTCAAAGTTTCTTTAAACTCTAAAGAAATACGCTCAATATTATAGAAGAAGAATTCTCTGATTCTGGTGTGATTTTCAATTCTAAACTTAGCATCCTATTTATAGGAGAATGACATGATACTATTTGGACACATAGTAGGGAAAAATCACTAGGCGAAAGCGTTACTAAGGCGATTCAAATAAATTTTTTTATTTTACTATCTCAAGACTATGCGATCTATATGCATAATAAAATATAATATATTCTATTTTACATAAAAAAATAAAACTTATAATATATATATATATATAGTAATAAAACAAAACTGAGATAACTTTTTACCGACGATTTTGAAATATATGTAAGCGGGGGTCTATATAATAAGCCAAATTTATAACAAATGCTTCATAAAAATCCCCTCTATTTATCTCAAATCACTTGGCTTCTCAAAATATATTTTTAATAATATCTATTCATCATTATTATAACTCGCAATATTAACAACCAGATCATTTCTAAGAAAGAGAGGGCTTTTTAATAAGGACTTCTCTTTATTGGCGCGCAATTAGGTGACCAAACCCCTTTCCTTGACAGAAGTTTTTAGACATCGTCAATAATGCAAATAATAATATGAATAAATTTGTCGTCTCAATTATTGATTTAATAATATAAAATATTTTGACAATAATTGAATCAATAACGTGAGATACTATACAACAATTACTGTGGCAATAATTGAATAAAACTGAGTGACTTCTCACGTAAGCATCAATAATCAAAGATACTGTACAATACCGTGTGCTACTATGCAACCACGTGTATTACTGTACTTTTATCACCGGGTATTTTAATAATTAACGGTAAAACTTTTGCCGTTATTTTTATAAAAATTTATTTCTGTTGGTTTCTAACTCCGACAGTTATTCTGTTGTAGGGTCTACCAATGATTGTGCCGTCGTACGAATAATCCCTGACCAATCGAATATTTTATGACAACTTGCTTACTTTGAAAAATTTATAAATATTACCCAAAACTATAAATTTTTTACCAAATCCACGCCTTATTACTCAAAATAATATCTACAGAAAATTAAATCTTTATTTATAAAAGTTGGGGTCTTACAACTGGAGGAGCTTCTGATTAAGTACATAAAAGAGAATGAGGTGTGAAAAAATAGTCAGGAAATGACTCTTAGAAATATAGAGAATGGGGCTGTTGGTAAGTGCCATTAACAATCGCCCTCAAGGTGAATTGCCAAGTAATATGGTTCCTGAAAGTGATGGAGTACCCGAGCTAAAAGTCATAGATACTAAAAAGGAGGATACAAGTAGAGAGAAGGAAAAGAAGGTCAAAGAAGATCCAACCTTGAGTTCCAACGCAAATGAACCAATTTTGATAGTGCCCCATGTACCTTCTCTACTAAAGCTCAAGGATCTGGGTAGTTTTGCAATCCTGTGCCCAATTGGTAGTCATGTCATCGGTAAAGCTCTATGTAACATGAGAGCTAGTATATCTTTGGAGTCATGGTGGGATGAGAAGATGGATGAAGATCCAGTTGTGTTCAAGAAGCATCAACTCAATATTTCGTCTGTAAACACAATGGAGCAAATGCCTAGCTATTCAATGTTTATAAAGGAGATTTTATCTAAGAGTAACAAGCTAGGTGAACTTGAAATAATTTCTCTCACTAAAGCGAAGCCCTCGAAAGTTACGTTACTAACGATGGATGGAGGGTTCCTCACTTTTTGAAGGGGGATTGGATAGAGGAAATTAAAGTAGTCGGGCTGACGACTCTAAAATAAGCGCTTATTGGGAGGAAACCCAAGTTTAAATTTTAATTTTTGTTTTTAGTAGTTAATAAATTTGCATTTATTAGGATTTAATTAACTTATTTCTATTGTGTTCACAGGTTAGTCAAGTCTAATTCAAGTGTGGTGCCCGATTCATTCCAATGTGCCTAATATATTCTTTAGACTTAGTAGGCAAGGAAAAAGATTGCTATATTTTAAGGGAAGTCCTCTACTTTACTTTTTTCTATCTTAGCCATTGAGGACAATGTCTAGTTTAAGTTTGGGGGAAGTTCTAATTATTTGTTAGTTAGTTATATGTGAGTCTTTGCATGAGTTGTAAGTTCTTTCTTATGTTGCATTCATTTAGATTGTTTATATTAATATTCACTCATTCATTTATTTATAAATGAAAAAAAGATGCATTTATTCATTTATGTAGGTTGCATTTTTATTTTGCATTATTATCGAGCATGGAGCTAAGAAAGTTAGAACATGGCCAATGATGAGTTTGGTTTATTCTAATTTGTGGAATACTAAGTAGCATGCATTGCTTAAACTTTATCATAAGCACTATGTTGAACTATTTCTGTACTCTACACACAAGCACACCAGGTGTTTATCAGTGGTAAAAAGGGAATTTATATGTGACATGACATCTTAAGCTTATTTAATCATGGATTAAATCTGAACATTAGTAAACATATAAGGTTGGGGGAAATTTTGATAACAAAAAAGGAAATGAAAAAAAAGAGGAAATGAAAAAAATTTGAAAAAAAATGTAATGAATAAAAGCTGGCTTAGTTTAACTCTAAGGCTTCTGTTACTCGAACAAATAAGCCCTAAGGGATGTCTTTACACCCAGCGCCCTAAAATCAACTAGTTTGGGAGTCGTTGGTCAAAAGTTTGCTAAAAGGGTAATGGTGAAAAGCTTAAGAGAGTTAAGTATTGCACAAGTCTGATTTAAATAAATGGTGGGACATAGTGTCAAAACGCACCAGCTAAGCATGGGCAATTCGAGAATTCTTTTATGCTTCCTTTATCATTATGAACAATGTTTTTATGTAAATACCTTGTTTGGCTGAAATTGGTGAGAATGGTGAGTCTTATACATGACATTGATCACATAAATAACCTAGGAATTACTGATATGGCATTGGATACACACACACAGGGAGGGTCTTGAATAGTTATTACTTGGTGAGTATGTAAAGATTTTTGACTGTGCATGAGCCGAAGTTGCCTATAAATTACGTTAATAATCTCTGAGGCATATTTCCTTGTTTTTACGGCTCTTGCATGATAATGTTAGTTGCATTTATGGTAGTTAGTTTTATTTTGTTTGCATCGTTATTTTTGTGTGTTAGATTACTTGGCTATAAGCAATGGTTCAAGTTTGGGAGAATTTGATGAGTGAGTTTTATACCTACGAATCAGATCTCAATAGACTTGGATTATTGTTAATCTCTTTTTTTGTGTGCATTTAATATATTTTATGTTATTTTGTAGGCTATGACATGGCATTGGCATGAAGAAGCAAGAAAAAGTAATTCGGACATCTTTTCAACTAAAATATTCAAGCAAATGCAAGAAGGGAAGGTTAAAGAGCTTTTAATGCAAAATTGGATGCATTTTCTTGGCTTGGGACTTGAATTTATTGTATATCTACTTCTTAGCTTTTCAGAACATCTTGAATCATCCCAATTTGAGTTCGAATATGAGATTTATGGTCTTTTTATCAACAAAGATCAAAACTCCAAGTTGTCCTACTTGTAATTTACATAACAGTCATTTCAAGCCTAATTTCGACCTTGATCCAACCTGTATCTCTCAATTCTTAAAGCATGAAAGTTTTAGATCTCGTTAATATCTTCGATTTGATAGGTGACAGGTTTCGTAACTCCTCCAAGATCAAAAGTTATGCCTATTTTACGAAAGGACATAGTAGTCAAAAATTGCATGGCACGGGGTGCGCCCAGAGTAGCATGGGGCGCGTCGGACCATCAGATTTTTAGTAACTGTAGCACAGGGTGAGCCCAAAATGGCCTAAGAGCAGCGCTGGGCATGTCAGACGGCGGGGAGAGAGTTGATTTGGGTGTTATATTGTCCAATTTGAGCTAGAATAGGATTGTTAGTTGCCTAACTTGCTAGGGTTTCTATTAAAACTATAAATTCTTGATTATAACTTGGATTTTGAGGACTTTTAACTATAATTCATTGAGAGCCACTTCTATTGGAACTTGGAGATTTTAATGGAGAACATTGAAGACAGAGATTGAAGCTTGGAGATTCCTCGATAGAGTTTTTCTTTTTTTATTAATTTTATTATCTGTACTTATGATGTTATTTAATTTTGATCTTCTTGTTTCTATTATGATGATGAACAAATTTCTTAATTAGGAATACAATGGAACCTTTTGCAAAGTTTTAATTCAATTATCATTATTTTCACTTGTTGATCCTATTGAGTTGATTACTATATTTTCTGCTTAATCTATTAATTGTCTAGCTAGCAGTTAATCTGATATCTTTGATGAAATTGAAAGAGAAAATCTTAGATTAGATCTAAATATAATAATGTATGAACTTGTTGATCCTTTTTAGGATAACATAATAGTGTATGAGATGAAAGTACTTGTATGTCATGCGTAACTTTGTTAGGAGTTTGTGCTTAATGAATCTGTTTTAAGTATCTTTCACGAAAGTAGAAAAATAACTGAAATAGGTTTTTTTATTAAACATTAAAAGATGTTAGTAAATTGATAGGCAATCCTAGTTATCAATTCATTAGAAAAATCAAGTGGGAATAATGTATGGGGATTATTGCAAAGCAATTGGGAAAATTGTATTCCTATGATTTAATCATTTGGTAATTAATATTTGTTAGTGTAATTAGTTCTTAATTACTTTATCAACTTTCACAAATCAATTGGAGTGACTGATGAGTGTATTCTATATACACAAATTAGGTACCTTTAAGTTTGTTAATTTGTAGATCATAAGCTAGTTTGTTTAGTTTTTATGTATTTTTAACGTATTGTTATGTAATGTGGATTTTAATTGCTTTGAAGTGTTTTTGTATTAGTTTTATGTGTTTTTACTTTGTTTTGTAGGAATTGGAATAAGTGTCACTTGGATCGACGTTTGGGGGTTGCTAAATTCGCATTTTTGGCTTGCCATTTGCATAGCAGTCACTTCAGGGTCAATTTGAGTATTTCTCCAGCTATTATTTTGAAGAACTCAAAGAATAAAAGTTGTAGATTTATGTCTCATCTTTTTGGATCATCTTGAATCGCCTCAATTAAAGTTTGAATAAAGAAGTTATGGCCATTTTCCCAACAGATGTCAAAGCTAAAAATTTTAGATATTTGCCTGTATTTAATACCCTTCTTAGTGTATATCCCAGGTCTTTGTAGCATCCAAGCGATAGAGGTCGGCCGCGCTTTTAAGCCTGCAATGCCCTGTTTAAGCCAAATCAAGGCGCTGCAACGCCTGGCACGGATATTTAACAGATTTTAGCTGTTAAATGCTCAACCTAATGATCCAATGAACCTATCTTTCATTCTAACTTGCAACCTAGAGGGAGAAAAGAGAGAGGAGGCAGAAGAGTATGGAGAAAGAAGGCCATGACCTTGTGCCATGGTTGTTCAACAAGATTGGAAGTGCTTCAATGGTGGGTTTTATCTAAAAACTAAGGGGAAGCCATTCCTTTTCTTTCTTCTTCCTCTAGCGGCTAAAAGTCATGCTTGGGGATGTAGTGCACAAACACTTGTAACACCAATGGAGGCAAGGAATTGAATTATGTTTCTAACTTTTCTTTGATACTTGTATTATCCATGAGTGATTACCTAATATTTGGAATAGTTTGATTTATTTGTAATGAATTAAACTTCTAATTTTCTTTCCTTTTGATTGGAGTCATACGAATTGTTATCATTTTAATCAACTATTTAAATACGACTGAGGCGATAAAAAGTTGGTACTTGGTAACTATTAGTGATAATTCCGTGTGGGTTCGACAGCTCTCTTATCATTATATTATTTGTTAGACCGCGTATACTTGCTTGTGTTTAGTGATCGGTAATCCGACCAACAAGTTTTTGGCGCCGTTGCCGAAGAATTATTATTCTAATATTGTCCAATATTGATTTCAATCAATTTAGTCTTAATTTAAACGTGTATTTATCTTTTATTTGTTTGATCTTTGTTTGCGCGTGTTTACCGATTGCGATAAATAGGCTGACAAGACTGTATGTAAATGTGGCTCTTGTGCAAGACTTGGTATAAGCTGGGGCCTTACAGTTCTATTTATTTTTATCGTTTGTGAGGTTGGATTGACAAGATTGTAAGTAAATGCATTGCTCTTGTGCAAGACTCAGCGTAACTGTTGGATCCTTACAGTCCGATTTTGCATGACACATTTTTATTAAACTTGTATTTCTATTTTAAATAAAGTCAGACTGAAGACTATAAAACAAGCGCTTATTGGGAGACAACCTAAGTTATAAATTTTTATGTTAGTTAATCTCAGATACCAAATAGCTACGAGCATGATTCGCCAATGAATCGCCAAGCAAAGGAAGGGGCAAGGCATGTCAAGGCACAAGTTAAGGCCAAAAACAAGGCACAAGTTATTACTTAACTTTTGTTGGTGCTTTTGAATTGGAATGGCTCCAAAATGACTTATGGTGGTGAGGATGCTGTCGATAACGATTGGTACAGCCTCAAGGAAGTCCTCAAATTTAATTTTATCTATCTTTACATTGAGGACAATGTTTGTCTTAAGTTTGGGGGTACTCTTGATATTCTTGGTACTTGAGTTAGTATTATGTTATTATGTCGGTTATTTTGATGTTATTATGTTTAGTTGTGCATATTAGTTTAAAATTTTGAAATTTTGAAAAATTTCCATTTTATGTTATATCTTAGCAAATAGTAGACGTCGGTTACAACTGATAAATGATCACGGAAGTCCTTTGCATTGAATTCTTTTATTGCGTTTAGTAAGGACATTATCAATTTCAAGTTTGGGGGTCTTCTACGTTTTGTTTTGATATGTTTTGTTTTATTGTGTTTTTTTTTGTGTGGGTTGAATTACATTTCTAGTATAGGTTTTCTTTTGAGCATTGATTTAATTTGAATTGAGCTATGATATATGATCAGGCAAATGATTGTCAAGGTTAATAACTCTTGAAAAATGGATAAATGTTGCTTAGTTTGGGTGATTGACTTATTGTTGGTTATTGCTTCGCTTATTACTCCTACTTTTGAGCACTCATCCATTTGTAATGAACTAGTTGTATACTTAGAGAAGGCTTATATGACCGAATGCTTGTGCGAGATATCAATAAGCTCTAGAACTTGTTTAAACATCACTCGAAGCAATATAATTAAGTTTGATTAATTGGTCGTGTGGTGGGTTGAGATGGAGCGTAAAACGCACTCACTCATAAACACATACTTAGGGGAGATAGAGCGTAAAATGCACTCACCTATAAAAAAAGGAAGAAATAAAAATATATCAAAAATCTTGCGATGGGTTGAGATGGAGCGTAAAATGCACTCGTCCATAAAAGCAGACTTAGGGTAAGATGGAGCATAAAATGCACTCACCTAAGAGTCCTTTGATCCCAGATTTTTGGAATGTTTGACTTGTCTACAATTGCGGTGAGTGATGTGTTAAGCATGTAGTTTTTGAAGTTTATTTCTTTCATAAGGTAATTTGGTTGCATAATCCAATCCGGGCTATAATTGGTTTAGTGCAAATGGATACACACACACACACACAAAAAGTATCTAAAGTAAGGTATGACTAACAAGCAAGTTAAAATCCTATACGTTGTGACATTTTGAAAGTTTTCTAAACTTATCATGTTTTGACATCTTTAAGACCATTGTTCAGATTTATTAATTCATTGCTCAAGTAGTTGAATGTTAGAATTTATTTTTATAGTTTTTGTTCTTAGTGTTTTACTTGAGGACAAACAAATATTCAAGTTTGGGGGTATTTGATGAGTGTATTCTATATACACAAATTAGGTACCTTTAAGTTTGTTAATTTGTAAATCCTAAGCTAGTTTGTTTTGTTTTTATGTATTTTTATCGTATTGTTGTGTAATGTGTCTTTTAATTACTTTTAAGTGTTTTTGTATTAGTTTTATGTGTTTTTACTTTTTTTTATAGGAATCGGAATAAGTGTCACTTGAATCGACGTTTGGGGTTGCTGGATTCGCATTTTTGGTTTGCCATTTGCTTAACAATCACTTTAGGGCCAATTTAAGCATTACTCGAGTCATTATTTTGAAGAACTCAAAGAATAAAATTTGTAGATCTACGTCTCCTCTTTTTGGATCATCTTGAATCGCCTCAATCGGAGTTTGAATGAAGAAGTTATGGCCATTTTCCCAATAGATGCCAAAACTAGAAATTCTAAATTTTGTCCTGCGCTGCAGTGCCCATTCCTAGTGTATTTATGGCACCGGCTTTTCCGGAAAAGTAGTAGGTCAGCCCTTTTTAAAGTAATTTGCGCCATGCTTTTAAGCCAAATCAAGGCGTTGCAGCGCTTGGAACGGATTTTTGATAGATTTTAACGGTTAAATGCTCAACCTAATGACTCAATGAACTTATCTTTCATTGTAACTTGCAACCTAGAGGGAGAAAAGAGATAGGAGGCGAAAGAGCTTGGAGAAGGAAGGCCATGACCTTGTACCATGGTTGTTCAACAAGAATGGAAGTGCTTCAATGGTGGGCTTCATCTAGAAACCAAGAGGAAGCCACTCCTTTTCTTTCTTTTTCCTCTAGCGGCTAAAACTCATGCTTGGGGATCTAGTGCACAAACACTTGTAACACCAATTGAGGCAAGCAATTTAATTAAATTTCTAACATTTCTTTGATACTTGTATTATCTATGGGTGATTACCTAATATTTGGAATAGTTTGATTTATTTGTTTTTAAACTTCTAATTTGCTTTCCTTTTTATTGGTGTCATACGAATGAGTTCTTTATATTTCGTGCTTAATGTTTAATTGCTAAGGAATTTATAATTAGTTTGGTAATCTATTTGAAATTGGAAAATGGATTGTGGATTTAGACCAAAAATATAAGGGCATGTGATTATGTTATGTATAATTTGTGTATTGTCAATTCATAGTGGCCGCCATGATCATAAGTAGAGTTAAGAGATTTGAACAAAGTTCTGCACACCAAGTGTGTGACAAAATGCTTGTGTGTGGATATTGTGTTCTTAGCTCTTTATCTATTTATCTATCTATCTATCTATGTTTTGTATTTCTATTATTTAGATTAATTGTAATCATAATTTATCATTTTAATCAACAGTTTAAACAAGGCTGAGGCGATATAAAGTTGGTAATCCGACCAACAATGACGGTTTAAGTTGGTTAAATTGGTAAAAGCTTGATAATTAGAATAATTGTTAGCAACTGTTCTCTGTAGGTTCGACAATCTTTCTTATCACTTTATTACTTGGTTGACCGTGTGCACTTGCACGTATTTGTCATTATATAAATCGGAAAATAAGTTTTTGGCGCCGTTGCCAGGGAATGATTTTAATAATTATTTCATTATTAGTTTTTATCAATTTAGTTTATTTAAACATTTTATTTTTTTCCTATTTTTTTTCTTTACGATGTACATCATGGCTCATTAAAACTATCAATGGCCTTACACGAGAATGACTCAGCCAAACGCGATAGGGATATATGAACTCGATGAGTTGTCAACACATATGGAGACACTTTCTGTGATTTGTGATTATTGTGCTGGACCCCATCCGAGTTTGTAACACCCCAGTCCCACATCGAAAGATAGGGGAAAAATTTGTCTGCATATAAGGAAATTAGTTACTACCAATAGTCCCTTCAAGTCATGACCTTTTGGGTGAGCCTGTGATGGGCTAAGTTGACCCAAGAAGATACTATTGGGCCAGTAGTTTGAGGCCTTATTTTGATGGATTCGATTCGATTTGGACTTGGGATTTGACCCAAGATTTGTTCTGGACTCAGGATTTAACCCTGGTTGTTACATATGGTATCAAAGCCTACTCATCCGATCGGGTTGCCAGAGGTGGGGACACGAAGGTTGGTGGTATTATCCCACAATGGAGAGATGGAGGTCCGGAGGTGGGGACAAGAAGCCAGCCGGTATTATCCCACAATGGCTAGAGAGGCAAAGATCTTTGGGCTGTGTGTGTGATCGGTTCTGACGAGGACGTCGGAAATTTAAGTGGGGGAGTTTGTAACACCCTAGTCCCACATCGAAAGATAGGGGAAAAATTTGTCTACTATTAAGGAAATAAGTTACTACCAATAGTACCTTTAAGTCATGACCTTTTGGGTGAGCCTGTGGTGGGATAAGTTGATCCAAGAAGATACTATTGGGCCAGTAGTTTGAGGCCTTATTTTGATGGATTCGATTCGATTTGGACTTGGGATTTGACCCAAGATTTGTTTCGGACTCGAGATTTGACCCGGGTTGTTACATATTGTAACGACCCCAAAATTCATACAATTTAATTCTAACCTTTGGTCGTTAATAACACATCTACCTTCTGATTTTACGTCATTATTCGATGTTAAACTTTATAAAATGCGGAATAATTTAAACTTTTATGTCTTCTTACTTTAATTCCTTGAATCAAAACCTTTATCATCTACATGACTTTGAATCAATCTTATTTTTATGATTCACTTTATCACTGTTATTATATAAATGTTTACATTTCCAATCTGAAAACCTTTACATATCAGATAACTCTAACTTTAGCTTTACAACTCAACATAAAACTATACATCATAAAACGTTTAATACATCTCATGAATCCTCATCATGGTATAAGGGAATAACAACTTTAGCTAAAATATTAATCTTCCTGTATTATTTTGGATCCACGTCATTCAAGTAGCACATAGCGTTACCTTCAATCCTTAACCTGCAAAAATGGTTATTTTCAAGGTTGAGCTCGACAACCCAGCAAAATCTAACAGTTTTCATGCATCACGTAACACATAATAACATGCTCAACATATATCTCTTAAACAGTGAACTAACATAACATACATGCTGTTGTTCAAATATCAAATATAAAGTTTGAGTTCCTTACTCAATCAACATTCATTACTCAATCAACATAGTCAGATATTGACTTTAACGTTCGATGTTTTCAACAAATATATAATACATCATACTATTTATAATAAAGAATTAAAATAGTTCATCCTCAAGTTCACATAGCAAAGAGGAATTGAAAGACTTGTCTGATTCGTTGCTTACCAACTACAGCTTACTGCCTTGCATTTATCCTACAATAGTTTAGAAGTTCATATACACAAGCATTAGTTACATATACACAATGAAATCAATTAGATTGCATTGACTCTCATCTTATCCTTTTATTTCAAAATATTCCCTTCTAATCGTAACTCGATGTTCAATCGAGTGTTTAAGTCTTGTTACGACATCTGTTTGTTCTATCAATTTAATTACATTAAAATTCCTTTTCCTTCTCATTACATTCCACTTTAATTGACATTTGACATTCCGTTAGTCTTTAACCTTGTCTTTATATCACCTTAGACATATAATGGCTGTTAACATTGTTTTAGTTAACATTCGTCTCATATTTCTTTATACTTCTCTTTTAGTCGACACTTAGCATTTGGTTAAGTCTTCATAGCTTGATATTACATTATATTAATGTATTATCTTCATTAAATTTAATTAAAACAACTTCCATCTCATACTCTTAAATTACTTCATTCAAATGGTTATATAACATTTAGTCAAGTTCTTACAATCTTGCATCTACATCCTTTTAGATGTATATTAGGTTGGTTAAATTAATTAACTTAACCTTCCTATCATTATTTCATTTTTATTTTATACTTTCAAGTTATTTCTTTTAATTGATACTTAACATGTGGTTAAGTTCTTCACTTATGTCTCTACGTCATTATCTTGCATGCTAAACTAGATTAAACCCTTGCTTGACTATCCTCAAATGTATGCACTTCTCTCGCTTAGGCTTAGGGCACTGGCAGCAATTGCTACGCTTCCCAAAGCCTTAACATCGGCCAGAGATTGTCTTTGGTCTTGCATCATGCGAAGACCAATTCACAGTAGTCACTGCGTGCGTTTATGGCCATGGTTCCAAGACAATTGCCTTGGACATTGATAAAAAACTATGACAGCCTCCTGCTTTTGCACCAAATCACTTCAACTCAACCCAATTCCATCGAATTTCACAAAACTTAACAACCAAAATTTTGTGATAACCTCCCTGAACATGTCACTCTTTATTCTCACTACATAAACATTATATATATTCAATTTTAAAGAATTAAAACCCCAATTTTACCAATTTCATCAATTTTTACACTTTTAGCGAATTCGATCGCCACGAATTCGTTTCTTAATCAATTGACACGATTTAAACTACGCCGCTTTCTTTTCTTAACATACTAACATAAACCAACATCAATTCACAGATTGTAACAATTATTGACCATGAAATTTTGTACTTTCTAAGCCATATTCTATAACATAAACACTATTATTTGAAATCTTCTACTAACCACTTTTCCATGAATTTGATTACTCAATACAATTTCTATATAACAATTATCAACACCCCAAACCTAAGAGCATACAAATTAAAACCTAAGTTAACAACTTCCATTATCAATTTACAGAGAACTTAAGAGAATACAAAATTAAAACCTTGGGTTAGATTATTACCTTCTTCATCTTTCTATGCCTTGACAAATAATGAAGAATTGTTTGATCATTCTTCTTCTTCGTCTTGGCAAAATCACAGAGATTACTCTCTCAATTTCTCACTCTCAATACTCTGTGTTTCTTCTTCTCACCCAACTAGGTATTAGCCTTAGGAAAAAAAAAATAAGACGCGAAGATATAAACTGAAGACTTACCAGGTTCATCAGTTAAAGAAATAATACGTCTATCAGTTATGTTAGGCCAAAAGCCATAAGGTTGCGTTTAGCTACACAAAATTTCCCCCCCCCCCCCAGTTTATTTTAATAATATTATATTATATAATTTCTATTTGTCACACACATGTATCCAATTTAATCAACTTACACTGATAATTATAATAGTTATAATAATTATAATTCCCATTGTAACATGCTTAATAAATCATTACATATCTAATTTAATTCATAAATTAGATCAAAATTGTATTTTATTTAATGTACTTATTTTCTTTAATAATAAATATTTTAATTTAATTTAATTATTTCATTAAATTAAATCTTTCATATAAAAATTACCATTATTCAATTTCATTACTAAATTAATGCACCACAATTCATTAATTATTTATTTATCTCAATAAATAAATTAATTAGATTATTTATTTAATTTAATAAATATTTAAAATTAATTACAAAATTCATTTAATTCCTTCAATAGTTAACTTAACTATTAAACCTCACTTTCTCAATATATGAATATATATTTCTCTTCACACCCGATCATATATTGTAGCATATATAGCACATATATATACATACTCAAACTCAAAACATCCCATAATAAGAATTTTAATTATTAAATTCTTATAAAAATTCGGGTTGTCACATCTTTCCCCCCTTATAAGGATTCCGTCCTCGGAATCACCGAAACCCTATGGTTTTCATCAAATCTCTTTTCAAAATCTACCGTTGAATATCTTCAACACATTACCTTAATATAAATTTTATTTATTACCACTCCAACCATTCTTCACAATAAATTATTGTAAATTTTATTTCATAACCTTTACTTAGACTCAATTATATTTGAGTATTACATATTCTTTAACCCGTTCATTATCTTTCTCTAAGGATCATTATCATGTACTAGATTCTCAAACTCTCAGGACATTACATTCACCCCTTCTTCTAAGAATTTCGTCCTCAAAATTTTGACTTACTACCATTTATCAAAATATATTTTATACTAATATGTATTTATTCATTAGGTTCTGCAACCAAATTCTTTCTCTAAGGATCTTTCTAAAATCATCATATTCCTCACATCTTCCTCTTCTAAGAGTTTCACATTTCTCTTCTTTCTGAAATTTTATTTCTTTCCAGAAATTATTATGTTTTGCATAATTTTCTCATCCTTTCCACTTTCACCTTTTAGAATAATAAGAATCTTCCACAATTGCTCAATAATTGGGAAGCAATATGAATAACATGAATTTAAAAGATTTCAAATCGTGCTGAGGGGCCACAAGACCTTGAAATACGTCCCTAGGTTATCAAGTATCTCGGCTTGAACCTTTAACAGTCATAAGACTATACGGAGCTTGAACTCTTCTCCAGGTTTAATAGTGCATCACCACTGTAAACCATCTTTAACAGAATGTTTAGCAATTACATAGACTGAAAACACTCTCTGCAAGTACTCTAGGTGATCAGCCTATCGTACTCCTACATCGTGCACAACGTATTATATCTTAACATCATAACGACTATATGCGTTACTTTCGGAACCATTGTCTCCGATAACATGTCCGCTTTTACAGGGTTGTTCACCTCAGCTTTTCAACATCTGAATCCGCACCAAAACAATTTGGTTTGACATAACTTCTCAAGAAACGCTTGAATTTAATGAACATCTTTCAATATTCGTCTAGCTGAATCAAATAGTATAGACTTCTACAACAATTCGGACATCAATCAAAATATACATATACATATATATATATATATATATTCTCATATCTTAAAGAAATCTCAAAAATCTTTTTATGGCGTCATGATTATGCCGTTGTCATACTACATCTCACCATAGTGGGCTAACGATCATATGATCACATCCAACACCAGGTTCCATTGCATTGATGACTCCATCGTTTATCATATCACCCGATATATATAATTAAAATATATTTTAAAATTTTAAAAATCATTTTTTTCTAGCTGAAACAAACAGCATAGATACGCGAATAATAACACTGTTTTAAAAATTCTTTGGTTCACTAGTGTGACCCAACATTTATCAAAAATCAAAAGTACAACCATCGGCACGAAGTCAATAAATTTCAAAAATCTAGCAAAGCAAGAAGATTTGGAAAACCTATGTCTCCACTTTTCTATACTGATCCATTGCTTAATAACTCTATATATTACCATAATTCTCAATTCTTCATTCGTAACTTATCTATACTGTGATGCCCCCAAAATAGGTATACATCACCCATCTTGAGTCGCCAGATACATGGTACATAAATCAAATACAAACTTCTTTATACAACAGTCGTGTAAAATACGACAAAACATAGTTGAGAGTTTAAACAAGAATATTGTCATCTAGACAATATCCACACTCAATGGAGTCCTCATTATAATTATTATCACATTATTCCGTAGAATAGTGAGGTAGCAGACTTCTCTTCTTCTTTCTATAATTTCTCTCTATAATATTTGCTCTATGGCTTTAGTGAATTGGTGAGAAATGAAGGAAGAATGAGCTTCTATTTATAGAAAAATATAGTTTCGATAATTGCACGTTTTGGGGCTCGAAATATTAGAGTATAATACCTTACTCTTTTTCTTCATTATTAATTTAGTCATGTAAGTATTATCAAACTTGCACCACCTCCCCTAATAGTAAATCATGTGAATCAATAGTAAATCACGTGACTCAATAGTTCTAAACATGTGAAAAAAATTAATTATAGTATAGTACCTTCATCTATACCTCCATTTCTAATTTAGTCATGCAAGTATTATCAATCTTGCACCAACTCCCCTAATAGTAAATCATGTGAATCAATAGTACACACATATGAATACATAGTTATAAGCATGTGAATTAATAGCAATTAATTGATCATTTATCCAGTTAATTACCCGATTGGTCAATATAACCTCCAGACATCAATTATTATCGAAATAAATATCGATTTTCACTAACACTAATAATTCCAACATAATGGAACTATCAAGTTCGTCTTTAATCAACACAAACTTATTCATCATTAACATTATAATCCACAATATTTAACAACCAGGTCATTCTCAGGAAAGAGGGGGTTTCCGATAAGGATTTCTCCTTATTGGCATGCAATTAGGTGACCAAACCTCTCCTTGACAGAACTTCTAGACATTGTCAATATTGCAAATAATAATATGAATAACTTTTAATCTCAATTATTGATTTAATAATATATAACATATTATAACAATAAGTGAATCAAATAACGTGAGATACTATGCAGCAATTACTGTAACAATAATTGAACAAAACTGAGTGACTTCTCATGTAAGCATCAATAATCAATACCGTGTGCTACTATGCAACCACGCCAGACATCGTACTTTACTACTACCGGGGTAGTTCAACAGTTTTAACGGTAAAACTTTCGCCGTTATTTTCATAAAAAGATATTTCTGTCGTTTTCTTATTCTGACAATAATTCTGTTGTGGGGTCCACCAATGATTGTGCTATCATACTAATATTCCCTGACACAAAGAATATTCCCCGACCAATCGAATATAATATAACAACTTGTATACTTTGCAAAATTTATAAATATTACCCACAACTATAACATTATATCAAATCCACACCATAATATTCAAAAAAAATATTTCGAAAAAATTAAATCTTTATTCGTAAAATTTGGGGTATTACAATCTCCCCTCCTTATGAAATTTCGCCCTCAAAATTTACGTACGTACCTGGTATACCGAACAGATGAG
Organism: Panax quinquefolius; assembly: GCA_020205615.1. Taxonomy (NCBI): domain Eukaryota; kingdom Viridiplantae; phylum Streptophyta; class Magnoliopsida; order Apiales; family Araliaceae; genus Panax; species Panax quinquefolius. Next base: position 74,217,800 of record CM035159.1, on the reverse strand, counting down.
GATACCTCGTCAAATTCTAACTCTCGAGGTATAACCTTTGAGCGTAGAATATATTCCTTCTTATCCAAGATTTAAACAGGTACCTCTTCATACGTTTAACCTTCCGCTATCTCGTCCGGTTATAAATAAATAATGTGGTTCAGGTCATCCACATATTTACGTAAAATTGATACGTAAAAAACGTTATGAACACGCGACATACTTGGCGGTAAAGTGAGTCTATATACCATAGTTCCTACTCGATCGAGGATTTCAAATGGGCTAATTAAATCAAGGGTTGAGATTTCCTCTCTTCATCGACTCTTGCTACTAGAATAACGCCCTCTTGAACCTTTTTCTTCACATTCATCAACTCTGAGTATGTAGCTTGAGCGGCTTTAACTTTATTGATTAAAGTCGATTATAATCGTATATTCGATATCACCACATGGGTCCCTAGAGTCTTTAACTCTATCTTCATCATTTATAAGTTATACAAAATGGGTTTTTATGTTAACAACGTCACACTCGTAACCGCATACGATCTTCTACTCAACGCGTCAGCTACCACGTTCACTTTTCTACAATGATATTGAATGATATAGTCGTAATCTTCAATAGCTCGAGCCAACATCTTTGGCGCATTATACGTTCGTTTTGATTGAAGAAATATTTAGTGGTTTTAGAAATGGGTTTTGTACTGGGGTCAATACAAAATTCAATTTCACGCTCTGGGGTAGGCCAGGAAGTTCTTCGAGAATACGTAAGGAAATTTATTAACAATAAAAATATCATTCAAAACTGTGACTCTCATCCAAGACTTGGATAGCACATGAAATGAAGGTTTCTACTAACGGAGTTTTAACCGATAAGTCAAAGTCTAACTTCTCTAGAGTTAAATTTAAACGTTGAGCGCAAGCAAGAGAGATAAAAGAATGGGTAGAACCGTTATCTAATAAGGTATAGACTTCGCAAGATTTTATAATTAACTAACCCGTGCTAACTTCGTTCGGGTTACTCGCTTTTTGAGAAGTCACAAAAAACGCTCTTCTTGAAACCACCGACTTTGTTTTGTCTGTATCCGCCTTTGGTGCCACCGTCCCAGCTGGACTTGACTTTGGTGCACGACAAAATCGAGCTAGGTGACCTTCTTTTCCACAATTGTAACATGCTTTGGATCGCATCACGCAGTTTAGAGGCGATATATCCCTCCCTCCATTTTTAAGCATACAATTGGTGGTCGTTCTCCTTCCTTGAAAACTGGTGTTGGTGCTGCTGTCTTTCCATCGTTGTTGAACCTTCTTTTCTTGAAATTTCCACTTCTATTATCTTGGACATGATTACCACCTAAGTGGTTACCATTCTTGGCATGATAATTTCCCCCACAATGGCTATCATTGTTCCGATGGCCGTTGCCACATGTATGATTATTATCGTGTTGTTATCGCGCTCCAATAACTGAGCCCTATTCACAACATCTTAATATAAAAAATATTTATGAGAAATGAGGTATTGACGTATATCGGGGTTCAAACCTCTTAGAAACATTCGCGTCATTCGCTCCTCATTATCAACCAAATGGGATGCAAACCGGGATAACTCTGCAAATTTAGCCTCTGAACATCTCATCGTTCATCATCTGATCGGTGTTATTGTTTACCTGAGGATTATTGTCTTCCTGTTACACATTATCCTGGGTATTGATCGTTAGTGACTCAACGGTCTCATGTGAAAGTAGTATGCACACAAGCCAATCATGTTTGATGATAAAGCATATACTTTGTAACAATCTTATTCATTTATTAATAAAAAGTATTAATTTATTAAAGGCTTTTAATTATCTACATGATCTTTTTTTATAATATGTGATAAACCCATAGTTTTAAGCAATGCTTTTAGAATAATGATGATGATCATTCTAATGAGATCTAAATTCTTTGAAAGCTTAAAACTAAAATAGTTCCCAATCATTGGATTACTAAATTGGGGATTAGTGAATCCTGGATAGATTGGTACATACGTTGCTTGCTCATTGGATGAGGATGATTGATCTCATGATCATTTGTCCGAGACACTAAAGCAAGTATGTAGGTGCTTATTAGAGAATAAGTTCACTTTGAACGTGGCTCGCTAAGGAATACCTAATGGAGTTTTATTTGCTGTCAATAGGAATTCAGTAGTGATAGTAGTACAAGTAATCCTTGGACTTGAGATCATCATAGTATCTTGTGTATGATGAGTTATACTTTGACTTATTCCTTAAGACCCTTAGGGTATATCAAAGGGTATGCTTGGGTATAATAAGTTGTACATTGAGATAATGTATGATCAATAAAGAATCTACCACTTCTAATAAAAAGAAGAGAAATGTCCTATGTGATTCGATAAATGACAACCCAAAGAGTCCTTGGCGGCGCGTAATGAAATTAGAAAGGAGTTTCTAATTTGCATTATTTGAGTTGTGCATTTAAGGATCGAAATACATATAATTAAATAAAATAAGACTTGACAATAATTCCATGTCTTATATTTAATTGGGACATTGTATGGTGGAAGGATTGAATTGTACGGTAACTATTTACTCAAAGGTTCTTTAATGATTAATGTTGAAATCTATATTATCCGGAAAGTCGTTGATCGCTAGGGAGGCTTATCCCTATCAGAGAATAAATATTATTTATTTAAATAAATTAATTGTTTAATTTATTTATTTAAATAAGATTAGAATTGTTCTAATTGATTTATTCACAACCTATTTTAATATGGAGAACCTAAAGGGTCACACCATAAAAGGAAGAATAATTATTTAAGAAGTTAATGGCATAATCGTAATAATATAGTAAGTATATTTAATTTAATCTATGGTGATAGAATAAATTAAATAGCTTAATATTTATTATTTAATATTTTAGAAATATTAAATATAAATTAATAAGAGGAGTCTTATTAATATTATTACAATTATTATTATTTTAATTTCTAAAAGAGTTTAGGAATTAATTTAATATAAGTACTCTCATTTATTCCTAATTGGATTAGGAAGGAAAATTAGTTAAAGGAGTTTAATTAATTCTCCCTAATAAGATTAGGGAGCTTAATTAATTAAAAGAATTTAATTAATTAAATAAATCCCAATTCCTTAATTGTTAAGGTGGGTTGCCCACATCTATAAATAAGAGGAGTCTTATTATGGGTGAGGGGTTGTTGACTTTTTACTAAGACGTAATAATTCCAATTTGTTGAGAAGACGCCTTTTCTATAGAGATAGAAAACTAGGGTTGAGCCAATATCCCTTCTTCTTGAATTTTTATTTTCTCCTTGGTGGATCACCTCTAGAGGCCAAACATATGGGTGGCTAACGTTGATCAAAGGAAGGAACAAAACCCCGGTGGATTCAAGTTGAACGCGAAAGGATTTGGAGGTGAACTTGTACTTGAGGAAGCTCGATCTTCAGGGTATGATTTTATTCTTTATCTTTTCGTTTAATTAATAATTATCCATAAAGGGTGATCCGGGTATATGGTTTGTAAATTTTTAAACTCTGATTTTTACACACTTCCGCATTATTTTGCAGTTTTGATTCCGCACAAAAAAATATTACAAACCTAACAGTGGCATCAGAGCCAAACCTTTATGCGAATTATTAATTGTTTTAATTTGATATATATATTGATATGTGTTTAAAACAATTTAATTGGGCATAATTTTATTGTATAAAATTTAATAAAGAAATCAAAATAAAAAAAAAAAAAAAAAACCGTGAAATTGGCCACGAAAATCAAGTGGTCGGTCAATGCTTGATGCTTTGTTACTTCTTACTTTCAAGTTAACTCTTTTGAAATGTTACAGTATACTATATATATATATATATATATATATATATATATATATATATATATATAAAGATTGCGGAAATAAGGTTAACAGGATTACATGGAAAACAAGCAAGGTGTGTTTATATAAGGAAAATAACACGGTACTAATATATATATATATATATATATATATATATATATATATATATATATATATATATATATATATATATATATATTTATTCTTACTTATTTTATAATTAGAATAAAAGTTTATTTTAATTTTAAAATAAAAGGTTTATTTTAATATTAAAATAAAAGGATTTATTTTAATTTTAAAATTAGAATTTCATGCTAACTAATTAGAGTTGGAATTGGATTCCATGATAACTAATTGGAGTTGAAATTGGATTTCATGTTTTCTAAAATAAAGGAGTTTATTTGTGAATAGGGAAGTAAATCCATCTTTCCTTAAATAAAGGAGTTTATTTAAATATGAAATAAGATTTCATATTATTCAAAATAAAGGAGTTTATTTGTGAATAGGAAAGAAAATCCGTGTTTCCTTAAATAAAAGAGTTTATTTTAATTAAATTTTTTTTATATGGAATTGATTCCATAATTAATTAAAATAAAGGAGTTTATTTTGATTAAAAATTTTGATTAAAATAAAATAGTTTATTTTATTCAAAATTAGATAAATTAAAATAAAATAGTTTTATTTTGATTTAAATTTGGATTAAAATAAAGGAGTTTATTTTGATTCAAAAATTAGATTTTATACTAAGTAAATTTGCCCATTAAATGATATCAATATATATATTAAATGTTTATTATTCATGAGATGAATGTTATTTATTGATGCATATGGTGATGTGTATGATAATAAATGGGATTGATTATGGACTATCAACCAATATGATTGGATTTTATTTTAGTTGGATTCATGAATGTATGGGTTTTATTAAGTGGGGTCTGCGTGACTTCGCCTTCTCTATTTTTCGAATGTAAATTCTATCTCCTCCTATGTACTTCCCTTCGATCACGATCAAGGTTTCTATTTATTTTAATTAGTTTTGTAATAGGAATAGTTAGAATTAATTTTGAAGAATTAGAGATCAAGGGACAAGAAGCGCTTGAAGACCCGTTTGTAATGGAGCCCGGGTTTAAATGTAATAGTTATATTTAAATGTTATTTCTTGCACCCCTAGGGTTTGACCTTTTGGTTCACTTGATGGCTCTAGTGAACCAAACTAGAGTAAAAGTCCATAATCAATCCGGGTAGAATATAGTATTCTATATGTGCATGCTTATACTATATATATTATATATTATGCAAACATGCTTCGCATGTTTATTAATATGACGCGTATTTTATATATATATATGTGCATGCGCGCTAAACAAGATGAGACAAATTAATAACAAACCCCTCAATTTTTATATTAAGTCCTAAGCGTTCAAAGATATTTAGAATATCGAACGTTGCCTTCTAGCATGATAAAATTAATAGAGTATTAAATATTTAATATGAGTTTGTTGTGTCACCACAAGGCAAGTATTAAGTATTTAAGATGTTAATTTATCACATTTGATGCTTATAAAGAAAATTGAACAATATGGTTTTGTTGTGTCACCACAAGGATGATATTTTTCTTTTTTGAATATATGGAGTGCTAGGTCGGACTTAACTTGGATAATTTTGATTCTGATGTGCCACCACTGATCAAAAAATAATCTAAGAGGCAAAAGAAAAGGAGTTGCATAGTTGATGTAATTGACAAAAGTTGTCTACCTATTTATTTATATATAGTTTGTTGTGTCACCACAAGGCTATATACATTTGAAATGGGATCCTTATTCTCACTAGCAAATCTTTAATTAGATTTTGCCAACTATATAAGTGAGGTAATATAGTTTGAAGAAAATAGTGGGAGATACCAATTTAAAACAAGACCTAATTTATTTTGGTAATTAATAAAAGAATGTATGTTAAAATGTTGTTAATTACAAATTCATTTACGTAATTTTACAATGTCTAAAATTACTATCATCGCGAAACATATTAGATGTTATTTAATCGACCGTATTAAACGGATTGGTTAAGGAATTTGATAGTTTTCATAGTCGAAAAGCTATCTTATGTCCTTATATCGCCTATCCTCGCAATGGTTGCGCATAATGCCTCGAGGAAGAGATTGCTACTTTTAGAAAGTGGCAAGATGATGCACAATTGGCTCAATGCATCATGCTCGCATCCACGAGTAACGAGCTTCACCACAAGATGAAACTATGGATGCTCCTACTATATTCCCGCACATCAAGTAGTTGATGGTGAGGAAAGTAGGACGATAGATATCAAATATCTAAGGAGCTCTTCCGATCTAGAATGGCCAATGGCACTATATAGTATGCATAAAAAGTTCTTAACATAATCAATTTGATTGATCAATTAGGACAACAGTGTTTTGTCATGGATGGAGAGTTGAGCCAAGATTTGATCTTGTACTCACTCCCTAACTCCTTTCACAATTGTTGTGAATTTTCATATGGACAAGCTAGATATCACCCTCATTTGATTTGCTTAACATATTGAAAAATGTTGAGAGTCACTTTCCAACCAAGAAAGATCAAGTCTTACTGGTAGGGGCCAAAGGATCTTCTGAAAAGAATAACGATTCAAAGAAGGTAAATAGAAAGGCGTAAACAAAGGATAATAAGAACACAACTGATATGGATAGCAAAGGAGTTTGCTTCCACTACAATAAGCCTGGACACTGGAAAGAAACTGCAAGAAGCATCTTGCAGAGGCTAACCAAAGAAGCTTTGTGAAGTTTCGGTTACAATACAGTTTTTGTTCATGATTTAAAATAAATTTTTCTTTAAGTCAAGGTTCTACTTGGGTATTGGATACCGACTTTGGTTATCATAAATATAGATTTATGAAAGGACCAAACAGAAGTAGAAAGCTAAACAAATATAAGTAATCCTAAGTGCGGGAAATGTAACAAAGGTTGCTACATTAGCCATAGAAACTTATAGTTTAGCAATGCCTATGGGAAAATCTATTAAGTCAATAAGTTGTTATTGTATTTCAGTTCTTGTTAGAAATATTATTTCCATTTTATTGTTGGACAATGAAATATTTGGTATTATAATTAAGAACAATTGTTGTTCTATTTATAATAATAATATTTTGTATAGAATCGAATATTACTTAATAAATTTTGTATACTTGACTTACATGAAAATAATTTTGCATATTGAACAAATTAGTATAAGAAAAGGAGATGATCATTCAAAGAGTTGAATGTGTGTATTTGCTAAAATACAAGTTTGAATTATTTGAAAGGTTCAAAGAATTCAAAAGTGAAACAAATTGACAAAGTATTAAGATTCTTTGATTAGATCAAGGAATAAATACTTGTGCAATAAGTTTCTAGATCATCTCAAATAGTTTTCTCATAATGGACACATCCTGATACGCAATAATTGATTGATGTATCTGAATGAAAAATCATACCTTGTTGGACATGGTGCGGTCCATAATGATTTTACCGACATTCCAAAGATCCTTCAGAACATGTCCTAGAAATGGTCGCATATCTACGAAAAGGTAACCTCAAAATCCAAATTTCAAGACTCCATAAAAGTTATGGATGTGGAGGATTCCTAATCTTAAGTATGTTAAGATAAGGAGTTGTCCAACTTATGTGAAAAGGTTTCAAAGGATAAGGTTGGGACAAGATTTTATAAGTATCGATTTGTGGGACATCCTAAAGTAAGTTTAGGGTATATGTTCTATAATCCTACTTAGCAAAAAAAGGTGTTTGTTGAACACGCTACCTTCTAAGATAAAGGTGTTTATCATTGAAGGGGCTAGTGGGAGGATAATAGATATTGAAAAGTTCAAGAACCACAAAACACTATAAGTCAAATAAGAGGAACCTATAGATAGAATTGTTGTACCACAACCAATCGTAAATCGAATAATACCGAAGATACCTAGGAGGTATGGATTCATCATAGATGATGATGATGAGGTACACATCATAGAAGATGATGATCCAGTTACATACGATGAGGTAAGTGTTGTAGACACTCAGAGAAATGGATTGAAGCAAGTTTCTCAAATATGGAACATTCGTTTTGATGAGGCAATCAAAAGAGTTTAATTTTATCAAAAATAAGAATGAACCTAGTGTGTACAAAAGGGTCAGTGGGAGCATCGTGACATTTGCTAGTACTATATGTTGATATACTACGGATAAGGAATGACATACCAATGTTACAATCAGTAAAGATAAAGTTGTCTAAACATTCCTCCATGAATGATTTGGGAAGAGTATCTTAATTGGGGATAAAATCTATATAGATAGATTTAAGAGGATGCTCGACTTAACCCAAGGAAAGTATATTCATTTGATGCTAAAGTCGTTTAGCATGGCAAACTCCAAGAGATGTCTCATGTCGATGAGCTATGGAGTGTATCTCTCTTAATAGTCCCCACAGACTTCTGAAAAGAGAGGTCGCATGAGTGACAATCATGTATGCAATGAAATGTACGAGACCTGATGTTGATCAATCATATTATGGAGAAGTTCACTATGAGTTAGTGAAAACATCTTAAAGTGCTTAACCCACACTAAGGATGTGATCATATTCATGGTGGGTCTAAATTAAAACTAGAGGGCTTAATGCACTCATGTTTTTCGAGATGCACTAAGACGACGTAAAAATTCACTTTAAGGTAAAGTGTTACCATGATCATTAGTGCGATGAATTGGAAGGTTCCAAACAGTAAAAGAGTCACCGGTTTAGTGATAAAGACAAAGTATATAGCTATAAATGAAGTCGCAAGTTGATTGTTTGGATTAAAAGTTCATTACGTAATCTAGGAATAGTTCCTAAGTCTCATCTTGGATCTAAACATGTGTTGTGGCACTTTCATTTGATTATTAGAATCATTGAAAGATGGGAAATCACTATAGAGATAGTGGACTCTCATGAACAACATTACATATCCATTAACTAAAGCTTATCCAATGCAGGATAATCGCCACTTAGAGAAGAAGAGTATAAGATACCATGATTTATCGGCTTTAGTGCAAGTGGGAGATTGAAAGTAGTATGCACACAAGCCAATCATGTTTGATGATAAAGCATATACTTTGTAACAATCTTATTCATTTATTAATAAAAAGTATTAATTTATTAAAGGCTTTTAATTATCTACATGATGTCGCTTTTATAATATGTGATAAACCCATAGTTTTAAGCAATGCTTTTAGAATAATGATGATGATCATTCTAATGAGATCTAAATTCTTTGAAAGCTTAAAACTAAAATAGTTCCCAATCATTGGATTACTAAATTGGGGATTAGTGAATCCGGATAGATTGGTACATACGCTGTTTGCTTCATCGGATGAGGATGATTGATCTCATGATCATTTGTGTGGAGACACTAAAGCAAGTATGTAGATGCTTATTAGAGAATAAGTTCACCGAATGTGGCTCGCTAAGGAATACCTAATAGAGTTTTATTTGCTGTCAATAGAATTCTCAGAGATGATAGTAGTACAAGTAATCCTTGACTTGAGATCATCATAGTATCTTGTGTATGATGAGTTATACTTTGACTTATTCCTTAAGACCCTTAGGGTATATCAAAGGGTATGCTTGGGTATAATAAGTTGTACATGGAGATAATGTATGATCAATAAAGAATCTACCACTTCTAATAAAAGAAGAGAAATGTCCTATGTGATTCGATAAATGACAACCCAAAGAGTCCTCGGCGAAGGCGTAATGAAATTAGAAAGGAGTTTCTAATTTGCATTATTTGAGTTGTGCATTTAAGGATCGAAATATATATAATTAAATAAAATAAGACTTGACAAAGAATTCCATGTCTTATATTTAATTGGGACATCAGATGGTGGAAGGATTGAATTGTACGGTAACTATTTACTCAAAGGTTCTTTAATGATTAATGTTGAAATCTATATTATCCGGAAAGTCGCTTGATCGCTAGGGAGGCTTATCCCTATTGTAGAATAAATATTTTATTTAAAATAAATTAATTGTTTAATTTATTTATTTAAATAAGATTAGAATTGTTTCTAATTGATTTATTCACAACCTGTTTAATATGGAGAACCTAAAGGGTCACACCATAAAAGGAAGAATAATTATTTAAGAAGTTAATGGCATAATAGTAATAATATGTTAAGTATATTTAATTTAATCTATGGTGATAGAATAAATTAAATAGCTTAATATTTATTATTTAATATTTTAGAAATATTAAATATAAATTAATAAGAGGAGTCTTATTAATATTATTACAATTATTATTATTTTAATTTCTAAAAGAGTTTAGGAATTAATTTAATATAAGTACTCTCATTTATTCCTAATTGGATTAGGAAGGAAAATTAGTTAAAGGAGTTTAATTAATTCTCCCTAATAAGATTAGGGAGCTTAATTAATTAAAAGAATTTAATTAATTAAATAAATCCCAATTCCTTAATTGTTAAGGTGGGTTGCCCACATCTATAAATAAGAGGAGTCTTATTATGGGTGAGGGGGTTGTTGACTTTTACTAGTACGTAATAATTCCAATTTGTTGGAGAGTACGCCCTTTCTATAGAGATAGAAAACTAGGGTTGAGCCAATATCCCTTCTTCTTGAATTTTTATTTTCTCCTTGGTGGATCACCTCTAGAGGCCAAACATATGGGTGGCTAACGTTGATCAAAGGAAGGAACAAAACCCCGGTGGATTCAAGTTGAACGCGAAAGGATTTGGAGGTGAACTTGTACCTAAGGAAGCTCGATCTTCAAGGGTATGATTTTATTCTTTATCTTTTCGTTTAATTAATAATTATGCATAAAGGGTGATCCGGGTATATGGTTTGTAAATTTTTAAACTCTGATTTTTACACGCTTCCGCATTATTTTGCAATTTTGATTGCTCACAAAAAAATATTACAAACATAACATCATGTACTTCATTGCTTATCTCAACATTTTTAGATGTTATTTTCAAACACTGTCACAAAACAAGGGTTAATTAACATATCACATATTATCCCTATACTCTGACCGAACAATTAAATACCAAATTAACTTAGGTAGGTCATACTAGCGAAGGAATTCCCAGTCTCTCCCCTCCTAGTTTTTATCTCACATCTCAACTAGAGATCATATCCCTAAGCTTTGATACTAACTGTAACGCCCCCAAAACAGGTATACATCAACCATCTTGAGTCGCCAGATACATGGTACAGAAATCAAATACAAACTTCTTTATATAACAGTCATGTAAAATACGACAAAACATAGCTGAGAGTTTAAACAAGAATATTGTCATCTAGACAATATCCACACTCAATGGAGTCCTCATTACAATTATTATCACATTATTCTATAGAATACTGAGGTAGCAGACTTCTCTTCTTCTTTCTATAGTTTCTCTCTATAATAATTGCTCTATAGCTTTAGTAAATTGGTGAGAAATGAAGGAAGAATGAACTTCTATTTATAGGAAAATATAGTTTCGATAATAACACGTTTTGGGGCTCGAAATATTATAGTATAATACCTTCCTCTTTTTCTTCATTTTTAATTTAGTCATGCAAGTATTATCAAACTTGCACCACCTCCCCTAATAGTAAATCATGTGAATCAATAGTAAATCATGTGACTCAATAGTTCTAAACATGTGAAAAAAATTAATTATAGTATAGTACCTTCATTTATACCTCCATTTCTAATTTAGTCATGCAAGTATTATCAATCTTACACCAACTCCCCTAATAGTAAATCATATGAATCAATAGTACACACATGTAATCATGAATCATATATATAACTGCTTATTGCTTTCCATACAAACTACAGTATCATGTGAGCCTAGGAATCATGTAACCACAGATTCAGTCTACTAAATCTAGATTCGGTTCTCATGATGGACATTTTCAAATTATGAAAGCGACTTGTACATTATTTTACGATTATCCGAATTTCCTTAGATTGTTTGCTTATGCTCGTGAGGAGTTTGGCATCATGCAGATATTATTTTCTCGAGAATGCTTCGCATCTCAAAAATAAAAGCAAACAAGCCGAACATTTAATAATAAAATGGAAGTATCAAAGGCCTCAATTACTATTGAGCATCGGGTTTGAAAAACCTATTTTTATAAAAACTTCATTGCTATATCTTTTTTAAAACTGAATTTTTCTATAAATTCAAACCCTATGTATATAGGTGCGAACGAGGTACAATGCTACTTCCAAATAATTGCACATTGATCCACACACACACACACACACACACACACACACACACACACTCATATAACAGTTTCTTTAAAAAGTGGCGGTCACCATTGTAACACGGATGTCGGGGGGTGCCTAACACCTTCCCTCCACATAATCAAGCCCCTGGACCTAAAATGAATCTCGGTTTCACAGACCATTTAGCGATGTCAAATCATCGGGTCAATGTGCAAACCTTTTTCTATTGCTATTGGTGCAACCAATTAAATACACCAACCAAGACTCTTAATATCAAATCGTTGACATTATACATGCTTTAACCTTTTCACTTATTTTTCAAATAAATCTCACATTAACACGAGAACACCAAAGAACAAGTAACGAAAAGGACACTCAAAAATCCCGACGTCGACAGTGCGACTCATTGGGACTCCAAAGAAGAGGGCTTAAGCCTCTATTACAAGCTTTTTAAAATCATTATATTCTTGTGTGTGAATGTTTCATTTACATTTCTGATGAATGTGTACGAATGCATTTTACTTAATGCACTATACTATATCTATCTGCGATATTAGTGCTTCGCATGTCATCATTTTGCATAAATGGTGAGACACGTTGTATGTGAATCAATGTTGTGTGGTTCCTCCATCGAGGCTATCCTGCTTGTTTGATTCTTCGGACTCGTAGGAAGAATAATTCCAAATGAGGCTCGTGAAAGGCACCACCCATATTCGCTCTAGTTGAAAGACTGGATTAACTTCCCGTCAAGTAAATTGCGATGATCTGGGAACCTTCATACCAAAAAGCCGTGAGAGTAACCCTAAGATAGGTCAACCTCTGATAAACCAAACGCGGAAGAAAGTCTCTTCATACTTTCCATTTTCAATTACTTGTAAAAGCATTTACTGAAAGAATTGCACCAGTCCACTCAGGGTACGAAGATACCTACACATACAGAATCCTTTACATAAGGAGGAGTTCAAAGTCTGGAAAAAACAATTCCAGAACCTCAGTTGGATATGACCAACAAAGACCCTGAAAACACCCATCTCAGAGGAGATCCAAACACCGGTGATATCAGGAAGAAAGTCCTTCAAATGGAGGAAACTATCCGTGTTCTCAAAGGGATTGGAACACATGGCAGTGTTTCATATACAGACCTTTACATATTTCCTGGTGTTCATTATCCAGAGAAATTCAAAAACCCTAATTTTGAAAAGTATGACGAATTAGGGGATCCTTATACACACTTAAAAGTGTTCATTGGAGAACTTGGATCTTATGCGGAAAATGAAAAGCTCGTAATGCAAATTGCTTCGAAAAAGTCCTGATCGAGAAGCTTCGCTCATGGTATACCTGATTAGACAACTCAAAGATCCATAGCTGGGAAGAGCTGGCTCACGCCATCCTCACTCAATACAGTTTTCAATCTCAAATGGCTCCTGACCAGTACAAAATTACCAAGGTCAAGAAACAATCTAATAAGTCTTTCAGAGAGTACGCTCAAAGGTGGAGGCGCCTTGCTGCTCAAGTTATTCCTTCCATGAAGGAATCAGAAATGGTTATAACATTCATAGATGTACAGGAAGCTCCTTTCTATGAAAGAGTCTTAGCTGGTATTGGCAAACCATTCTCTGAAATGATTAAGCACGGAGAAATGGCTGAAATGGGATTAAAGTTCGATGAAATTCAAGACCTAGACGCTCTTAAAGCTGTTGCTGAGCACATCCAGTCCGGATCTTATGGAAACAACCCCGGAGGGTCCATAAAAAGAAAGAGGAGGATGTTTCCTTGATACTACAAGGTCAAAAAGGCAATCAAAACATGCTTATGCAGAGGAAAAACTACTCCCCTTTTCAATCACAATCTTTAAATCCTCCATTACCTAAAGGTGGAGATGCAAAGCGTCCTCGAACGTTCACACCCTTAGGGGACTCGCACGAGAATATTCTTGCTCTTCTGACTACTCAAAAGAAAATCACGCATCTTTTTCCACCAGCCAACCCTAATGGGAGGGGTTTTAATGCTACTCGGAAGTGTGCTTATCATGCCGGAGCACCTGGACATGATACTTAAGATTGTTGGGCATTGAAACACAAGATCCAAGATTTAATAGACAATGGTGAGATCGTGGTCACCAAACCAGATCAACCTCACGTGCAAGATAACCCTCTTCCTCAACACAAAGAAGAAGAGGTCAACATGATCAGTTGGAGCACTAGACAGGGTTCCAATTCTAATGGCGAGTCATCTCAAACCATCAAAGACGGTGTTGACAGATGGGATTATGCAAAGTTCCAATTTACAATGGAACGAAAGATGAAAGCTCTTTGCAAATAAATTGAGCAACTGGCAGAACTGGTGACCCACCATCATCAAGTCACACGCCAATTAATCAGGCAGGAGCATGCCTATCTCCTTCTTTTTGCTATGAATGCTTCCTTACCGCCTTCAGAAAGAGAAGCTATAGAGGTCAAGGTTGCGAAGAGAGCAAATGCTAAAGCACGTCGGGATTTTGCCAATCAGAGGGAATTTACCTATTTGGGCCAATCTATGGAGGAGATACTGCAGATGTTGATCAACAAAGGAAGAATTACTTTCCTTCTCCCTCCAATCAATCCCCGCTCAGGACGTTTCAATTCTGATGAAGTGTGTCAATATCATTCACATTCTCCGCCATCTCATTCAGAATCTTATTGATAGCGGTGTCCTGCAAATAGCAGATGATTACACTGTGCAACTCAAAGGCGGGAATGCATGTCCTACCAAATGGAAGGGATCAATAGTAGTTATATCCGAAATGGATGATGAGACTGTCAAAGTATTTCCCATACAACCAATTCAACTCAAAGGAGCTGACAATCCTTTGAAAGTGCTGCACCAGAGCCAATTTCTTTACCTTTAAGACCACAATATCCTGTTGTCAGCTTAAACAAAGTTCTATGGAATTATGGAGAAGCTGAAGGATCCACGTCTCATACCATAGCTACTGTGTCGAAGGACAATCCACTGTATCTTCCTCAACGGGTTATGAAAATTGAAAAATTCCTCCGCACTATGGGTCATAATGAAGCCAAAGTGGTTTTAAGCTTGCGAGAAGCTCCATACCATATATCTATACTGGACTTAGTTTTCTCTTTCGAGGATCATCGAAAGATATTACTGAAGGTTTTGGAAGAAGCCTACTTGCCAAAATCAGTGGATGTGGAAAAATTTCAACATTTGGTTGATCACATTTTCAACAACAATGTGATATCCTTCACTGATGACGATATACCGCCCAAAGGGACCGGTCATTGCAAGCCATTGCATTTTACAGTTTTGTCTTCCGGGTACATACTAGCTGGAATTCTGATAGATGGAGGCTCATCTCTAAATATCTGTCCTTATGCCACCTTTGTAAAGATGAATGTCAATCTCAAGCGGATCCAAAGAAGCCATACGGTTATTAGAGCTTTTGATGGATCTCGATGAAATTCCGTTGGAAAGATTGAGTTGCCAATTGAGATTGGTCCAAATACATTCAATGTATCCTTCCACGTCCTCAAGATAGATTTAGGATACAACCCGCTATTGGGGAGACCATGGATATACATGGCTGGAGCCATTCCCTCCACGCTACATCAACAGCTCAAATTCATTATCAATAACAGTCTAGTCACTGTCAACACTGAGCCGGAATGTCCTAAAAAAGGAACTCTACCAATCATCAGCTTCAATTCAAAAGTTGAACTAGCCAGTTTTCATACTCTGGAAGTGAGTACCAAGCAATACCATTCTATTTGAGCTCCACTTCCCATACCCAAGATTTCTGCCGAGGTTATGTCGGCCACTCAAGAAATGATGTCATTGGGTCATCAATCTAGACAAGGGCTTGGTAAAGATAAGTAGGGTATTAAGCACCCTATTCAAACGTCCAGTCAAATTGGAACAGTCGGAGTAGGCTATTCTGCCAATTCCAGTCACAGGAATCCTCATAAGCACAAACAGGTTCCTCAAGCTTTCGCCGCACGGCGATTTTCTATACCTTTACCTCATGAGTTGATACAGTCTCCAGTAAAGGTGTCAGCCCATGTTATGGCCATGCTATTTCCTAAACCAGTACCAATCAAACCAAAAGAGGTGCTGATTCCTGATCCCAAATTGGAAGTAAAGGAACGGAAACGTAAACATGACGTTGCCTTAATTATGGCAGGCATACACGTCATTGTTCATGATGAACATACAAACAGATACACCCCAGACGATGATTGCCCAGATGTCATGGTTATCATTCGGGAAAAGGAGGACAATGAAAATCCTTCCATCACTGCAGTCCATTAGGACTTTGCCCTCGACAATTGGAGCAAACACTCACGCATCATTGGTCGATGAGGTAAAATGGGCAGAAAATTCCTCTACCTCAGATAACTTTAATTGCTTGCTTTCCTTCACAAGACTAGCGCTTATTTTATCAAGTACATGCCGACACTTTTGTATAATCGAATAGCTTACATATATTAAGTGAAAGCATATTTTGTTTCGTGAATCAATTTAGATGTGCTGTGATTTTTATGAGGTGCCTTCTCTCCACAAGGGTCAGAACTTTGACGCAAAGTTGACTTTCGATTTGATGGACATCCAAGAAGACATTGAGACACCTCAGGAGATTAAGGAATGGTTCACAGAAAAACCCAAACCCAATCTTGATCAATCCACTTCTTTCAATATTGGAACCTTAGACAACCCTAAGCTAATCCAGATTGGTTCAGACCTTACCACAAATCAGCAGAATGACATGGTTGCGTTATTAACCCAATTTCAGGATGTGCTTGCATGGTCTCATGAAGACATGGTGGGTTTGTCCACTGACATTGTTCATCATCGCCTTCCCATTAAAGAAGGATTCAAACCAGTTAGGCAAAAGCTCAGGCGATTGAAACCTGAGTGGAGTTTAAAGGTTAAAGAAGAAATTTTGAAACAATTTCAAGCTGGCACCATCATGGTGTCTATATATCCGGAGTGGATATCCAACATTGTTCCCGTGCCTAAACCAGGAGGAAAGGTGCGAGTCTGCGTGGATTACTGGGATTTGAACAAAGCTTGCCTTAAAGATAGCTTTCCCGTGCCATTTATCCACATTCTTATTAACAATACTGCTCAATACGACATGTACTCCTTCTTTGACATTTCTGCGGTACCATCAAATTATGGTCACTGAGGAAGATCGTGAGAAAACTGCTTTCATCACGCCTTGGGGAACCTTTTGCTACAGACGGTTGTCATTCGGCCTCATCAATGCCGGGGCAACCTATCAACGAGCTATGATGGTTCTTTTCCATGATTTAATGCACAAGGAGATAGAGATCTACGTGGATGACATCATTGTCAAATCCCGAAAGGAGGAGGACCACTTAGACCATCTCAAAAAGCTTTTCAACAAGTTGTGTAAGTACAAGTTGAAGTTGAATCCAGCCAAGTGCGCCTTTGGTGTAAAGTCAGGCAAGTTGCTAGGTTTCCTAGTCAGACACAAAGGGATTGAACTGGATCCTACCAAAATCCAGGCCATCAAGGAAATGCCCATTCCTCAGACAGAGAAGGAAATACGGGGATTTTTGGGAAGAATCAACTTCATTAGCAGATTCATTTCTCAACTCACAGCAACCTGTGAGCCTATCTTCAAGCTGTTAAGGAAGAACTCCTCCATGAAATGGAATGATGAGTGTTAGAAAGCCTTCCTTACCATTAAAGAGTAACTAATTAACGCTCCTATTTTGGTACCTCCCAGGGATGATGTTTCCCTGTTCATGTACCTGTCCATAAATGACAATGCCATGGGCTGTATGCTGGGGCAAAAAGACGATAGAGGCCAAGAACGAGCTATCTATTACCTCAGCAAAAGATTCAGCATCAGTGAACACAAGTACACTCTGATTGAAAAGACTTGTTGTGCTTTAGCATGGGCTTACATGAGGTTACAGCATTACCTCCATGGTCACACAACCCATCTCATATCCCGCGTGGATCCTCTTAAGTATGTGTTCAGTAAGCCCATACCGAATTGTCGATCGTCCGATGTCGATTAATCCTATAGCAATTGACACATCGCTCTACGTGACACAAAGGTCCATCATAAGGTCAAGGAATTGTAGATTAATCGCCACCGCACTCGCGAGGGACTACAAATCTTAGAAACATACTTCCCGATGAGGGGTAATGATATTCAAGTAAGAACATCGATGCGATACATAGTCAGACGTGGAAAATGG
Source organism: Panax quinquefolius (assembly GCA_020205615.1). Taxonomy (NCBI): domain Eukaryota; kingdom Viridiplantae; phylum Streptophyta; class Magnoliopsida; order Apiales; family Araliaceae; genus Panax; species Panax quinquefolius. The sequence continues at coordinate 74,199,474 of CM035159.1, read as the reverse complement.
TTTTTGATGGAGCTATTAATGCATAAGGTTCTGGAGCTGGAGCAGTTCTAATATCCCATGCGGGAGCAGATCCCGTCATCGCCAATTAGAATTGTAGTTTGTCAAGACCAACAACATACAAATTGAGTATGAAGGTCAGATCATGGGGCTAAAAGTTGTTCGCTTCAATAGGCGCCAAAGTGTTAATCGCCTTTGGGGATTTTAAATTGGTAATCAGACAATCCACAGGAATTTATCAAACCAAAGAATTACATTTACTGCCTTACCATTGGCAAGTTCTACAGATGGCTTTTGAGTTCAAAAAAATCTCCTTTCTACATATTCCTCGTAATAGGAATGATTTTGCAGATGCATTAGCAACATTGGCCTCCTTGGTTCATATATCTGATAAGGAAAACATGCCAAACATCACGTTTGTTCTACAAAAAGGCCCCAGTCTATGGGAATTATGTTGGAGAAGGATTGGATGAACTACCTCCCATCCACAACCCTTGGTATCAGCACATCAAAGAGTATCTGCGAGATGGATCTACACCCGCTGAGGCGAGCCTAACTGAGAAGAGGCGGATTCAACGACTTGATATGAAATTATACCTGAGCGGAGATGCACTCTACAAGAGAGATGTTGGATTAGGTCTCCTCAGATGTCTAGATAAAGACCAAGCTCAGAGACTCATGGATGAGATCCATGGTGGAGTATGTGGCCCTCACACGAAGCGAACCCCCTACTTGTCGAAGATCCTTAGGATGGGGCATTATTGGCTTACACTCAAGGTCGATGTGATGATCACGTCAAGAGGTGCTATCAATGCCGATTCATGGGAATGCTATCCACGCCTCTCAAGGAACTCCACAATATGAGTTCACCATGGCCCTTCTCAATGTGGGAATGGACGTGATCGGGCCATCGAGCCCAAAGTCGAGAATGGACATTGATTCATATTCACCATGATCGACTACTTCACCAAATGGGTAGAAGCGACCTCCTTCCCGTGGGTTACTAAAGAAGTTATCATTGCTTTCATCGTAAACAATGTCGCTGCGTCGATATGGACAACCAGAGGTCATTAGTAATGATAAATGCTAAGAACCTCAACAACAAAATGATGAAGGAGTTATGCAGAAAATTCCACATTAAACACCTCAACTCCGTTATCTACCATCCAAAGATGAATGGTGCTGTTGAAGTGGCTAATAAAAACATCAAAAATATCATGCAGAAAATGTTCGCCAATCACAAAGGATGGCCTGTCCTCTTGCCTTTGACTTTATTAGCCTACAGAACTTCCATGATAACTTCCACTAGGGCAACCCCCTACTCATTAGCCTATGGGATGGAAGCAGTGCTCCCCATAGAGGTGGAAATGAAATCCCTCAGAGTATTGATGGATGCTCAGTTGAGTGAAGACCAATGGGTACAAGACAGGTATCACCAGTTGTCTCTAATAGACGAAAGGCGAACCGTTGCTATCTTCTATGGTCAGTTATATCAACAAAGGATCGCATGATCCTACAACAGAAAAGTTCGACTACGGCAGTTCAGACAACATGACTTGGTTTTGAAGAAGATCATTGACAACCTATATCATTCTAAGGGAAAATTCGCTCCAAACTGGGAAGGCCCATTTGTTGTCAAGGAGGTATTGACAGGAGGTGCTCTCAGATTGCAGGAAATGGATGGCGATGAATTTTCACAACTTATCAACTCGGACACCGTGAAACGGTACTATGTATGAAGTTACCATCAAACAAACATCCAGGTTTTGATCATCAAATCACCAGTCATTCCAGTTTTGAACCCTCTCTTTTTTATATATTCTTCTACCCCTCAGGGAAATATACACTTCAAGCCAGCAGCCTGGTTTTACCTCAGTTCAAACCTTTCACAATTTCGGTTATCCTAAAGACGGGACTAAACTTTTCTACGCTTGTAGTTTGTCCTGAAGACGGGATCAAACTTTTTCCACACCTGCAGTTTATCCCCATTATGGGATCAAACTTTCTTCTCCTCGCAATTTAGCCTGCACATGGGATTCACGTTTCTCTTTATCTACGATTCGTCCTGAGGGGCAAACTACGTTGACCTGATCTCCTCTTCAATAGGAGTATGTAGGCAACCATATGTTATACGGCCCGGTCGCAATAAATAAAAAAAACAAAAAAAAACATTTCTACCCTTTTTACAAAAATAACAAAAATACTTCTACACCCTTCTTCACCAATAAAGCTGCTGCCTTTCACATTCAGTGTTGAACCTCTTACACAAGGTTTGAACTATGCAGACTTGATATCCTCTTCAATAGGACTACGTAGACAGCCATTCATGGTTCAGTCTAACCCCTACCAGAACAAAAATTCTTGTCACACGGTACTGAGATCAACCTTCAATTCACCACATTTCATCGGTTTCAGATCAAAGGGATGGAATTACCCAACCTCTTCTCACAAATAGATTATTCGGTGACTATCTAAGCTACGATCGCGCCTCAAATAACAATACCAACCCATAAGAGATGGAATTAACTAGGCTTCTCACAAATAGAAGTACTGGTGACCATCTATGGCGTGGTTAATCTCAGAGAGGAAGAAACCACCCTCATCTCCACTTTTCCATACAGATACTGGTCCCAAGACACCAAAGATGGTAGGGATACCGAAATCAATGATCCATTCCGAGAGATCTTGCGACGTCTCAATGTCCATCTATCAAGGATAAGTTCAGAATGCATCAAGATCACAAGGCCCTGAAGAAACATGCAAATATCAAGCAAGTATCAAGGCATAACTAAAAGGGAAGTGAATCAAAATATATTTCCCTGCCATACATAATACTGTTTGATATATACATTTGTGCAGTACATGACAAAATGGATAAGCTAGTCTGTGCAGGAAAATACAAAGCTATCTACAGATCTGTGTGTATGCGGACTATCAGATCTAACATAGCATCCCTCTCTGAAGACGGAGGTAGAACTGCAAGCTCCTACCCAAGGGTATCTACACGAGCTAGCAGATCAGAGGCTAACTGCATGGTGGCATAATGCTCATCAATGTAAGCACTCATGTCAGCAAGACTGACAGTCATCTTGGATCTAACTGAAGTACTATCTGCAATGGCCATATCCCTAGTAGATAAGGCGGCATCCCGCTCCACAATCAATGCATCTGATGAGTAGGTTTTTAAACTATGAATCGTGTTCAGTTGGAGTGTTTCTGTGTTTGTTTTTATGCATTTTTATGTTACTGTTGATGGGTTTTTCGTTTAATGTAGGAAAAGCAGAGGCATCTCGCGTGTGGAAGCATTTGAGGCTGTCTTGAGAAAAATTGGAAGCTACTGATGGTCTAGTTGCTGTCATTGTATGTGGAGCGCTAAGTCTACTGAAATGGGCGACCTCATCGCTCAGTGAAGGCGGATCAAGCACTAGAATATTGAACGTGGCGGGACTGATTCATCTATTGCTACTCTAGCTGACCGATCACTACTTCTGCTAAGGGCTAGGATAAGCGGACCGCTACACTGGTGCGTTTTTCTAGTTTTTAAAGAGAGGTTAGCTGGCGGTATTTGGGAAGAATTGGAATTGTTTTAAGTTGTTTTGGATAGGAAGTGGAAGGGAGCTAGGAGAGTATCTAGACAAGTGATGGTCTACAAGTAGAAAGAGAAAAAGGGATTAAACAGATACACACTTTTGAAAGAAGAACAACATTGGAGATCAAGCTTGGAGATCTAGAGAAGAAGGAATAACTTCACGAAAATTGCAGGAATTGAATTCAGAGAAGGGTGGTGTTTATTATTCTTCTTTAATTTTTATTATCTCAGAATTGGGTTGATGTCTCCTTTTATTTATTCAAGAGTTAATTTATTTATTATGAACTAATTATCTTTTTAGGTGATTGATGGATCTTTGAGTGGAATAATGGTTAATTAGTTTTAATTCTCAGTTTAATGAAATATTCAACAGTTTATCTATATTGATTTGTGCTTGAATTTGTGAATTGCCTGATCAACAATTCTTTGTGGATTTGAATGGATTCGAGAGAAGATTTTTAAATCAAGACTTAATTGATATAGCATGTGTTCATGAATTTTGTGAATAGCAGAATTGTGATGAATGTTAAGGTAGAGATATGCTTGACATCGCATGTAATCGATAGAGAACTTAATCTTAAACTTCTTTTGATTTAATCTACATAGAGATATTGTGAGTTAATTGATTGAAGTGTTTGGCTTAATTCTATCTTAATTGTGGATTTGAGTTAATTTGGTATTAGTGCACTGAGAGGTGGTTAATGCTACAATCGTGTTCTTGATTAATAAACTGGAATATTGAGTTGAACTGAGGAATACATGAATTAATCTAAGTGAAGCTTAGAGTGAAATCATGAGCCTAAATCTCCAAGTATTATTTGGAAATTGAGTTTTATCTTTGTGGGTTATTAGTGATAGCTAGAGTATTAGTTGTTTAGATTTTCTCATCATTTATTCAATATAGTTTAATAAAATTTGGATTAGTTAAAGATTGATAGTTGTAAGCTTGAGTTCTTGCTAGTTGTCTCTGAGGGAACGATACTTCACTTATCACTTTATTACTTCTTGACCACGTATACTTGCGTGTTGTGCGTAATTAGATTTTACCGAACAAGTTTTTAGCGTCGTTGCCGGGGATATATTAGCATAGATCTTAATTTATTACAATATCAGTTAAATTAACTCAGTTTTACTTAAACAATTTTTTTTTATATTGTTTGTTATCTTATTTCAGGTGATTGAAGCAGTTTATGCAAACTCGATCCAAAAATCCTGACTTACTTCCTTTTGAGGACGACATCGAGAAAAGATTTCAAAGATTGAGTAAGTGGATTAAGGAAACGAGACAGGATTTGAAACACCTAAAAAGAAGAGGAAATGGCAGCCAAAGATCACAAAGCACTAAGGGACTTCGCCACACCAAAGGTGACTGAACTGCAGTCAAGCATCACGAGGCCCGCAATAGCTGCAAATATGTTTGAAATTAAGTTTGGAACAATTCAAATGATTCAGAATTTGGTTCAGTTTGGGGGATTGGCGAATGACGATCCAAACGAGCATCTGGTCAGTTTCCTAGAGATATGCGACACCTTTCGGTATAATGGAGTGTCAGATGATGCAATAAGACTTCACTTGTTCCCATTCACCCTACGGGACAAGGCGAAGAGTTGGCTACACTCTCTACCATCCGGATCTATAACTACGTGGGAAGACCTAGCTCAGAAATTCCTCACCAAATTTTTCCCACCTACAAAAATGGCAAAAATGAGGAACGAGATAACGATGTTTGAACAGCAACACGGGGAGTCATTGTATGAGGCATGGGAAAGATATAAAGAATTACTTCAAAAATGTCCACATCATGGGTTACCGAAATGGTTGCAATTGAACACATTTTATAATGGATTGAATGGGAACATAAGAACGAGCATTGATGCAGCTTCAAGTGGAGCATTTATGGCAAAGAGCTATGAGGAAGTGTATGATTTGATAGAGACTATGGTAGCTAACAATTACCAGTGGCCCATGGCGAGAATGAATCAAGTAAAGGTCGCAGGAGTGTTAGAAGTTGATGGAATGACTGCAATACAAGCACAGATTTCAGCACTCTCAAAGAAATTTGATTCTATGGCAGGGGTGCAATTGCAACAAGCACAACAGGTACAACAAGTGGCAATTATTTGTGAGTTGTGTGCGGGAGAACATTCTACAGACCAATGTGCAATTAATCCAGCCTCTGTACAATAGAATTACGCAAAACACTTATCAGAATACGTACAACCAAGGGAATAGAAATCATCCAAAATCTGTCGTGGAGTAATAATCAACAACAAGCTCCAAGGTCATCCTATCCCCCGGGATTTCAAACCCATCAACAACCAACCCAATACCAAGAAAGGAAATCAGATTTGGAGGAGTTGGTGACAAAGTACATAACCAACAATGAAGCAGCCATGAAAAATCAAGCAATGGCTATGAAAGCACAAGAAATGGCCATGAAATCACAAGAATCGACAATCAAGAATTTAGAGAACCAGATAGGACAAATTGCATTGGCATTGAATAATAGACCACAAGGAACACTACCCAGTGATACCAAAAGAAACCCAAAAGGTAATCATGAGCAATGTCAAGCTATTATGCTGAGAAGTAGAAAACATCTTGAGGGGCAAGAACCAAAAACATCAGGTGTAAAAGAGGTTGAAACAGATATGAATAATGCAGAGAATGAGGCGAAGCAAGGGGCTGATATACCAGTGAAAACGAGCATGCTAGTGAGCGAACTAGTTAGCTATCCTCCCCCACCATTTCAGCACAGAATCCAAAAGCAGAAAGTAGACAAACAATTCGCAAAATTTTTGGAGGTTTTTAAGAAACTTCAAATTAATATCCCATTTGCAGAAGCCCTGGAGCAGATGCCTAGTTATGCCAAATTCATGAAAGGGATTCTATCGAGGAAAAAGAAGTTGAACGACTATGAGACAGTAACATTAACCGAAGAGTGTAGTGCAGTGTTATAGGGAAAATTGCCACCAAAGTTGAAAGACCCAGGTAGCTTCACCATTCCATGCATAATTGGGAATACGGCGTTCAACAAATGTCTGTGTGACTTAGGAGCAAGTGTGAATCTTATGCCGCTATCGGTCTACACAGAGTTGGGATTGCCTGCACCCAAGCCTACAAACATTTCTTTGCAATTGGCAGATAGCTCAGTAACATATCCAAGAGGCATTGTGGAAGACATCCTAGTGAAGGTGGACAAATTCATATTCCCTGCAGACTTCATTATCTTAGACTATGAGGAAGATAAAAACATCCCAATCATTCTAGGGAGGCCTTTCTTGGCTATGGGTAGGACGCTCATCGATGTATAAAAAGGAGAACTGACTATGAGGGTTCAAGACCAGGAAATTAAATTCAATGTGTTTAAGGCCATGAAATTCCCAACGGATGGTGAAGAATATTTTAGGATGGATCTTATTGACCACATAGTTGGCGAAGACATGAACAAGAGCTTGGAGAACGATCCATTGGTGACAACATTATTGGGAGATGAAGGACTAGACGATCCAAAAATTGGAGAATATTTGCAAGTATTGGACTATCTGCCACGAGTGAGCAGATTCAAAGCACCATTCGAAACATTTCACATGGAAGAGCGAACAACGACAAGAATGAAATCGTCATTGGAGGAACCACAAATTCTTGAGTTGAAACCACTCCCTAAACACCTCAGGTATGCATATTTAGGCAATTCAAATTCTTTACCTGTTATTATTTCTGTTGCACTAAACAAATTGCAGGAAGAAAAGCTGCTACGAGTGCTTCGGGAACATAAATCGGCGATAGGATGGACAATCGCGGACATCAAAGGAATCAGTCCATCCTTTTGCATGCACAAAATTTTGATGGAGGATGATGCTAAACCGGTCGTGGAACAACAAAGACGGCTCAATCCGATCATGAAAGAGGTAGTCGAAGGAAATTACGAAGTGGTTAGACGCAGTATCATCTACCCAATTTTAGATAGCAAGTGGGTTAGTTCGATTCAATGTGTGTGTAGAAAAAGGGAGGTATGGCGTGGTTCAAAATGAAAACAATGAGTGATTCCAACAAGAACGTTGATGGATGGAGAGTTTGCATGGACTACGAGAAAATTGAATAAAGCAACTCATGAAGATCATTTCCTCTACCCTTCATCGATTAAATGCTGGACAGACTGGCGGGTCATGCATACTATTGCTTATTGGATGGATACTCGGGGTATAATCAAATTGTCATCGCTCCTGAGGATCAAGAGAAGACAACATTTACGTGCCCATATGGTACGTTCGCATTCAGGAGAATGTCATTCGGACTGTGTAATGCACCTGTCACTTTCCAAAGGTGCATGATGGCGATCTTCTCAGATATGGTGGAAAAGAATGTGGAAGTCTTCATAGACGATTTCTCTGTCTATGGGGATAATTTTGACGCGTGCTTGGAAAATCTAGTAATGGTCTTATAGAGATGCATCGACACAAATCTGGTACTTAATTGGGAGAATGCCACTTTATAGTGGAAGAAGGCATAATTTTGGGACACAAAGTCTCGGTGCAAGGATTGGAGGTCGATAAAGCCAAGTTGGAAACAATTGAGAAATTGCCTCCGCCAAGTTCAATCAAAGGTATTAGAAGCTTCCTAGGACACGCTGGGTTCTATATGAGGTTCATACAGGATTTTTCAAAAATAGCAAAACTATTGTGTAGCCTCCTGGAGAAGGATTCAGTATTCAAGTTTGATGAGGAGTGTAAGTTGGCCTTTGAGTTGTTAAAGGAAAAGCTAACTACAGCACCCATTATCGTCGCTCTGGATTGGAGCATGTCGTTTGAATTAATGTGTAATGCAAGTGATTATGCAATGGAAATTACATGTTGGGCCAACGCTTAAAACAAGATATTCATGTTGCTATTTACTATGCATGTAAAACACTCACAGAGACTCAATTATACTACACAATAACAAAAAAAGAATTACTTGCAGTGGTGTATGCGTTTGATAAATTTTGGGCCTACTTGATCGGAACAAGGGTGATAGTCTATACGGATCATGCGGCCATTCGATATTTGATCGTGAAAAAAGATGCAAAACCACGTCTTATCCGATGGATTCTCCTCCTACAAGAATTTGACTTAGAGATCAAGGATAGAAAGGGACGAGAATCGAGTTCTTGATCATCTGTCAAATTGGAAAATCTTGACAAAGAGAAAGAGGACAAGTGTGTCATCAACGAGACCTTCCGGATGAGCAATTATTCGGGATTCGAGCGAAAGTACCATGGTATGCAGACTTCGTCAATTATCTAGTCAGTAATATACTACCTCCTGATCTTACACGACAGCAGAAAAAGAAGTTTCTGCACGGTGTTAAATGGTATATGTGGGATGAACTATACTTGTTCAAACAATGTGCCGACAAGATGATCCGAAGATGTGTGCCACACACCGAAATGAAGAACATCTTGCACGAATGTCACTCATCTGCATATGGTGGGCATTATGGTAGTACAAAAACAACAACAAAGGTGCTTCAATCAGGGTTTCATTGGCCAACGCTATTTAAAGACGCTCACCAATTTGTAAAAACATGCGATCGATGTCAAAGAGTGGGTAACATATCAAAAAGGAATGAAATGTCGTTACCAGCAATTTTAGAGGTCAAAATCTTTGATGTATGGGGCATTGACTTCATGGGACCATTCCCCTCGTCTCTTAGCAATCAATACATTTTACTCATAGAGGATTACGTCTCTAAATGGGTGGAAGCCACAGCACTACCATCGAACAATGCCAAAGTGGTCCTAAGGTTTCTACAGAAAAATATCTTTACAAGGTTTGGAACACCGAGGGCCATAATAAGTGATGAGGGAAGTCATTTCTGCAACAAAGCGTTTACAGCCCTACTGGAAAGATATGGGGTCAACCACAAAATAGCGACAGCCTATCATCCCCAAACCAATGGACAAGCAGAGGTGTCAAACAGGGAGGTCAAGAAAATATTGGAAAAAGTAGTCAACCCAAATTGTAAGGATTGGTCGCTTCGATTAGATGATGCACTTTGGGCATACCGGACTGCATACAAGACTCCAATCGGCATGTCACCCTACCAGTTGTTGTATGGAAAGGCATGTCACCTTTCGGTTGAGCTATAACACAAGGCTTATTGGGCTATTCAAAAACTGAACTTCAATCAAGCAGTAATGGGGGAAAAGAGATTACTACATCTAAATGAGCTTGATGAATTCAGATTACAAGCTTACGAGAATGCAGAATTATACAAGGAAAAGGTGAAAAAATGGCACGATCAGAAAATCAATCACCGAACTTTCATGCCAGGTCAAGCAGTGCTACTGTTCAATTCAAAACTGAGATTGTTTCCAGGTAAACTTAAATCGCGATGGTCAGGACCATTCACCATAAAAATGATTTTCCCATATGGTGTCGTGGAGCTGTATAGCAGAAACCCATTGGAAACCTTCAAGGTCAACTGTCAAAGATTGAAGCACTACTGGGGTAAGGATGCAAATGTGGACACCATCAACATTACCCTCACAGACACGCAATAAAACATGAGGGACTGTCGGGCTAGCAACATTAAACCAAGCGCTACTTGGGAGGCAACCCAAGCTCTAAACTCTATCTCTTACTTACATTTAAATTTTTAGTTATAGCTTAGTCATTAGAATGTATACTTGGAGAGTAACAAAAATCTCTTGCAGAATTACAGGAGAACCCAGAAATGCAAAGCAACAAGCAATAACATTATATAGCACAAAGAACATAAGAACTAGTCTTGTCACACAGCATAGACACCACGATCAAGGCCCATCAACGTCGGAACCCAGTACAGCTATCAAGCGCCGCAACAAAGATCTTGATCGAGCCAACATATTTGCACAACTAGCGGTGACTGCACATTAATTTATATGAAGCTTCTCCTAATTCTATTGCACTTCCTCTTCCCCATAACTCCATATTAATTTATCTTTACACTCCTCCTTTCCAAATTCCAAACCCACTAAACCTTTCAAGTTCCAACTCCCACCCACGTTGGTGTCCTATTATCTATATGAAGCTCCTCCATTCTAGACATATTGATACTACAAAACGCAAGAATCACAACCCAATCCTAAATCTAACACTAGCCTTGCACAAAGTGATACAAATTGGGACTTCTCTTCAAAGAGGTAAACCCAACTTATAAAAGATATGATAATTCTCTTCATCCCTCACAAAATCTCTTGTTGTAACATCAAAAATTGAGTGGAAAATCTGAGAATTGAGAAACCAAGGAAAAGGTGCTGAGTTTTGATTTGTTTGGGTAGCAAAGCATCATCAACAAAACAAGTTTGGGGGAGTCACACATTCCGCCCACCACCTGTTTGAGAAAAATACAAACCCAGATTTTTGTGTCAACAAATTGGAAGCAACATGTCTTCACATAAACGACAAAGGGCATCAACTTCTTCAACTCGCCCAACATATGACCATTCAAGATTTGTTAGCGAGAAGGCCGCAGAGAGATTCACTACATCCATTGACAAGAAAAATTTGGTGCTAGAACGAGGATTGAAACCAAATGCGAATTTGGATGGTGATATGGCGTTGTAAATTATAGAACGTAATTGGTTTCAACTAGTAGAGCAACCACTTCCAGTGGCAATCAACATAGTTAAGGAGTTTTATGCGAATGCAATTGAATATGTCAATCATGTTATCATGGTTCAGGGAAAACCGGTAGCGTTTCATGATGAAGCTATCAACGAATATTTTGGGTTGGAAACACCACAAGAGGACCGGTATGAAGATGGGTTTCCCGAGCTAGATGATTTGATTGCCCGACTATGCAAACCAGGAACAAAATGGACGATTAAAGCTGGAACAAACGAAAAGATATGTTTTCCCCACACAGCACTAAGTCGATATGGAAAAGCATGGCATGCGTTCATTTGTGCTCGATTAATGCCCACGCCCATCTAACCGAGGTTACTAAAGCATCAGGCCGATTATTGTATGGAATTGTTCACCACCACTATCTTGTGAATAATTCAATTGCTTTCTACAATGTTGATGTGGGGAATGTATTCAAGAATCCATTGACCAAAGTACTACGGGAGTACCACAGTGTGGGCTCTTGCGGGTTTCTAATTACCAATTTATGTCGAAAGGTCAAAAGTAAATGGCAACCTAATGAGCCAATTCAATAACCAACGTCCATAATTGACCATGCAACTATTCGGGTATCTGACTTGGGATGGAGCACGATCCCACCCGTGGTGAAGGTTACATCATGATCCGCCAACCATCATCCTCGACTAGTGAAGAACCGGCTCATGAAGAACCAGTTAGTGAGGAACCCGCTCGCGAGGAACAAGCCCGACTATGCAAACCAGGAACAAAATGGACGATTAAAGCTGGAACAAACGAAAAGATAAGTTTTCCCCACACAGCACTAAGTCGATATGGAAAAGCATGGCATGCGTTCATTTGTGCTCGATTAATGCCCACACGCCATCTAACTGAGGTTACTAAAGCACGGGCCCGATTATTGTATGGAATTGTTCACCACCACTATCTTGTGAATAATTCAATTGCTTTCTACAATGTTGATGTGGGGGAATGTATTCAAGAATTCATTGACCGAGTACTACGGGGGAGTACCACAGGTGGGCTACTACACGGGTTTCTAATTACCGATTTATGTTGAAAGGCTGGGGTGCAGTGGCAACCTAATGAGCCAATTCAATAACCAACGTCCATAATTGACCATGCAACTATTCAGAGGTATACAGCTTGGGATGGAGCACAGTCCCACCCACGTGGTGAAGGTTACATCATGATCCGCCAACCATCATCCTCGACTAGTGAAGAACCGGCTCATGAAGAACCAGTTAGTGAGGAACCCGCTCGCGAGGAACAAGCACGGGTCCCAAGGAATCAATTCATGTGGTTGGCTGAGTGGCAAGATTTAATGCATCAGTACAATGCAAATGCATTCAACACGCTTGCTGAGGCATTTGCTCGTTGTAATCCAAATGCTCAACCAATCGTTATGCCTACTCCTCCTATCTTGCCAACATATCCTCCTTCGGACGATGACGTGCAGTAATGCGTTTTCAGGGAAGTCCTCAATTTCTCTATTTTTGAGCATATTTGAAGTAATGAGGTCATTCCTTAATTTAAGTTTGGGGGATTTGTTTTTCTGCATTTGCATGATAGATAGTTTTTAGTTTTCATTTACATGAATCCAGTTTTATATTAGTTTTCTTCATGTGTCTTATTTATTATGAAAAAAAATAAAATTTGCATGAATTTAGTGGATAGCTGGGATATGTTGCTGTTTTTCAGGGCCAATGATGAGGTTGGAATTTGGAGAAAATGTGTGATACGTAGTAAGGGAACTTTGAAGTAATTTTTTGTTATAAGTTGAATCTTTCTACTGTTGAAAGTATTGTAAAAGGATTGCACAAACATACCAACTTGTTGATTGAGTTTAAATTGATACATAATGGGACTCTAAAGGATAATGCTAGTTTGAATGAATGAATGACAAGAATAAGTAGTGATGACTAAAGTTAGATAAGAACCTAAGTTTGGGGGAATATTTGGGGTATATAATCTATATAAAAAATAGAAGAAAAAAAAAAAAAAACAAAGAAAAAGAAAAAAAAGTATGAATAAACACCGTGGCATGCTTGTCTAGTTTTGTGGCCTTTGTTACTTGAGTAAGTAAGCCCGAGGGGATTGTCTTTACACCTAGCGCCCTAAGGCCTTAATGGTCTGGGAGTCGTTGGTCGAAAGCTCGTTAAGGTAGCATTGAAAAGCCTAAGGGAATAAGACATTGCATAGCTATGTGTATAAAAAAAAGTGAATAAAATGGGAAATAAGAGCAAAATCCCCCCGTGAATGATAAGTGAGGCATAAATACCCCAGGTTGACCCTTTATGATGGTTTGTGTCTAGCTTTGGTTGGATCGAACTTGTTTTTAGATTTCTTATATTCACTCTGTTAATGCCTTAGAAGAGGTGTGTTATGTTTTAAATCTGATAGTATGTCAATCTATGATGTTGGTATACACACACACACTATAGTAGTGATATCAGTTTGAGAGTCAATGGTTGGCTAGAAATTGTGGATTGGTTTTGTTATGAGGTATTGCTGTATTTACTTGATTTCTCTGAGGCCTTGTCAATGATCTATTGTTACCAACTTAATATTGGATTCAATATTAGAATTAGTTGCATTTCATTGCATGACATTGTGTTTGCTTGAGGACAAGCAACATTTAAGTTTGGGGGATTTTGATGAGTAGGTTTTTAAACTATGAATCGTGTTCAGTTGGAGTGTTTCTGTGTTTGTTTTTATGCATTTTTATGTTACTGTTGATGGGTTTTTCGTTTAATGTAGGAAAAGCAGAGGCATCTCGCGTGTGGAAGCATTTGAGGCTGTGTTGAGAAAAATTGGAAGTTATTGATGGTCTAGAGTGTCGATGCGGTGTGAGCTGTTGAGTGCGTTAGAAATGGGCGACCCTCTCGCTCTGTGGCCTTGAATTGCTGTAAAGACTAGCCGAACACTCGGGATCGATTCATCTCTTCGCTACTCTAGCAATCGATTGCTGATGGAAGGGGGCTAGGATAATGCGGAATCTTGTTGGTGCGTTTCTTGGATTTTAAAGAGAGGTTAGCTGGCGGTATTTGGGAAAAATTGGAGTTATTTTAAGTTGTTTTGGATAGGAAGTGGACGGGAGCTAGGAGAGTATCTAGACAATTGATGGTCTACAAGTAGAAAGAGAAAGAGGGAATAAAAAGATACACACTTTTGAAAGAAGAACAACATTGGAGATTAAGCTTGGAGGTCTAGAGAAGAAGGAATAACTTCACGAAAATTGTAGGAATTGAATTCAGAGAAGGGTGGTGTTTATTATTCTTCTTTAATTTTAATTATCTGTAATTGGGTTGATGTCTCCTTTTATTTATTCAGTAGTTAATTTATTTATTATGAACTAATTATCTTTTTAGGTGATTGATGGATCTTTGAGTGGAACAATGGTTAATTAATTTTAATTCTCAGTTTAATGAAATATTCAACAGTTTATCTATATTGATTTGTGCTTGAATTTGTGAATTGCCTGATCAACAATTCTTTGTGGATTTGAATGGATTCGAGAGAAGATGTTTAAATCTAGACTTAATTGATATAGCATATGTTCATGAATTTTCTGAATAGCAGAATTGTGATGAATGTTAAGGTAGAGATATGCTTGACATCGCATGTAATCGATAGAGAACTTAATCTTAAACTTCTTTTGAATTAATCTGCATAGAGATATTGTGAGTTAATTGATTGAAGTGTTTGGCTTAATTCTATCTTAATTGTGGATTTCAGTTAATTTGGTATTAGTGCACTGAGAGGTGGTTAATGCTACAATCGTGTTCTTGATTAATAAACTGGAATATTGAGTTGAACTGAGGAATAAGTGAATTAATCTAAGTGAAGCTTAGAGTGAAATCATGAGCCTAAATCTCCAAGTATTATTTGGAAATTGAGTTTTATCTTTGTGGGTTATTAGTGATAGCTAGAGTATTAGTTGTTAAGATTTTCTCATCATTTATTCAATATAGTTTAATAAAATTTGGATTAGTTAAAGATTGATAGTTGTAAACTTGAGTTCTTGCTAGTTGTCTCTAAGGGAACGATACTTCACTTATCACTTTATTTCTTGTTGACCACGTATACTTGCGTGTTGTGCGTAATTAGATTTTACCCAACAGTATCCCTGGCTGATCTAGCCTCATCCCTCTATAACAGAGTTGTATCTCTCTCATCAAGAGCTGTAAACATCGCGACCCTAGCCTAATCTCTATTATAGGTCATCAGATGTAAGCTCTGCTCCAAATGTTATTCCGAATACTAAGTAACAGTGGCACTCGGGGTGGGAGAATCCATCACAAATGCTGGCAGCCCAACAGTCAAGTTAGCGATGCGAATATCAGCCTCCTCTATAGGATTCTCATCGTCGAAATCAGTCCCCTGCAATGTGGATACTACCGCAACCAATGCAGTCTCTATCTCTATCCATGCGGAATACTTTGTAGAACAACCCGGATGACTAACAGAAAATCTAGCCAGCTCTCGCTGATCCCAACAGGCATACAACCTGGGTCTGTCCCCAGCTGATAAACTGTGTGAAGTGAAGCACTGACTC
The DNA here is from genome assembly GCA_020205615.1 of Panax quinquefolius. Taxonomy (NCBI): domain Eukaryota; kingdom Viridiplantae; phylum Streptophyta; class Magnoliopsida; order Apiales; family Araliaceae; genus Panax; species Panax quinquefolius. The sequence goes on along the minus strand of CM035159.1, from coordinate 74,183,705 downwards.
ACTGCCCTCTCAAAAGGATGAAAATCCTAAAACTGGTCAAACTGACACATAACTTGGCGATGGGTGGTAAGTAATCTTTCCCTCAATCCACCGGAGGAGATAATCCATGCACGGAGCATGAGTAATGAAGGCATAGGGTGAGCTAAGCCCGAGAGCACAACAATATAGCAAGCAATTGTCTAATCCTCGCCAGAAAAAGCTTACCACGATGCGAAGATCTCAGACACTCCGCAGTTGAAAGGAGTACGTAATGGCTATATCATGGGTGAAACAAAACCCCTACCGTCTAAATGTGCCAATCGGTCTCAAGTGTGATATAAAACCACACATACAACATGACTAAGCTACCTATGAACACTTCTGCCGGATAAGTGCAGCAGTATGTAGCTGACCTCAGAGTCTCTGCAATGATCATCGGAACAATGGTATGACCCTCCCTGAGAGCTCTCACTGCCATAATGACACCGATATCCAGCTCGTCCATGTACCATGGCATGAAGACGTATGACAATGTACATTCACCTTGGCTGAACGCCAATGGTCCTCCGGTGTGGTGAAATCCCCAGAATGTCGTGCATAACTATCCTCAGAGCTAAATCTGTCAAATAGAAAACACTAGGATATCACATGGCCGGATGTAATCTCGTCCTGGACCACTCTACGCCTCAATCCGGTGAGGGTCATGAACTGTCTGATCATGTCTTCGATAGCCATGGGCACGCAAGGTCTGTCTAGCGGCAGCATCGTCAACCGTGCATACTCCTCCAAAGTAGGAGTCAACTCATGGGTCCCGAATCGAAATACCGCTCATCCTCACTCACCCAATGCTCTAGAATACCCTCTACAAATCTCACATGGGAACTGAAACATCAACGAGGTCATAATATCTTGCGATAAAATCATCTACGATCACCATGTCTGATGGTGATATACTATTGTTAGGTTTGTAATATTCATGAACGCAATCAAATTGCAAAATAATGCGGAAGCGTGTAAAAATCAGAGTTTAAAAATTTACAAACCATATACCCGGATCACCCTTTATGCACAATTATTAATTAAACGAAAAGATATGAAGAACAAACATACCCTTGAAGATCCGAGCTTCCTCAGGTACAAGTTCACCTCCAATCCTTTTCGCGTTCAACTTGAATCCACCGGGGTTTTGTTCCTTCCTTTGATCAACGTTAGCCACCCATATGTTTGGCCTCTAGAGGTGATCCACCAAGGAAAAATAAAGAATTCAAGAAGATGGTGTATTTGGCTCAAACCCTAGTTTTCTATCTCTATAGAAAAGGGTACTCTCCAACAAATTGGAATTATGTCGTTTGTTGAAAAAGTCAACAACCCCCACCACCCATAATAAGACTCCTCTTATTTATAGATGTGGGCAACCCATCTTAACAATTAAGGAATTGGGTTTTATTTAATTAATTAAATTCTTTTAATTAATTAATATCCCTAATCTTATTAGGGATAATTAATTAAACTCATTTAACTAATTTTCCTTCCTAATCCAATTAGGAATATTTGAGAGTACTTATATTAAATTAATTCCTAAACTCTTTTAGAAATTAAAATAATAATAATTGTAATAATATTAATAAGACTCCTCTTATTAATTTATATTTAATATTTCTAAAATATTAAATAATAAATATTAAGCTATTTAATTTATTCTATCACCATAGATTAAATTAAATATACTTAACATATTATTACGATTATGCCATTAACTTCTTAAATAATTATTCTTCCTTTTATGGTGTGATCCTTTAGGTTCTCCATATTAAACCTATTGTGAATAAATCAATTAGAACAATTCTAATCTTATTTAAATAAATAAATTAAACAATTAATTTATTTAAATAAATAATATTTATTCTACAATAGGGATAAGCACACTAGCGATCAACGACTTTCCGGATAATATAGATTTCAACATTAATCATTAAAGAACTTTTGAGTAAATAGTTACTGTACAATTCAATCCTTCCACCATACTGATGTCCCAATTAAATATAAGACATGGAATTCTTGTCAAGTCTTATTTTATTTAATTATATGTATTTCGACTCTTAAATGCACAACTCCAAATAATGCAAATTAGAAACTCCTTTCTAATTTCATTACGCCTTAACCAAGGACTACTAGGGTTGTCATTTATCGAATCACATAGGACATTTCTCTTCTTTTATTAGAAGTGGTAGATTCTTTATTGATCATACATTATCTCCATATACAACTTATTATACCCAAGCATACACTTTGATATACCCTAAGGGTCTTAAGGAATAAGTCAAAGTATAACTCATCATACACAAGATACTATGATGATCTCAAGTCCAAGGATCACTTGTCTACTATCACTACAGAATTCCTATTGACAGCAAATAAAACTCCATTAGGTATTCCTTAGCGAGCCACGCTCGATGAACTTATTCTCTAATAAGCACCTACATACTTGCTTTAGTGTCTCCACACAAATGATCATGAGATCAATCATCCTCATCCAATGAGCAAGCAACGTATGTACCAATCTATCCGGATTCACTAATCCCCAATTTAGTAATCCAATGATTGGGAACTATTTTAGTTTTAAGCTTTCTAAGAATTTAGATCTCATTAGAATGATCATCATCATTATTCTAAAAGCATTGCTTAAAACTATGGGTTTATGATATATTATAAAACAGCATCATGTAGATAATTAAAAGCCTTTAATAAATTAATACTTTTTATTAATAAATGAATAAGATTGTTTACAAAGTATATGCTTTATCATCAAACATGATTGGCTTGTATGCATACTACTTTCAATCTCCCACTTGCACTAAAAGCCAATCGTCATGGTATCTTATACTCTTCTTCTCTAAGTGGCGATTATCCTGTTTGTTGGATAAGCTTTAGTTAATGGATACGTAATGTTGTTCATGAGAGTCCACTATCTCTATAGTGATTTCCCATATTTCAATGATTTTAATAATCAAATGAAAGTGCCACAACACATGTTTAGATCCAAGATGAGACTTAGGAACTATTCCTAGTTACGAATGAACTTTTAATCCAAACAATCAACTTGCGACTTCATTTATAGCTATATACTTTGTCTTTATCACTAAACTAGCAACTCTTTCTTTGTTTGGAACCTTTCCAATTCAACGCACTAACTGCTCAAGGTAACCCTTTACCTTAAAGTGGATTTTTCTGTCATCTTGGTGCGTCTCGAAAAACTTGAGTCTCATTAAGCCCTCTAGTTTTAATTAAGACCCACCATGAATATGATCACATCCTTAGTGCTTAAGTTAAGCACTTTAAGATATTTTCAGCGATTAATAGTGAACTTCTCCATAATATGACTGATCAACATCAGGTCTCATACATTTCATTGCATGCATGATTGTCACTCATGCGACCTCTCTTTTCAGGAGTCTGTGGGGACAATTAAGAGAGATACACTCCATTAGCTCATCGACATGAGACATCTCTTGGAGTTTGCCATGCTAAACGACTTTAGCATCAAATGAATATACGTTCCTTGGGTTAAGTCGAGCATCCTTTTAAATCTATCTATATAGATTTATATCCCCAATAATGATACTCTTCCTAAATCATTCACGGAGGAATGTTTAGACAACTTTATCTTTACTGATTGTAGTATTGGTATGTCATTCCTTATCCGTAGTATATCAACATATAGTACTAGGAATGTCACGATGCTCCCACTGACCCTTTAGTACACACTAGGTTCATTCTTATTTTTGATAAAATCAAACTCTTTTGATTGCCTCATCAAAATAAATGTTCCATATTTGAGAAACTTGCTTCAATCCATTTCTCTGAGTGTCTACAACACTTACCTCATCGTATGTAATTGGATCATCATCTTCTATGATGTGTACCTCATCATCATCATCTATGATGAATCCATACCTCCCAGGTATCTTCGGTACTATTCCAGTTTTATGATTCGGTTGTGGTACAATAGTTCATCTACGTGTTCCTCTTATTTGACTTATAGTGTTTTGTGGATCATGAACTTTTCAAGATCTATAATCCTCCCACTAGCCCTTTCAATGATAAACACTTTTATCTTAGAAGGCGCCGTGTTTCGCAACAAACACCTTTTGCTAAGTAGGATTATAGAACACATGCCCTAAACTTACTTTAGGATGTCCCACAAATCTGTACATGTCAAATTTTGTCCCAAGCTTATCCTTTGAAACCTTTTCACATAAGCTGGACAACCCCTTATCTTAACATACTTAAGATTAGGAATCCTCCCTGTCCATAACTTTTATGGAGTCTTGGGGCCGATTTAGAGGTTACCATTTTCGTAGATATGCAGCCATTTCTAGGACATGACCCTAGAAGGATACTGGAATGTCGATAAAATCATTATGGACCGTACCATGTCCAACAAGGTACGATTTTTCCTTTCAGATACATCAATCAATTATTGCGTATTAGGAGGCGTCCATTATGAGAAAACCATTTGAGATGATCCAGAAACTTATTGCACAAGTATTTATTCCTTGATCTAATCAAAGAATCTTAATACATTGCCAATTTGTTTCACTTCTGAATTCTTTGAACCTTTCAAATAATTCACACTTGTATTTCAATAAATACATACATTCAACTCTTTGAATAATCATCTCCTTTTCTTATACTAATTTGTTCAATATGCAAAATTATTTTCATGTAAGTCAAGTATACTAAATTTATTAAGTAATATTCCAGTTCTATACAAAACATTATTATTATAAATAGAACAACAATTGTTCTTAATTATAATACCAAAAATTTTATTGTCCAACAATAAAATGGAAATAATATTTTTAACAAGAACTGGAATACAATAACAACTTATTTGACTTAATAGATTTGCCCGTAGGCATTGCTAAACTATAAGTTTCTATGGCTAATATGGCAACCTTTGCTACATTTCCCGCACATAGGATTACTTATATTTGTTTAGCTTTTTACTTCTGCTTGGTCCCTTCATAAATCTATATTTATGATAACCAAAGTCGGTATCCAATACCCAAGTAGAACCTTGACTTAAAGAAAAAAATTATTTCAATCATGAACAAAAACTGTATTGTAACCGAAACTTCACTAAGCTTCTTTGGTTAGCCTCTGCAAGATGCTTCTCGCAGTTTCTTTCCAGTGTCCAGGCTTATTGTAGTGGAAGCAAGCTCCTTTGCTATCCTTATCGGTTTTGTTCTTTTTATCCTTTGTTTATGCCTTTCTATTTATCTTCTTTGAATCGTTCTTCTTTTCAGAAGATCCTTTGGCCCCTACAAGTAAGACTTGATCTTTCTTGGTTGGAAAGTGACTCTCATCATTTTTCAATATGTTAAGCAAATCAGCAAGGCTGATATCTAGCTTGTTTATATGAAAAATTCACAACAATTGTGAAAGGAGTCCGGGAGTGAGTGCAAGATCAAATCTTGGCTCAACTCTCCATCCATGACAAAACTCGTTGTCCTAATTGATCAATCAAATTGATAATGTTAAGGACTTTTATCCAGCATCTTTGTAGTGTCATCTGGTCATTCTAGATCGGAAGAGCTCCTTAGATATCTAATATCTATCATCTCTACTTTCCTCACCATCAACTACTTGATGTGCGGGAATATAGTAGGAGCATCCATAGTTTCATCTTGTGTTTGAAGCTCGTTACTCATGGATGCGAGCATGATGCATTGAGCCAATCAATGCATCATCTTGCCACTTTCTAAAAGTAGCAATCTCTTCCTCGGAGGCATTATGCTGCAACCATTGCGAGGATAGGCGTATGACACATAAGATAGCTTTTCACCCGTGAGAACTATTCTCAAATTCCTTGACCAATCATTAATTGATGCGGTTAATTTACCATATAATATGCTTCGCATGTGATAGTAATTTTAGACATTGTAAAATTACAGTAAATGAATTTGTAATTAACAACATTTTAACATACATTCTTTTATTAATTACCAAAATAAATTAGGTCTTGTTTTAAATTGGTATCTCCCACTATTTTCTTCAAACTATATTACCCTTACTTATATAGTTTCGGCAAAATCTAATTAAAGATTTGCTAGTGAGAATAAGGATCCCATTTAAAATGTATATAGCCTTGTGGTGACACAACAAACTATATATAAATAAATAGGTAGACAACTTTTGTCAATTACATCAACTATCAACTCCTTTTCTTTTTTGCCTCTTAAATTATTTTGATCAAGTGGTGGCACATCCAGAATCAAAATTATCCAAGTTAAGTCCGACCTAGCACTCCATATATTCAAAAAGAAAAATATCATCCTTGTGGTGACACAACAAAACAATATTGTTCAATTTTCTTTATAAGCATCAAATATGATAAATTAACATCTTAAATACTTAATACTTGCCTTGTGGTGACACAACAAACTCATATTAAATATTTAATACTCTATTAATTTTATCATGCTAGAAGGCGACGTTCGATATTCCAAATATCTTTGAACGCTTAGGACTTAATATAAAAATTGAGGATTTGTTTGTTAATTTATCTCATCTTGTTTAATGCGCAGCATTTACATATATATATAAAATACGCGTCGTATTAATGAACATCTGCGAAGCATGTTTGCATAATATATAATATATATCTATATAAGCATGCACATATAGAATACTATATTCTACCCGGATTGATTATGGACTTTTATTCTAGTTTGGTTCACTAGAGCCACCAAGTGAACCAAAAGGTCAAACCCTAGGGGTGCAAGAAATAATATTTAAATATAACTATTACATTTAAACCCGGGCTCCATTACAAACGGGTCTTCAAGCGCTCCTTGCTCCTTTGATCTCCAATTTTTCAAAATTAATTTTATCTATTCCTATTACAAAACTATTTTAAAAATAAATAGAAACCTTGATCAGCAGTCAAGGGGAAGTACATAGGAGGAGATAGAAATTACATTTAAAAAAATTAGAGAAGGCGAGTCTGTGAGACCCCATTTAATAAAACCCATACATTCATTGCATCCAACTAAAATAAAATCCAATCACATTGGTCGATAGTCCACAATCAATCCCATTTATTATCATACACATCATCATATGCATCGATAAATAACATTCATCCTATGAATAATAAACATTTAATATATATATTGATATCATTTAATGGGCAAATTTAGTTAGTATAAAATCTAATTTTGAATCAAAATAAACTTCTTTATTTTAATCCAAATTTAAATCAAAATAAAACTATTTTATTTTAATTTATCCAATTTTGAATAAAATAAACTATATTATTTTAATCAAAATCTTTAATCAAAATAAACTTCTTTATTTTAATTAATTATGGAATCCAATTCCATATATATATATATATATATATATATATATATATAAAAATAAAATTTTAATTAAAATAAACTCTTTTATTTTAATTAATTATGGAATCCAATTCCATGTAAAAAAAAAATCTTTTATTAAAGGATACACGGATATTCTTTCCTATTCACAAATAAACTCCTTTATTTTGAATAATATGAAATCTTATTTCATATTTAAATAAATTCCTTTATTTAAGAAAATTAGGATTCTTTTCCTATTCACAAATAAACTCTTTTATTTTGAATAATATGAAATCTTATTTCATATCTAAATAAACTCCTTTATTTAAGGAAAAATAGAATCCAATTTCAACTCCAATTAGTTATCATGGAATTCAATTCCAACTCTAATTAGTTAGCATGAAATTTAATTTTAAAATTAAAATAAATCTTTTTATTTTAAGATTAAAATAAAAAATTTTATTTTAAAATTAAAATAACCTTTTATTTTCATAATAAAATTATTAAAATATATATATATATATATATATATATATTACGCTTATATATATATATATATATATATATATATATATATATATATAAAACCGTATCTCTTTCCTTTTTCAAACCGCGTATTTGCCTTTTAAAAAAAAATAAGCTCCTGCTTCCTTTTTTTTTTAATTTTAAAACCATGCACATGTTGTAATCCCTTGAATCAATTGGTTAAAAGGGAAGCCAGGAACATTTTTTTTTTATGGGCCACGTCAGTTTTCTGGTATTTTTTTTTTTTTTTAAAAAAAAAAACTGCATCCCCTTGATTGCCCACGTGGGAAACATAACAGGCGCAGCTTTTTTTTTTTTTTTTTTTTTATGATTCACGAATTTTATATAACAATAATATGCCCAATTAAATTGTTCTAAACACATATCAATATACATATCAAATTAAAACAATTAATAATTCGCATAAAGGTTTGGCTCTGATGCCACTATTAGTTTTGTAATATTCATGAACGCAATCAAATTGCAAAATAATGCGGAAGCGTGTAAAAATCAGAGTTTAAAAGAGTTTACAAACCATATACCCGGATCACCCTTTATGCACAATTATTAATTAAACGAAAAGATATGAAGAACAAACATACCGAAGATCCGAAGCTTCCTCGGTACAAGTTCACCTCCATCCTTTTCGCGTTCAACTTGAATCCACCGGTTTTGTTCCTTCCTTTGATCAACGTTAGCCACCCATATGTTTGGCCTCTGGGGTGATCCACCAAGGAAAAATAAAGAATTCAAGAAGATGGTGTATTTGGCTCAAACCCTAGTTTTCATCTCATAGAAAAGGGTACTCTCAACAAATTGGAATTATGTCGTTTGTTGAAAAAGTCAACAACCCCCACCACCCATAATAAGACTCCTCTTATTTATAGATGTAGGCAACCCATCTTAACAATTAAGGAATTGGGTTTTATTTAATTAATTAAATTCTTTTAATTAATTAATCTCCTAATCTTATTAGGGATAATTAATTAAACTCCTTTAACTAATTTTCCTTCCTAATCCAATTAGGAATATTTGAGAGTACTTATATTAAATTAATTCCTAAACTCTTTTAGAAATTAAAATAATAATAATTGTAATAATATTAATAAGACTCCTCTTATTAATTTATATTTAATATTTCTAAAATATTAAATAATAAATATTAAGCTATTTAATTTATTCTATCACCATAGATTAAATTAAATATACTTAACATATTATTACGATTATGCCATTAACTTCTTAAATAATTATTCTTCCTTTTATGGTGTGACCCTTTAGGTTCTCCATATTAAACCTATTGTGAATAAATCAATTAGAACAATTCTAATCTTATTTAAATAAATAAATTAAACAATTAATTTATTTAAATAAATAATATTTATTCTACAATAGGGATAAGCCTCCCTAGCGATCAACGACTTTCCGGATAATATAGATTTCAATATTAATCATTAAAGAACCTTTGAGTAAATAGTTACAAATCATAATTCAATCCTTCCACCATACAATGTCCCAATTAAATATAAGATATGAAATTACTTTGTCAAAGTCTTATTTTATTTAATTATATGTATTTCGACTCTTAAATGCACAACTCCAAATAATGCAAATTAGAAACTCCTTTCTAATTTCATTACGCTAACCCAAGGACTACTGGGTTGTCATTTATCGAATCACATAGGACATTTCTCTTCTTTAATTAGAAGTGGTAGATTCTTTATTGATCATACATTATCTCCATATACAACTTATTATACCCAAGCATACACTTTGATATACCCTAAGGGTCTTAAGGAATAAGTCAAAGTATAACTCATCATACACAAGATACTATGATGATCTCAAGTCCAAGGATCACTTGTCTTACTATCACTCTGAGAATTCTATTGACGAGCAAATAAAACTCCATTAGGTATTCCTTAGCGAGCCACGTTCAGTGAACTTATTCTCTAATAAGCACCTACATACTTGCTTTAGTGTCTCCACACAAATGATCATGAGAACAATCATCCTCATCCAATGAGCAAGCAACGTATGTACCAATCTATCCGGATTCACTAATCCCCAATTTAGTAATCCAATGATTGGGAACTATTTTAGTTTTAAGCTTTCTAAGAATTTAGATCTCATTAGAATGATCATCATCATTATTCTAAAAGCATTGCTTAAAACTATGGGTTTATCACATATTATAAAACAGCATCATGTAGATAATTAAAAGCCTTTAATAAATTAATACTTTTTATTAATAAATGAATAAGATTGTTTACAAAGTATATGCTTTATCATCAAACATGATTGGCTTGTATGCATACTACTTTCAACTATCATACCATGAGCGCATACCAGATACCACCAAAAATGGTGGGGTATGATCAATACTACTAATCTGTCAAGAAGAAGACATCACATGCAGTAGTGTCATAAGACCATCCAGGGTCAAAATCTTGAATATCTCTGGACATACATACATATGCATAATATAATAACATGCATGATATAATAGATGGCAATATGATATAGGGAATGAAAACTGTGCATACATTCCTAAGTATATCTTCATCTAATACGTCTCTGTACAGCTAAAATACAGGGAAATGGGGCAAAGCTACCCAACAGCTAACAGAGGCCTATCAAAAGAGATAATGAGAAATACATCAGAAAAAGTCAATGGTGTCGATATCTACATCATCGATACTGTCCACCTGATGTAACTCCTCCTGAGTCACTGGATCTCTATCAACAGGGATGTCAGGCCGATACTAGGGAGGATCTGCACCGGCAAAGCCATATGGGTCACCTGAGGGGCGATGACCAGTACCAGAGCTGGAAGGATCAAAAGTATCTACCTCTGAAGGATCTCTGCCCAAATGCCGAATGAAAAGATGTTTCCGGTCCAGCTGCTGGTCAATCTGTCAATCTGTGTCACATGAGTCAGATCTTTGACACAGGCTAGCCAATCTGTCATCATCACAGATCCTGGAACCATATCCCCCATTAACTGTGTGGCACGGGTCTGAGCTCCAATAGTACGAGGGATCACCCAATGCTGGAACATCTCCTGAGACCAGGGGCCCTCTGATAATGTAAAATCGTCAATCCCCAACAATGGGTTGTCAACGACGGGTGACTGTGAAACAGACCAATAACGCCAAACAGGAGGTAATATCGGCATACGAATCTCTCCTGTAGTACTCCTGATAGCACGCTTTCCTAAATAGAGCTCTCATCCTCCATCTGTAAAAAGAGGAATCCTGCGGGTGAAAATGACGTACTCTACTCCAGTCGGGTACCCATCCTCAAATCCAACTCCTAAATGCTCTCCAGAGTAGGGAACCCATGTGATGACATCCGGTACATCAACAACTCCAAATTGTGAAGCGACAATGAGTGAAACCCTCAGCAACAGGGACCTCCGCCAGTATGGAATGATGCCATCTTCGTCCTCGTGGATAGGTGTCTAAACCTAATACGCTCACAGGACGCATACATGGAAGCCTCTCATAGGCCCAAAACTGCCAACACAGAGGAAAACATCTGCTGTCAGTCAACACACTTAACCTGTACATGGGAAAAGATAAGAGAAACACGCACTAGTAAAAACGGGTAGAATCCTAACCACGCCTTGGTCAAGCCCTGCGATCACATTACGCATTCCCTTAAGGAAGTAGGCAAAGGTGTAGGAACCCCAATCATACTCTCCTATACGGTCCGCGTGTCGAATGGCGCTGATCAAAGTGAAGGACTCCATAGAGGAATTATCTGCTATGAAGTAGCCCCTAATGATCATCAGGAACAATCGCCGAAGAATGAGATCCCTGACTCTCACATCATCGGGTATGGGCTCACTCAATAGCCTGCTCATAGCATCTACGCTCAAAGGACCTATACGAACAGTCCTGCCCTTGAGCGCCTCCACTGGAACTCCCAACAAGGATCTGACCGCAGTAGGGGTGATATCCGCCGTGTAAGGCACCGGCGCCCAAATTCTATACCTGTGATAAACCGCCAATCCATCGACGTCATAATCACCTCACAGTCCAATAAATGGAGTGACCGAGTCTGGTGAAACCACCGCTCAGACAATGCCCTGAGGTAACCCCAGGGATAGCGACGGGGTAGAATGGAAAAGAACATCCCAAATCCCCAGCCATGGACGATCACTCTGTAGTCATCATGCAAAGCCTGATACATAGAGTGGATGCTAAACCAGTTCCCTCAAGGCTGTGTGAAGCTGGGAACCTACATCAAATTCAGATTAATAGGAAATAAGGAAGATTAAAGATCTAACTTCATACCTTGTTTGCGTGCAGGTATACTGAAGGATGCCTACTCAAGTCACCCAGAAGATCTGGGTTCGTCACTTGAATACCTGGAAATTCCCTACGGGGAACACGTACAGTAGGAGCAGGAACCTCGATCGGTAAATCCTCCTCCTCGTCCTCAACATTCGATACTTCAACCCGAATAGAACGTATTACCACCTCCACTAAACGACGAGGCTGTCTGACAGAACGGCGTTGAGGCTCTTCAGAAGCTCTCCTTCGTACACCAAAAGTGGTCCTGCGTGAACTGCTCGGCTGATCTGGATCCATAATATCTGGACAACAAGTCTCCAAATCACCTCAGAAAGGGTGTGGTAAATTCTTACATGGAGCTTTTCAAAATGCATTGTTTTAACATACATCCACAGTAGAGTTAAAAATGCATGACAACCCAATACCTACATTTTTGGGAAAATTTTGCCATAGCCCCCTTTGTAAATGGGACTATCCATATGCACATAGGCATGACTAGGTGGTCATTCACTATCACACCTATGCACAGTCATATACATCCTACATGCATTAATCACATCACAGTAAAAAATCCATAAGTGTAGTCTAATTACCAGGATTATTTTGCTTTTCTATCTTTACTCATTTATCCTCAGATGGGATAAGAAATTATAGTAAAAGGTGCTAATTTGACTTTTTCAAAAGTTAAATTTTTTCACATCATTATGTTCAGCATGGTTTAATACTAACATTTGCTATGTTGAATATTTTTTATCAAGTCATATCAGCATGCATATTCACTACTATGTGTCTAAATGCATTTCATGTGATAAGTCATTTTCCAACGGATAGAAACTGGAAAAAATACATGCATACGTTACCAGGATAATGAAGAACGCTTGTACGGTGGTAGAATAAGTAGAAAGTTGTCCGAACTCAGCAGATCTGAAGAAGAGCTCTCAGATTTCCTTCACTGCGCAACTTGAAAATGACATACTGGAGAATGACACTTTCTTCCATACAACGCCTCGAATGGAGCCATGCCAATACTTGTTTGATAACTGTTGTTGTAAGAAAACTCCACCAATGGTAAGAACTTGTCCCAACTTCCCTTGAAGTCAAGGACGCAGAGTCTTAATAAATCTTCAAGAGTTTGAATAGTCCTCTCTGATTGTCCATCCGTCTGAGGATGATATGCCGAACTAAATTTTAAATTCGTGCCCATAGCTTTTTGTAAACTAACCCAAAATCGTGAAGTGAATCTTGGGTCTTGATCAGAAACTATGGATACTGGCATACCATGCAGTCTTACAATCTCGTTTATGTACATACGAGCAAGACGTTCAAGTGTATAAGTTTCTCGTATTGGTAAGAAATGAGCAGACTTGGTCAATCTATCAACAATGACCCAAATTGCATCTATGCCTTGAGAAACCTTGGGAAGACCAGTAATGAAATCCATGGTAATGTGCTCCCACTTCCATTCTGGAATATCAAGTGGTTGCAATGGACCTTTTGGTACTTGATGCTCTGCCTTGACTCGTTGACAAGTTAAACACCTTGAGGTAAACAACGCTATCTCTCTCTTCATATTGCCCCACCAAAATGTATATCGAAGATCATAATACATTTTGGTACTCCCAGGATGGATTGCAAACGGTGTGTTGTGCGCCTACATCATGATTTTATAATTTAACTCAGGATCGTTAGGAACACAAAGTCTGGAGTTGACTCGAAGTATTCCTTCTTCATCGATTCTTGCATCCGGCATAACACCTTCTTGTACTTTCTTCCTCATATGCATCAGCTCCAGGTCTGTAGCTTGAGCAACTTTAACTTTATCAATTATAGTTGGTTCTACTCGTATATTCGCCATCATCATGTGGGTCCCTGGAGTCTTTATCTCTATCTCCATCCTTTGAAAGTCATACAAAATGGGCCTTTATGTTGACAATAACTCACCCGTACCCGCATACGATCTTCTACTCAATGCGTCAGCTACCACGTTTGCTTTTCCAGGATGGTATTGGATGGTATGATCATAATCTTTCAACAGTTCAAGCCAACGTCGTTGTCGCATGTTGAGTTCCTTTTGAGTGAAGAAATAATTGAGGCTTTTATGATCCGTAAAGATCTCTACTTTCTCCCCCATACAAGTAATGCCTCCAAATCTTTAGTGCAAAAACAACAGCTGCCAACTCTAGATCATGAGTAGGATAATTCCTCCCATATTCTTTGAGTTGTCGAGAGGCATAGGCTATGACTTTCCCATGTTGCATGAGAACACATCCTAACCCTTTTATGGTATTGTCAGAACAGGTGCTGAAATGAGTCTCCTCTTGAGTTCTTGAAAACTCTTCTCACATTCCTCGTTCTAACCAAATTTTGTATCTTTCTGAGTCAGCTGAGTTAAGGGAGTAGTGATTCGAGAAAACCCTTCTATGAATCTCCGATAATAACCAGCTAAGCCAAGAAAGCTACGTACTTCGGTCACTGATTTAGGTTGCTCCCAGCTTTGAATAGCTTCAATCTTTACTGGGTCAACAGATATCCCATGACTTGAAACCACGTGCCCAAGGAATGCTACTTCCTCAAGCCAGAACTCGCATTTCTTCAACTTGGAATAAAGCTTATATTCACAAAGCTTTTAAAGTATTAGCCTCAAGTGTTGCTCATGATCTTCACGGCTTTTGGAATAAATAAGGATGTCATCAATAAAGACGACCACAAAGTGATCCAAATATTCGTTGAATACTCGATTCATCATATCCATGAAAGCGCAAAGAGGAGCATTAGTCAATCCAAAAGACATGACTAGAAATTCATAATGCCCGTCTTAGGAGTTAAAAAGCCGTCTTTGGAATGTCATCGGTTCTAATCTTCAATTGGTGATATCCTAACGAAGATCAATCTTTGAAAAGAATTTGGCACCTTGCTTATTTGGTCAAATAGGTCATCAATACGTGGAAATGGGTACCTATTTTTGATGGTGACATGATTCAACTCCCGATAATCAATACAAAGTCGCATATTCCCGTCTTTTTTTTCACGAATAAAACAGGAGCACCCCAAGGAGACGTACTAAGACGAATGAAACTGATGTCTAACAATTACTGCAGTTGGGTCTTTAACTCCTGGAGTTTAATAGGAGCCATTCGATATGGGGCTTTGGAAATAGGTTTTGTACCGGGTTCAATGTCGATACAAAATTCAATTTCACGCTCTGGGGGTAGGCCAGGAAGTTCTTCAGGGAATACATCAGGAAATTCATGAACAATAGAAATGTCATTCAAAACTGACGTATTTTTGTTTAGATCCGTGACATGAGCTAAGAAAGCTTGACATCCATTTTTTAATAAATGAATAGCTTTATGGCTTGAGATGACAGTGAATGATTTTAATGGTTTGGTTGCTTGAATTCGCATAATAGGTTGGTTAGGAATATGAAAGCTAACAACCTTACGAAAATAATTAATTTTTGCATGATGAGTGGTTAACCAATCAATCCCTAGAATTACATCAAATGCAAGTATTTTCAATGAAATAAGATCGACGGTAATGTGAAGTACCGATTTGAACCATCTGAAGACTTATAAGCGAAGTGGATGTAATGAAGGTTTCTCATGACGGAGTTTCAACGAGATAAGTCAAAGTCCAATTTCTCCCGAAGTCAAATTTAAATGTTGGCGCAAAATCACGAGAAATAAAAGAATGGGTAGAACCAGTATCAAATAAGGTATATACTTCGCTAGAGTTTATAATAAGCTTACCCGTGATGACCTCGTTCGGTTTCCTTGCTTTCTGGGAGGTCACGACAAATGCTCTCCCTTGCACTACTGGCTTTGGTTTTTCTGGGATGTCCTTTGGTGCCTCCATCCTAGTTGAACTTATCTTCGGTGAATGACAAAATCAGGCTAGGTGACCTTCTCTTCCACAATTATAACATGTTTTGGACGGCATTGTGAAGTTTGGACTGATGTGTCCCTCCCCTCTGCATTTAAAGCATATGATAGGTGGTCGTTCTCCTTCCTTAACAACGGGTGCTGGTGCTGACGTCTTTCCATCATTGTTGAATCTCCGCTTATTGTCACCGCTTTGATGACTGTTATCATTGGTATTATCATTTTGTCGGCTGCTCTCTTTTGGTTAGGTTGGCTCATTATCGCGCTCCAATAACTGAGCCCTATTAACAACATCTGAATACAACCACAATTTATGAGAGATAAGATATTAACGTATCTCGGGTTTTAAACCTCTTAGAAACATTCGCATCATATTCTCCTCATTATCAACCAAATGGGACGCAAACTGGGACAACTTGGCAAACTTGGCTTCGTACTGCGACACGGTCATGTTGTTTTGCTCCAGCTTGATGAACTCTACCTCTTACATGTGATGAATACTTTCGGGAAAGTACTTGTCGTTGAACAATTCTTGGAACTTCTCCCAAGTCATCTTCAATGCGGCAGGTTGAGTACGTTTTACAGATTTCCACTTGTAATCTGCCTCTGCAGGCAACATGAAGGTGGCAAAGGGAACCTTTTGCTCCTCGAAGCATCCCAGGACATCAAATATCTTGCAGATCTGCTTTATCCACGTCTCGCCTTAAGTTGTTTTGGCTCTCCAAAAAACTTTGGTGGTCCCAGTTCCTTGAACTGCTTAGCGGTGACCGTCCGAGAGTTGCCAGTGTTTCCACCTACATTTTATACAGGAGCCACTCTTGCCTGATGTTGCATGAATTGCATAAAGTCTCTGAACATTCCATCGTTCATCATCTGGTTAGTGTTGTTGTTTGCCTGAGGATTATCGCCTTCCTGATGCACATTATCCTGATTATTGATCTGTGGACACTCAACGGTCTCCTGTGCTCCATTGATGTTCTCAACATTCTCGGATGTCATTTTCAAATACTGCCACAAAACAAGGGTTAATTAACATATCACATATTATCCCTATACTCTGACCGACCAATTAAATATCAAATAAACTTAGGTAGGTTATACTAGTGAAGGAATTCCCCGTCTCTCCCCTCCTAGTTCTTGTCTCACATCTTAGCCAGGGATCATATCCCTAAGCTTTAATACCAACTATGACGCCCCCAAAATAGGTATATATCACCTATCTTGAATAGCCAAATACATGGTGCAAAATTCAAATACAACTTAATTATACAACAGTCATGTAAAATACGACAAAACATATGCTATGAGTTTTAATACAAATATTGTCATCTAGACAATATCCACACTCAATTGAGTCCTCATTACATTTATTATCACACTATTTAACAGAATAGTGAGGACTACTAATGCTATTATCTGGACCGTCACTCTGTTTCCCGACTAGTCCCTACTACGTTCTCATTTCTTGAAGAGAAAAATGAAAGTAAAAGGGTGAGCTCAACTAGCCCAGTAAGAAATATTATGACTAAGATAATACATAATAAATTATCGTTAGCCTTTAACGATTATTAAACGATACTGATATAACAAGCATCAAGTTTAAGCTGCAATGGAACAAGCAATCCATTAAAAGAGTCAAGAGAGAAAAAATATACTATCTTTTATGATTTAAAAGGTTTTCATCACTTTTATATTTGGGACTCGACAATAAATAATCCACATCATCCACGCACTACGGGCGAGGATATTCGTGTATTCAACAATGGTCATGATCATGTCAACAAGCGTCCATCAATGCACTATGGGCCGATGAGGGCTTTACCACATTATTTGTAACATTATGGTGCATGATTATCTTAAGAATAATCCACTGGTCATAATCATACCAAGTTCATCTATACA
Source organism: Panax quinquefolius (assembly GCA_020205615.1). NCBI lineage: Eukaryota > Viridiplantae > Streptophyta > Magnoliopsida > Apiales > Araliaceae > Panax > Panax quinquefolius. The sequence continues at coordinate 74,165,750 of CM035159.1, read as the reverse complement.
CTCACTGAGGCACGAGATGACTTTCAACATAAAATAAACATGAGGATGATGACAATGATATAAGAATTCAATAAAACAAGTTCAAGAATTAATTTATCTAGGAACCAATAACGTCCAAATTGTCAACAAGATATTGCTTTGTGGGGTAAAACTCAAGAATGCTCAGAAGAATATTTCTATGAAAAGATTCTGGATGAAGCGCAAATATCAAGGATATTCCACTAATTTCATGGAGTATAAAAGCCAAAACTTTAACCAATTGAGTATAATAAAGAATGGAATAACAAAAGAAATCACCAGGCATGTATAAACGCACAGACAGGATATTCCAACAGAATAATAAATAACGGAACCGAATCGAGTGCAAAATTCATGACCAAGCGTGATGTTCTAACGAGATAATAAATAATGGAACCGGTCATGTGTAAATGCACGCACGAGGATGTTCAACGAGAATAATAAAGAATGGAATAACGAAGAATTTCACCATGTATGCGGTACTTCTCATAGATAGGTTATTCAACATAATGATAAAGAATGGAATAACGAAGAATTTCACCAAGTATAGGGTAGGCAAGCGTATCTGAGTTATTCAAACAGATTAAAAATGGAATAACGAAGTTCTCTTCATGAATCTGAAAGAAATAATACCCTTTACCTTAGAAACAATTTGGATATAGGAGTAGTGAAGTAGCGAAATATTTTTCTTCTTTCTCTCTATAGTTTCTCTCTCTAGAGTTTCGATTGAATTAAGTAAGAAATAATAAAGGAATGAGCTTCTATTTATAGGAGAATGGGTTTGAATAGTATCTAATTCTGAATGGTCCAGTTGATTCACTTTTAAGCGGACTATCCAGTTGGTTTACTATAAAATATTCTAATAAAATAAAATCTTTTAAATTAAATACAATATATTCTATTTATACTATAATAAAATGAATAACTTTATAAAAGTATTTTGTTTTATATAAAAAGATTTTACTATGCAAAATAAACGCATAATAGAATATAATATATTCTATTTATAGTCTAATAAAATGAATAACTTTATAAAAGTATTCTGTTTTATATAAAAAACTTTTCTATTTTATTACATTAATAATACAAATAAAACAAAACTTCATCATCATTATTATAATTTACACTATTAATCGACCAGGTCGTTCCCAGGAAAGAGGGGCTTTCCAATAAGGATTTCTCCCTATTAGCGCGCAATTAGGTGACCAAATCTCTCCTTGGCAGAACTTCTACACAACGTTAATATTGCAAATAATAATATTAATATCTTCGTTGTCTCAATTATTAATTTAATAATATATAAAATATCGACAATAATTGAATCAATTAACGTGAGATACTATGCAACAATTACTGAAGCAATAATTGAACAAAACTAAGTGACTTCTCACGTAAGCATCAATAATCAATACCGGTAATACTTCTTATGCGACCCGTGTATTCCTCGTACTTTTAACACCGGGTGTTTCAACAGTTAACGATAAAACTTCTGCCGTTATTTTCATAAAATATTTTTGTCGTTTTCTCAATCCGATAATAATTCCATTGTGGGGTCCACCAATGATTGTGTCGTCGTACGAATATTCCTTGTTAAAACGAATATTCCCCGACCAATCGATTATTATATAACAACTTACGTACTTTGCAAAATTTATAACTATTACCCACAACTATAACATTATATCAAATTCATTCCATAATATTCAAAAATGATAATTATAGAAAAATTCATCTTTATTCATAAAAGTTGGGGTCTTACACCTGCGGCCATCAGTCTATAAATATGAGCCTTGAGGTCAGCCATTTGAGGAGGAGGAGGAGAGAAAAAGACGAGGAAGCCCTTTCCATTTTACTTGATACACCCCTATTGAGTGTTTCCTCTTCTATAAACATCTGTTAGCTCACATATAGCTATCTTTTTATTCGGCGGGAGCTGAGTGTTTATCCTTATAAAGTCATAGAAGTTTACTTTTCCAGCCCACTGTAAGCCTTCTCACATTTTATAAAGTCTTCTTCTCATATTAGCACACACTATTATACACATTGAGAGTCGTGTTGTGTGCGTTTACCCAGACTTCGGTCCATAGTTTTTATTTATGTCTGTATATATACTTATATATATATATATATATATATATATTTCATATATGGACTAACATTATCGAGTTATGCCTAACGATTGAGCCTGAACTTGATGCCTCATTTATTTATACATATATATATATATATATATATATATATATATATATATATATATATATATATATATATATATATATATATATATATATATATATATATATATATATATATTCATGAGCACAGATTTTTACATCCGATATTTTACTATATATATATATATATATATATATATATATATATATATAATTGTTGTTGGACATATCAGGTGAGCTGGATTCACATCTAGTGCATTTACTCCTTATATATATATATATATATATATATATATATATATATATATATACATTACATTTTTTACCGAGTTTACTCTAGTGGCGATTGATTGCTTTTACTGACTTTATTTACATTTCTTCCCACAGAGTTTACTTAGTGGCGATTGATTCGCTTTAGCTTTTATTTAAATTTAGTCCCTCCAGGAGTTTACTTTTGTGGTGGTTGATTATGTCCATATATATATATATATATATATATATATATATATATATATATATATATATATATATTCTACCGCTTTTATATATTTATATTTCCAATCCCCCATGGAGTTCCGTCGTGGTGGTTGATCAAATCTGTATATATATATATATTTACAACTTTTATATATATATAACTGCTTACTGCTTTCCATACAAACTACAGTATCATGTGATCACAGATTTAGTCTACTGAATCTAGATTCGGTTCCCATGATGGACATTTTTCAGCTGTGACCAGTTTGTACATTATTTTACAGTGTTTGAATTTCCTTGGATAGTTGTCATGCCCGTGAGGAGTTTGGCACTGCTGTATATTATTTTCTCGAGAATGCTTCGCATCTCGAAAATAAAAGCAAACAAGCCTAACATTTAATAATAAAATGGAAATATCAAAAGCCTCAATTACTATTGAGCACCGGGTTTGAAAAACCTCTTTTTATAAAAACTTCATTGTTATATCTTGTTTAAAACTGAATTATTCTATAAATTCAAACCCTATGTATATAGGTGCGAACAAGGTACAACGCTACTTCCAAATAATTGCACATTGATCCACACACACACACACACACACACATATTCATATAACAGTTTCTTTAAAAAGTTGCGGTCACTGTGGTAACACGGATGTCGGGGGGGTGCCTAACACCTTCCCTCCACATAATCAAGCCCTCGGACCCAAAATGAATCTCGGTTTCACAGAACCGTTTAGCAGTGTCAAATCAGTGGGTTAATGTGCAAACCTTTTTCGGTTCCGCTGGTGCAACCAATTAAATACACCAACTGGCGACTCTTAAAGTCAAATCGTCGACATTATACATGTCAGACCTTTTTCACTTGTTTTTTCAAACAAATCTCACATTAACATGAGAACACCAAAGAACAAGTAACGAAAAGGACACTCAAAAATCCCGGCGTCAACACTAGGCCAAGTAAAGAATATTATGACTAAGATAATATAGAACAAATTATCATTAGTCCTCAACAGGGAAAAATCTGATAGAATACAATAGACAACAAGTTTTAAATCAATATTCGCAGAGAAATAACAATTCATTAGAAGAGTTACGTAGAGAATGAAATCTATTATCTTCTATGACTTTAAAAATCCATAATCAATATTTTATCCCTGTAACATCAATCAATATACATCTTAAATCAAATATTCATCTTTGCACTATAGGCCAAAGATATTCATCAGTTGGTCATGTTCATCTCAACACATGTACATCTTTGCACTACGGGCCAAAGATATTCATAAGAAAATCAACCATCTTTACACTACAGGCCAAAGATACTCAGTAATATAATCATTTAGGACTGAGGATGATGAAAAATATTTTAAAGAAAATGAATCCAATGAAACAAAATAACAAATATTAAGGATTCGTACTTTAAACAGTCCAAGTTCAAAAATACTTCATAAATAATCATAGTGGAGTAAAATTCAAGAATGATCAAAACATGGATACAATCAAAGCTAGTATCCATAATAGATATTTTGGACAAAAAAATGAAAATTTAATTTTTCTTTGAATAGTGTAAATGATAAATGAATAATTATGCATATCGTGAATAGTTCCTTATACGTGAATAGTAACCCCAACACTAAAAGACAAGAATTTCACAAGAAAAATCTTACCAATATTTCGGCATAATGATATTGAAAGAAATAATATCATTTATAAAAAAATTACATCCCTTACCTCCAAAAAGACAGTACTTCTGACTGGAATATTGGATATAGTGCTGAAGGAACTTACACCGTATAGCAATACTCAAAGTATCAAAATACTCACAAAAATACGCTTGATAATATAGAGAGAGAAATTTTTAGTTTCTGGTGTGATTTTCAATTCTAACCTAAGCACCCTATTTATAGGAAAATGCTTAGAACACCAAAGCAGAAAATTTAATAAAATATTAATATATATATATATATATATATATATATATTTTAATTTTCACGCCCACCTTAAAAACTGATCTCAGCTCATTTTCCATGCTAGTGGGGCCCACCAACTTGTTAAAAAGATTTTTCTTTTAAAAAATAACTAAAACATCAAAAATCAATTATTTCGGAACTTCAATAATTCATAATAAATAGCCCTTTTATCATAAAAATTAGAATCTTATGTCCATTCTATAGGAAATTCAATTATCTACAACTTTGTAGTTTTAAGTTTTTCCAAATTCCAAATAGAAATTAACTGAAATCCACATACGAACGATTTTACAGGCTATAATCAAATTTCAGTCAAGAAATAGGGTCCACAAACATGAAAAACATGTTTTAAATAATTTTTGTACAAAAATACTCTTCCTCCTCATATATTCATATATCATACATTCATTGTAAAATATCACCATTGTTATATTATTATAATATATTAATATATTTAAATAAATTATTTTATTAGAAAAGATAAAATATCAATTTTCAACAATTGTCACATTAAATTTTTTTCTATTTTATCCACATAAAATGAATATTTTCCTTATCATATAATTCAATAATTAATTATTCACAAATAATATTACGAATTATAATCTCGTGAACCTTGTCGTTCCCGAAAGGGGGCTTTTCAATAAGGATTTCTCTTCTTGGCCTATTATTAGGTGACCAAACCTCTCTTTTTAAATGGCGAACTTTCTAGACATTGCCAATAATGCTATCTAATAATATTACTCAAATAATATGAATTATTGATCTGATAATGGAAAATATGTGTAGTGACAATTATTAAAACAACAATAATATAAAATAACAACAAAGCAATTATTGAATCAATAAAATAAAATATTGAACAGTAATTACGTAACAATTATTAAGTAGTGTCTTCTTACGTAAGAATCAATAATTGGTGCAATACTGTGTGCTACTGTGTTTTAACCACCGAGTATTTCAACAGTATTAACGGTAACAAGTATGTCGTTATTTATAAACAACTTATACTTGTCATTTTCTTCATCCAATCGCTTTCCGTTATGGGGCCCACACAAGGCTGCGCCATCGTACGAATATTCTCCAACAACAGGAATATTCCACGACCAAATGAATATTCCCTGACAACAATGAATATTTTATAACCACTTGCTTATTTAAAATATTTTCGTATTTTACCCATAACTAACCACATTAATCAAATCAACCCTTACTATATCAAAATAATAAATAGAGGAAATTCAATTTCATTTATAATAAGTTGGGGTCTTACATACGAGCTTCCACAGGTACAAGTTCAACTCCTACATCTCCGCTATCTCCTTGAATCTCCGGGTTGATTTTTTTGCTTTGATCAATGTTAGCCACCCAAGTGTATGGCCACTAGAGGTGATCCACCAAAGAAGAAGAATTTTTAAGAAGGGTGTATTGGCTCAAACCTTAGTTTTTTCTATCTCTATAGAAAAAAGGGGGCGTACTCTCTAACTATTGGAATCACGTATATTTGATATCTGATATAAGACTCCACTTATAAAGATATCAGGTAACTCTATTTAATTAAAATAAGGTATTATTTATTTAATTAAACTCCTTTAATTAATTGGGCTCCCTAATCTTATTAGGGATAATTAATTAAACTCTTTTAACTAATTTTGCCTCCTAATCCTATTAGGAATAAATGAGAGTACTTATATTAAATTAATTCCTAAACTCTTTTAGAAATTAAAATAATAAAAATTATAATAATATTAATAAGACTCCTCTTATTAATTTATTATTTAATATTTCTAAAATATTAAATAATAAATATTAAACTATTTATTTTATTCTATCACCATAAATTAAATTAAATATACTTAACATATTATTACAATTATGCCATTAACTTCTTAAATAATTATTCTTCCTTTTATGGTATAACCCTTTAGGTTCTCCATATTAAACTGGTTGTGAATAAATCAGTTAGAACAATTCTAATCTTATTTAAATAAATAAATTAAACTATTATATTATTAAAATAAATAATATTTATTCTACAATAGGGATAAGCCTCCCTAGCGATCAACTACTTTTCAGATAATATAGATTTCAACATTAATCATAAAAGAACCTTTGAGTAAATAGTTACCGTACAATTCAATCCTTCCACCATACAATGTCCCAATTAAATATAAGACATGAAATTACTATCAAGTCTTATTTAATTTAATTATATGTATTTCGATTCCTAAATGCACAACTCCTAATGAATGCAAATTAGAAACTACTTTCTAATTTCATTCCACCTTGACCAAGGATTCCTGAGTTGTCATTTATTGAATCACATAAGACATTTCTCTTCTTTTACTAGAAGTGGTAGATTCTTTATTGATCATTCAGTATCTTCATATATAACTTATTACACCCAAGCGTACACTTTGATATACTCTAAGAGTCTTAAGGAATAAGTCAAAGTGTAATTCATTATATATAAGATACTATGATGGTCTCAAGTCTAAGGATCATTTGTACTACTATCACTACAGGAATTCCTATTGACAGACAAGTAAAACTCCATTAGGTATTCCTTAGCGAGTCACGTTTAATGAACTTATTCTCTAATAAGCACCTATATATTTGCTTTAGTGTCTCCACACAAATGATCATGAGATCAATCATCCTCATCCAATGAAGCGCAAACGTCGTATTACCAATCTATCCGGGATTCACAAATCCCTTTTTAGTAATCCATTAATTGGGAACATTTTATTTTTAAGCTATCTAAGAATTTAGATCTCATTAGCATGATTTCATCATGATTCTAAAAGCATTGCTTAAAACTATGAGTTTATCACATATTATTAAAACAGCACCATGTAGATAATTAAAAGCCTTTAATAAATAATTCATTTATTAATAAATAAATAAGATTGATTATAAAGTATGTGCTTTATCATCATACATGATTCGCTTGTATACATACTACTTTCAATCTCCCACTTGCACTAAAGTCAATCGCCGTGGTATCTCATACCCATCTTCTCTAAGTGACGATCGAACTGCTGTTGTGTTAACGCTTTAGTAAATGGATGTGCAATATTATCTTGAGAGTCCACATGCTCAAGGGTGACGTCTCCCCTTACAATGATCTCTCTGATTAAATGAAAGCTACCGACTGACGTTTTGGATTTACGATGAGACCTAGGTTACTTAGCTCAAGGCAATGACTTCTGGTGTTGTCACGAATAAAATCTTGGTCTGTAATGCTAGGAACCACACCAAGTTCTATAATAAAATTCTTCATCCAAACAGCTTGCTTTACAGCTTCACTTACAGCTATATACTTTGTCTTTGTCACTGAATCAACAACTGTTTACTATTTTCATGGGAGAGGCTAATTCCATGCCATATTTCTCAAGTAAGTCTTTAATGTACTTGGCTTGGTTAATGAAGATACCTTCATCAGTCTGCTTCACTTGCAGTCCAAGGAAGAAATTCAGCTCACCCACCATACTCATTTTGAACTTGCTCTGCATAAGCTTGGCAAATCTCTTGCACAGATTTTCATCAGTAGAACCAAAGATAATATCATCTAAATATATTTAAACTAGTAAGACTTTATTTTTGTGTTTCCTAAGAAATAATGTGGTATTTACTCTACCTCTAGTGAAACCATTTTCAATAAGAGAGTTAGTTAGTGTTTCATACCATGCTCTAGATGCTTGGTTAAGTCCATATAAGGATTTGTCTAATCTATAGACATAGTTAGAGAGAGTTGGATTGACGAAACCTGGAGGTTGCTCCACATATAATTCTTCTTGAAGTTCACTATTCAGAAATACACGCTTGACATCCATCTAGAAAACTTTAAACTTCATATGAGTAACAAAGGCAAGGAATATCCAGATAGCTTCTACTTGGCAACAAGTGCAAAGGTCTGGTCGTAGTCGATGCCTTATTCTTGGGAATAACCTTTAGCCACTAGTCTTGTCTTGTTCCTTATAATTACCCCATCTTCATCCATTTTATTTCTAAAGACCCATTTGGTGCCAATAACTGGGTAACTTCTTGGTCTAGGGACTAATCTCTAGACTTTGCTTTTTTCAAACTAATTCAGTTCTTCTTACATGACTTTTATCCAACTCGAATCTTCCATCGGATTTTCTATCTTCTTGGGTTCCATTTGAGATAGAAAGCTCAGATAGAAACACTCATTCTGGGTAGCAGATCTCATCTTGACACTTGCATTTGGATTTCCAATTATCAGGTCTTAAGTGTGATCACTTACCCATTTGTTCCTTATTGGAACATCTGTGCTGGTGCCTTTTTGTCTGAATTCTTTAAGATCAACCTTTGTCTCTTGTTGCAGAGGTTTGTCGTCTAGTGTAGCTCTCTCTATGATCTCTTCTTCAGGCTCAACTTCTAGGGCTGCGATCGTGGTGTTGGGCTCGATCATCGCATTCGTAGTGTCTTAGTCGTCGATTGCAGTGTCTTGAGGCACATATTTGTCTGAGTTTGTTTCATCGAAGATGATATGAATTGAGACTTCAACACTTAACGTCTTCTTGTTGAAAACTCTATAGGCCTTACTGTTTGTGGCATATCCAAGAAAGATTCCTTCATCTAACTTGGGTTAGAACTTAGTCAAATATTGTTTACCATTATTGAGAATGTAGCATGCACAACCGAACACATAAAAATAACTGACATTTGACTTTTTCCTCTCCTCAGCTCGTAGGGAGTCTTCTTAAATGTAGAGTGAACAAGATACCTATTCTGAGTGTAGCACACAATGTTGATAGCTTCTGCCCAGAAGTATTCAGGCAGATGAGCTGCTGCTAGTAGAGTCCTTCCAGCTTTAATCAGCATTCTGTTCTTTCCTTCAGCTATTCCATTTTGCTGTGGAGTTCGTGGAGCTGAGAAATTATGACTGATGCCATTATTTGCATAAAACTGATCCACTTCAAAGAAGTCAAACTCTCTTCCATGATCACTCCTTATAGCCTTGATCTTTTTTCTTTTTTTGTTCATCACCAACTTGAACATCTTGATGAGTTTGGGGCTTATTTCATCCTTAAAATTTAGGTAGAACACCCATGTGTATCTGATGTAGTCACCCACCATGACCAATGAGTATCTGTTTCCTCCAAGGCTTATGGTTAGAATTGGCCCAAAAAGATTCATGTGAAGTAACTATAGGGGATTATCAATTAAGTTGATTGTTTTACCTTTGAATGAACTCTTAGTTTGCTTTCTAAGATGATAGGCATTGCATGGCCTTTCTTTGACGAAGATGAGCTTGGGTTAACCTGCTACCAGATCTTTGGAAGCCAGTTTTAACATACTCTTGAAATTGAGATGAGACAATCTTCTATACCATAGCCAGCTCATTTCTTTAGAGGCTTTAGCAAGAAAGAATATTGTCTCATCAGAACTTAGTTGAGCAAGATTAACAGTATACATGTTTCCTTTTCTTGTTCAGGTTAGCTTTATAGAAGAAGTCTTCAGATCTCTGACTTGACACTAATTGTTGAGGAAGGTAACTTAACAACCCTTGTCGCAGAGTTGGCTGATGCTCAGAAGATTGTGCTTTATCCCTTCCACATAGGCTACTTTGTTGAAGGACACTGCACCATTCCCAGCTGAGCCATATCCTCTTTTCTTGCCAGAGCCATTATCTCCAGAGATGACTTTTGGACCCTCTTTTTCTGTGAAGTCAGACAGGAGAGCTTTGTTCCCGTTCATGTGCCTTGAGCATCTACTGTCCAGATACTAAGTTGTGATCGTGGAGCTCTATTCCTATAGTGAGGTTAAACTCTCATTTTGGTTCCCAAACTTGCATGGGTCCTATCTTTTTAGTACCCTTGGGGACCCAAATCTTCTTGACTTTAGGTTTAATATGCAGAGGATTATTGTAACATTCTACATCATTATGACCATATTTATCACATACAAAGCATCTAGCATGATGCATGCTTATGTGTGTGTGTGTGTGGATTCTTTCTCCATTTGGACTTATGTGGATTCTTGATGGTCTTTCCCTTACACTGAATCTTCTTTTTCCATGCATCCTCGTGATTCATGATTTGTGATGAGTGAAACTTAACTCTACTATTCCTTCCTGTTTGGTTTGTGGAGTTGCTTTTACTTGACACCACGATCCTTCGAGGTTGGAGAGTAGTGACTAAGTTACTCTTCTCTTTTTTGAACCCCAGACCAACATGGGATCCTCTATGTCTTGGAATATGGATTGGATCAGAAGAGCAGGGATGCACTTGTTCTTCCTTTTGTGAGGATTTCACAAATGTAATGCCTCTATTGAAATTTGAAGAACTACTAATGTTAGTTTCCTTTAGCTTTTCCACATATGGTATTGAGGTAGATTCCCCAAAACCTAAACTGTTATTACGTCGGGGCCTTAGCTTCTCTCGATTTGGAGATCGAGAGTCTATGGATAAAAAAGATCTATTCCACATTAAGATTGTCTTTTCTAGTTCCTCAATCTCAGAGGTTAGATTTGACTCTCTCTGTGTGATAAGTTCATTGGTCTATCTTAAGAGTTTATTCTCAGCCTCAAATTTAGAGAGAGAGGTAGTACTTAGTAGAGCTGCCTCCAGTTCTTCTTGAACTTTCTCTTTTTGAAGAAGAGAATAATCTTTAGACAGAACTCTGAACCACTTCATGTATTGATGCAGATCATATGTTATGCAATGTAATGCAGTTCTTAAATCATCAATATCTACATCAATAAAGTTAAAGTCAAATACCTCATCGATACTTACTTCATGATGGTCGGTGCTTTTCTTGTCCTCTGCATTTTTGGCCATTAGACACATATTTGCTACTTGAGGTTCTTCATCATCTCCGGACTCAGGAGTTGTGTCGTTGTCTGAGTCACTCCATGATCCTCCGTCCACAAGACCTTTGTCATTCTTCTGGAGCCTTTGGTTGCTTTAAACTCCTTCTTTAGATTTGTTTTCCTCTTTAGCTCTTCTCTAAGAGGTTTGTTGCAGTTTGCAATGAAATGGCCAGGCTTCTTGTAGTTGTAGCATAAGTCGTTGAATTGCTCCTGAATGTTGTTGTTTTTGAATCTCTTAGGACTGCTGCTTCTTCCTTTCCGTATAAACCTTTTGAGTCTTCTTACCTGCATTGCAATATCCTTCTCATCATCTTCCTTTGAGTCAGAATCATTTTCAGTATGAGCTTTGGAGATGGTTTCAATTGCCTTGAGAGCAACTCATTTGTCCTTCTTTCTTCCTTCAAATAGATTCTCTACTCGTTGGGTCAGCTCTAGTTCATAGGTAAGAAGGTTGGCATAGAGTTGTTGAACTTTTATTTCATGGAGGTTCTTTGTTTGGATAGATTTTTCCAAAAGCTCAAAGAGAGTTGAGCAGCACATTAAATCTTTCATAAGTAGAAGTGACGTTTTCTCCTGGAACATAGGCGAACATCTCATACTGTTAAGTCATAAGAGATTGTTTGTTATCTCTGACTTCTTCTGTTCCTTTGTGCATAATGATCAATGCTTCCCAGACTTCCTTAGCACTTTTGTTGTTGACCAAATTCTCGAACAGATCATTTTCTAAAGATTGGAACAAAATGGTTTTGGCCTTTTTGTCTAGTTGGACGACTTTCTTTTTTATGTTAGTCCATTCTGATTTGATCTTGATTTGAACTCTGTTTGGATCATCTGGAGTTGGTGTAAGCTTTGTTGGAACGTAGGACCCATTCATAACAGTTTTAAATAGCTCTTCATCTATTGAATCCATGTAGACTTGCATACAAACTTTCCAATTGGCAAATTTGTCTTTGTTTTATATTGATGGCTTGCTGCGTTCTCCGGTCTTGGACTCACTTATCATTTGTGCCATTGGATTTACTCAAGCTTTATAGGCTGATTGAGAGAACCTGCTCTGAAACCAATTGTTAGTTCCCAAAGACACAATAGTTATCTAGAAGGGGGGTTTGAATAGATATTACACAACTTTCTTTTAAAAAATACTTGTCAGATTTGTTAATGAATTAACTACATCGGAATATATAATTTGTTTGTCCCCCTTTAAGATAAACAAATATTATGGGTGATAAACAGTTATGACAGATATAGTAGTTATAGTAGGTATATAGAAAACACAGTGATTTTAAGTGGTTCAGAGCACTCAAGGCTCCTAGTCCACTCTTCTACTCCTCGAGTAGGAAATCCACTAAGGATATCTTTACAATCTTTGAATCACTTAGATTCCTTCAAGACCAACAGTCATGGAACTTCTTAGTTCACTTATAACTCTTCAAGTCCAGCAGACTTGGAATACACTTGATGAGAGTTAAGTTCTTGGGTTGTGCTACTCAATTGCGGTTAAGCATACGTTCGAAAGAACTGAGTAGCAGAGCAAGCTTTTCTTTCTAGATTGTAGAGTTTGAACGTTGAGTGTTCTTTAGCTTTCATTATGCACTTGCTTGATTTTGCATCTATGTCTGATTTCTTTATAAAAGAGACATTAAAATGTGTCCATTGAAGGAATCCATTGTAGCATTAAATGCATTAGACATTTCTGAGCACCAATGTTAACTTCTTAGAAATTTGCTGTTCACCCGTCTGACTCACTGACACAGCAGATTACTATCTCACCTAACACCTAAAAAGGTGTTTTCAGTAAGCATGGAGTCTTTTTCTTAGCTTCTTCGATACATACTAAAGATGAGTGTTGGATCATTGGGATTCTCAAAATCTCAATGTCTGTAAGCCATTCTTCATTTGTTGTACTTCATCCTTTAGCATATGGATGAGGTTCGGTGCTTCTGATGCTGACAGGAGGGACACCACGATCGTTGTGTCTTGACATGATCATGCCTAATTCAGCCTTGATCGAAGAGAACACTGCAATTTCTCTTAAGCTCTGATAGACCACGATCTCTATCTGCTTATTTTTCAGACTCCACGTTTTCGAGAGCTGACTGTGATTCTTAACTTGGCTCGACAGGCCCTCGGACCATCTCTACAATTCTGAGTGTGGCTTCCAAAGTAGACTACGATTCTGAAGAAACTTTCTCAATACTCCACGATTCTGCCTTGGCTTTTGCAATCTCTCGGCTGTCTTAACAGACTACGATTCTGTTAAGGCATATCTATTACACTTCAAAATAGATCATCCTAACAGCTTTGATCTTTCTTCTATACATTCATTTACAGAATGATAAATATTAATCACAGATCAACCTAACAATTTTGATCTACCATCGAAGTCCTTGTACATATGTTCTTTGAAGGACTTTACACATAAGCATATTTATTTACTTTCAACATCAAATTTTAATATGCCATTCCCAACAAACTTAAGTAAGTATTTAATTCCAAAAGAATGAGGATAGAAACCCTAAATAAATAATTAGGGTAATATAGGTTAAAAGTATTGGACTATGTTACTCCCATGGTCCTAATAATTAGTTAGGAAGCCCAAAGGAATTAAATTGAAGGACAAATCTTTAGACCGATTACTAAGAGACATTTTGGACATTTGATTAATCAAAATTGACATTAAAAGCAAAAATGGGACAAAAGGGTGAGGATTGGTCGGGCACCTACTTCCATTTTTGGCCTTGTGATGTGATAATTAACCTACTATTTTTGCTAACTAATCTCTTCGCTTACACAAAGTACTTATGTGTCAAGCTCCCATTGGTTCAAAATCTTAATTAAGATTACATGTAATCCTAAAAGATAAGAATTATAAGAGATAAGGGTAATTACCTAGGGGATATAAGAAGTGTTGGGATAATAATAAAGATATATGTTGTATATCTATACTATTATACTAATACCCTAATTTCCTTCTCATTTCATTTCATCTTACTTACTAACAAAACAAAAGAAAGAATGAGAGAGAGAGAGGAGGCTGGGGGTAGAGAGGAGAGAAATGAGGGAGAGGGTTTCATCTCTTATGCATCCTAAGCATATTAACTACTTTGGAAAATCAAGGAAGGTAGCAATAAGATCAAGGTGAGGATTTAGACCACTTTCTTTCCTTCTTATTGTGGTTTATTTTCAAAGTTTTAGAGGGGTTATGTTCTAAGACTTAAAAAATCTTAGTTCTACATACTTGATGTAAGGATCTAAGCATTTGAGTGTTATAATGAATATCCAAAGGAAGAAAATGAACTTATATATGTTCCTTAAGGGTGAAAACCTTAGCTTTTCTTCACTTGAATCATGCATAACTTAAGATCTACACCTCTTATTTGTGATCCGTCAAAGAGGGGTGCTAAATATGTAATTTAAATACTAAACCAAAGTTGTAACACTCAAAATACTAATTTTTCAAGCCTTGGTAGCTGATGGAACCAAAATAATCCATTGTGGAACAAAAGGTAATGGACAGTTTCTGGCGAGCCCCTTGTAAGGGCAGTTTCGTCCATTTTATATACTCTGAAAATTTCAAAAATATTTGAGAAGATACTTTGATGAGTTATCTGCATTTAGGAAAAAGAATGGATAGGTTTGGATGTGTAGAATGAGAGTTATGACTTTTACAAGAAATGACTCTTTTAAACGTAAACATGAATAACCTTTTGTGTGTAACTCCAAAAATCATAAAATTTTAATCTAAGGTAGAGGACCATAAAGAGAGTATACCCTGAAAGTATCATAATTTTTGGACAAAAACTCGATTTATGAAAAAATATTGTAAGATACGGCTGTTTTACGGCCTTTAAAAATAGTAAATCAAGTTGGAAAATCCTGGAAACATTTGAGGAACCTCTGGAGATTATATTCTGTCAGATTCCAGAAAAGAAATATTTTTGGAATTGTTTTGGTCTTTTTCTAGTAAATTGTCGTGTTGTGAATAAATGAAAATAAATAGATATGTGATGTCATAAATGGTAAAAATGTGATGTTAGTGCTTGGAAACCCTAAATATGTTGTATTCTAATTATTAGAGGGTATTTTGGTAATTTTTGATGAGAAATAATATTTATGACCTTTTAAGGTTATTTAATAAATAAATTAATAAAGGGTAAACCATTAAAATAATTTGTTTAATTGGTTTAAAAATGTCTAAAATATTATTATGATATTAATAATATTAGAATAAAATATTTTAAATAAACAATAATATTAAGTTTAAGATTTGATTTAAAATATTATTAAATAATTAATAATATTTGATTAAAGCATTGATAAATGATTAAGATATTATTAAATGACTAATAATATTGGATTAAAATATTATTAATGTAATTAATAATATTAGATTAAAAATATTATTAGATGATTGAAATATTATTAAATAATTGATAATATTTGAAATTAAATAAAATGTTATTAAAAGGTTAGTAATATTAGTAAAAAAGTAAATGTTAAGAATATTAGAAATTGATTAAAATATTATTAAGAGTTTAATAGTATTAGCGAAGCGAATAAAGTATTATTAGTTGATTAATAATATTAAGAAGTAAATAAAATATTATTAAGGGTAATAATATTAGATGAGTTTAAGATAATGCTTACGTGATAGTAATATTATCAAGGGATGATAATATTACTAAGGAAATTAATGTAATGACTAAATGTTCGACAATGTAGTATAGAGTGATGATAATATATGATTTACTAATTTAAGGATCAATTATATGTTTTTCAAAGGAAGATAGATTAAACTGCTTAACCGGATAGATTTAATTTTGTAGTAGTAGACTACAAATAAGGCAAGTTTCCTAACTCAAACTCGAGTTGTTGTTTTCGAAGCATGTTAGGGGATAATTATTGTTGATTTCTCCACATCCTTAATGATTATTCTTAATCGTACTTTGTGCAATTGAATTTTTGTTTTATTATTATTGAACTGTGAATTAATTAACGTTCTTTTATTCATGCAATGTTTATGAGATAGATCTATGCTAGTTGTATCAGATAGATCAAGCATGTTTAAATTTGTTAAATCAAATACGTTTTAAAAGTTGTTCTTAATCAATTGTTGTGATAAGAACTCTTGACTGAAAAAAAGAACAATTTTATTAAAGCATGATATTGGAAAATAAATGTTGCTCAATTATTAAGTGTTTATGCATAAATCACCGGGTATGAAAGGTTGATCCCCTGATTACCAAAACTTATTAAAAGGACCAGTTTAAATACTGACAACCTTAGTATATGTTCATGGTTATTTCAAACCACTCAGCATCTATTATTCAAGTATTCGAATATCCAATTCTTGAGAATTAATTTATATTCTTTCACAATCGATTCCTATTGTTGAACATTGAAAGATAAATTCCTTTCTAATCATGATGTATCTCCCTTGTATTTAAACTTGCTAAGTAAATTAGTTACTTACTCTTGCTATATCATGACGTTTATTTCAGCTAAGCTAGAGACATATCCAAGAAGGACAAAGGAAAAGAAAAGGTACATGAATAGTTGATGAGAATGTTTAAGCATTAATTTACGTTGATTATGTAAACCTTTATAATATTGAGTGTATGTATAAGTTAAGGTTAAAAAAACCCTGGTAATATGTTGTAAGACTTTATTATGATGAACAATGTATGTTTGTTATTCCACAATAGTTATAGAATATGTATGTTGTTGAGTCATGAGCACTGGATCCGAGGTTAGAGAACAAGAATTTGAGGGCATCACAGGTTGGTATTAGAGCTGTAGGTTATAAAAATTAGGAATGTGAAACCTAGGTTATATCCTTAGAAGAAAACTCTTATAGATTATGTTAGGAGATGAATTGTGGAAATTCATTGAGTATGGGTTGTACTTAATAAAATTTCATTTCATTTTACTAATGAATATATTTTACTGTGGTACTGATGTTATTGTTTGTTTGGTTATAGGATGTCTGAGGATAGGTAGGGTAGCCACTCAGTGGAGCAGGGACCCGTAGAGCGAGAGATACTGGAGGATACCCCCTAGGATACCTTGATAGGAGATTTGCTAATGAGGAACAACCAAATGGAGGGCAAGATATGGTAGCTGGAGGTGGATAACCACACCTTGTAGTACTCGTAGAACGAATATAAAATGTGGCTTTTCAGGCCCAGATCAATATATTGAAGCTGAGGGGAAAGTTAGATCAGTCCGAGCTGCAGCTGGAAATGCTTAGGGTGGAGCATAAGGTGATGCTTACTGAGCTAGAGCTTGAGAAGGTCGAGAGGGCCAGAATTGGGAATGCATGGTTCGATGCATCTCATAGAGTGGTCCAGCTAGAGATTGAGCTGCAGGCAAAGGAGGTCAGAATTGAGACATTGGGGCTGACACTAGATTCAGCCTTTGAGACTCAGCGGGGAGGTACCATGAGGCCTCACATGGACACAGGGTAGTCGAGCCAATGAGTTCGACGCTGAGTCATGGAGGAATTATTTCCACAGGAGCACATTTAGGTGACCCAGTAGGGCCACTAGTGAAGATATGATATGGACCATTTATTATGTCGAGAAATGCACTAATACCCCTTTTGTGTAGTAAGGTTTTATGTTGATGTAAACCTCAGTATGTGTGAGGTATTATGTAGGTTTGTGGTATGCCCATTTGTGTATGTAGGGGAGTATCATTTTGAGTAGATCCCATCTTTTGTGTTTCAAATGGGATAATAGCATTTATAATAATATGCCAAGTATAAAAGTGTAAGACTCAAAGATTTGGTATATAAATATAAATGCGGTATTTTGTTATATGTTTTGAGAATTAAGATAGTAAGTTTTCTATTTGATAATATGTTTAATTCAACAAACTAAATTGGTAATTTTGCAAACTAAATCCATCAATTCGGCAAACTGAATTCAATAGTCCAGTAAACTAAATTTATCACATCATGAGTATGTGATTGTTTGAGTTTAAATTATGTGTTACATGTTAAACACTAATAAGATGTGACATAAGATGTAAATCAAGAAAGAATAATTTTAGGTTTTGCTTAATCAGATAATGCCGCCAAGAAGAGAACTACGAAACCGAAAGGTAAAAGAATCCGTTAACAATGCATGAGATTAAACAGCAAACCCGATGCAAGATTTTGTGGACATGTTAATACAAGCGATGCAGAACAGAGCACTAGTAGCAAGGAATAGGTCCGGTAATAGATTAGAATGTTTTAAGGACTTTAATGCAGTGGGACCACCAGAGTTTAGGGCGACCACTGACCCTATTGAAGCCCAAACGTGGGTGAAGGAGATGGGGGAAAGCCTTTGTCTTTTTAATAGTTACAGAGGAGCAGAAGATAGTTTTTGCCACTTACTTAATGAAAGGTGAGGTTAATTACTGGTGAGAGTCAAATCAGGCTATAGCCCGAGCAGGATTCGTGACATGGGAAAGGTTCAAAACTCTATTTTTCAAAAACTATTTCATGACAAGTATGCAAACAAGAATAGAGTTAAATTTTTAGAGTTAAAGCAGGTGAATATGTCCGTGTCAGAATACGTTGCCAAATTTAATGAGTTAGCCAGATTTGGTCCACATCAGGTGGCATTAGAGGAAGTAACACTAAGTCAACTAGTTGAGGACCAGCCCAACCCAACAAGCCGACATCTAGAACCTTCAACATGACTGTGTAAGAAGCAGTGGCATCCAGAGAGGTGGTGTAAGGTATAATTCCGATCAATAATATAAATGCATATATGTTATTTGATTAAGGAGCTACCTATTCTTTTGTATCTGATGAATTTGTTAAAAGGTTAAATTTACCTCGCGAAAAGTTAAAAAACCCAATGAATATAGAAATTGCAAACAAAAAAGTGATCCTGTAGAATTTATCCATAGAAACTGTTGTGTGGAAATAAGGGGACATAAGTTAAGCGTGAATTTGATTCTAATACGCTTAGGAGAATTTGATGTGATACTAGGAATGGAATGGTTGTTTAACTATGAGCTAATTATTGACTGTCAAAAGAAAATTATACGCCTTAAGACACCGAAGAAGTTTAAGGTTATATTTTATGGTAGCAATTTGCCAAGACAAATGAGTTATATGACGATGATGCAAACTAGAAGAATGTTAAAGAAAGGATGTAAAGGTTATTTGGCTCATGAAGTAGGTACACGGATGGTAAATTCTGACATAGGACAGATACCTGTAGTTAACGAGTTTAGGGATGTCGTTCTAAAGGAATTACCGGGACTTCCACTAGATAAAGAAATAGAGTTTGTGATCGATTTAGTACCGGGACAACGCCGATATCGAAAGAACTGTATATGATAGATTCGGTAGAAATGAAAGACATAATGGTCCACCTGGAGGATTTATTGGACAAAAAGTACATCCAACCTAGTATATCTCTGTGGGGAACACCTGTGTTGTTTGTAAGGAAGAAGGATGGATCGATGAGGTTGTGTATGGATTATAGAGAGTTGAATAAGGTGACAATCAAGAATAAATATTTGTTACCAATAATAGACGATCTGTTTGAACAAATTAAAAGAGTGAGATATTTTTTAAAGATTGATTTGAGGACTAGTCATCATCAATTGAAGGTGAGAATGGAGGATTTACCAACGATATCATTTGAGACTCGTTACAACCTTTATGAGTTCTTAGTGATTTCGTTTGGACTGACGAATGCACCAACTGCTTTTATGAACTTGATGAACCGAGTGTTCAAACAATACTTGGACAAGTTTGTGGTTGTGTTCATTAACGACATTCTGGTGTATTCAAAGACTGAGGAGGAGGATGTCGAACATTTAAGAATAGTATTGGAGACATTGAGGAAGGAGAAGCTTTATGCAAAATTTTCAAACTATGAATTCTTGTTGAAGAGAGTTCAGTTTTTGCGGCATGTTATCGACAACGAGGGAGTATCGATAGATCTAGCAAAAGTAAAAGCGGTAAAGAATTGGGGACAACCAAAGACGCTGATAGAAGTTTCTTGGGATTGGCAGAATATTACCAAAGGTTTATTCAAGATTTTTAGAAGACAACGACTCCATTAACAAATGTTACCAGGAAGGCGGTTAAGTCTGTGTGGACAGAGAAATGTGAACAGAGTTTTCAGGAGTTAAAGAAGAGATTGAGTGAAGCACCTATGTTATCCTTAGTAGATAATAGAGAGGTTTTACAGTATATACTGATGCGTCACACAAGGGACTAGGTTGCGTATTGATGCAGAATGGTAAAGTCATTGAGTATGCGTCACGATAATTAAAGGACTATGAGAAGGGATACCCTACTCATAACCTGGAATTGGTTGCGATAGTGTTTGCCTTTAAGACCTGGAGACATTATCTCTACGGAGAAAAGTGTGAGATATACACAGATCACAAGAGTCTGAAATATATCTTTCAGAAAAGGAGTTGAACATGATGCGGTTAGAATTGATCAAAAACTATGATTGTGAGATTCTCTATCATCTCGGGAAGGCCAATGTAGTAGTAGATATTTTAAGCAGAAAAAGTAGGGAGAGGTTATTTGTTTTGACAGAGCAAGAAGAGTTAGTAAAGGAAATAGAGAAAATGGAGTTGAAGGTGAAAAATTTGAAGAATTTGGATAAAGTAATAGAAATGGAAGCAAGTTCGACTCTACTCGACAAGGTGAAAGTGGCACAAGAGAATGATGAAGAATGTGGTAACATCAAGAATTGGTTAGCTGAAGGCAATGAGTTGAAGTTCAAGATCGATGGCACCGTATTGCTGAGATTTGAAGGACAAATTTGGGTACCTTTAGTACCGGAACTAAGAGAGGAGATTTTGCAAGAAGCACACAGTACGAGATACTCGATACAACCAGGAAGCACGAAAATGTATCAAGATTTGCGTCAACACTTTTGGTGGTTGAACATGAAAAGAGAGGTTGCAGAATGAATGAGCAGATGTTTAATTTGTCAGAGAGTTAAGGCAAAGCATCAACGACCGAGCGGTTTATTATAGCCAATAGAGATTCCAGAATAGAAATGGGAGCACGTCACGATGGATTTTGTGGTGGGACTTCCAACAACGCAGAAAGGGCATGACGTCATATGGGTTATTGTAGATCGTCTTACAAAGTCAAACACTTTTTGCCGATCAAGATCAGATATAGTTTGAATCAGTTAGCCAAATTGTATATCACAAAAATTATTTCGAGACATGGAGTGCTGATATCAATTGTGTTTGATAGGGATCTGCGCTTCACGTTAAACTTTTGGCGGAGTCTTCAAGAAAGAATGGGGACACATCTAAGGTTGAGTATCGCATATCATCCACAGACCGATGGGCAAAGAAAGAGAACAATTCAAACATCTTCCAGAGTTTGCATATAATAATAGTTATCAGAGCCTGTGTGATGGACGTTAAGGGAAGCCGGGAGGATCATCTTCCATTAGTATAGTTTGCATATAACAATAGTTATCATGTAAGCATTGGTATGCCACCGTACGAAGCACTGTATGGGAGAAAATATAGAACACCCTTATATTGGGATGAAGTAGGTGAATGTAGACTATTGGGGCCAGAGTTGGTGCAGCACACCGTAGAGATCAAGAGCTTGACTGGTAGCAGCTCAGGACCATCAAAAGAAGTATACTAATTTACATCGCAAGAATCTCTTCGAAGTGGGAATTTTTGTGTTTTTGAAAGTATCTCCCTGGAAAGGGAAGATAAGATTTGGAAAGAAAGGTAAACTAAGTTTGAGATTTATTGGACCATTTGAGATACTGAAGAAGATAGGTGAAGTTGCGTACGAGGTAGCTCTACCTCCTGAACTGGAGCATATTCATAATGTGTTTCACGTGTTAGTGTTGCGATCGTATAAGCCTGATTACAAACATATAATATCGTATTAACCAATTCAAGTCGAGAAGGACCTATCATACAAAGAAAGTTCTATAGAAATTTTAGATAGGAAAGAACATAAATTAAGGAATAAGGTTATACATTCTTTAAAAGTTCTTTGGAGGAACCACAATGCTGAAGAGGCTACGTGGGAACTCGAGGAAAAGATGAGGACGAATTATTCGAATCTTTTTGAGTAACCTTATGTGAAATTCTGGGGACGGAATTCTTATATGGAGTGGAGGATGTAATAACCAATAATTTTAAGTCACTTTGTAAGTAAATATATTAATGATATTGAAAACTTTGTGGCATGTAGTGAATGAATATGTGATGACTATATGGAAAAGGTGTATGGTTAAATAAACAAATACATTATATGTATGGATATGTATATTTATTAATTATGTAAATGGAATTTAAAAAGGAAAGTTACATAACCTAACTATACCCTATGTGTGGTAATTAAATAACCTAAGGGTTATAATATTGAGAAATGTTAGTATTTATAATTTATACTAACCTAAGAGATTAATTTTATTATCTCAATTTATTAATTATTTTAAACCTAATTAAAACAAGTCTAATTGGGTTATAAAATAAATGGACTTGAGTAAGTATTTAATTCCAAAAGAATGAGGATAAAAACCCTAAAAAAATAACTAGGGTAAGATACGTTAAAACTATTGAACTATGTTACTCCCATGGTCTAAATAATTAATTAGGAAGCCCGAAGGAATTAAATTGAAGGACCAATCTTTAGCCCAATTACTAAGGGACATTTTGGACATTTCATTAATCAAAATTGGCATTAAAAATAAAGCAAAAATAGGGCCAAAAGGGGAGGAGTGGTCGGGCACTTAGTGCCATTTTTGGCCTTGTGATGTGATAATTAACCTACCATTTTTGCTAACTAATCTCTTCACTTACATAAAGTATACATATGTGTCAAGCTCCCATTGGTTCAAAATCTTAATTAAGATTACATGTAATCCTAAAAGATAAGAATTAAAAGAGATAAGGGTAAAAACCTAGGGGATATTAGAAGTGTTGGGATAATAATATAGATATATGTTGTATATTTATATTATTATACTAATACCCTAATTTCCTTCTCATTTAATTTCACCTCACATACTAACAAAGCAAAAGAGAGAGAGAGAGAGAGAGAGAGGGAGGAGGCCGGGGGTAGAGAGGAGAGAAATGAGGGAGAAGGTTTCATCTCTTATGCATTCTAAGCACATTAACTACTTTTAAAAATTAAGGAAGGTAGCAATAAGATCAAGTTGAGGATTTAAACCAATTTCTTTCCTTCTTATTTTGGTTTATTTTCAAAGTTTTAGAGGGGTTATGTTCTAAGACCAAAAAAATCTTAGATCTGCATGCTTCAGGTAAGGATTTAAGTATTTTGAGTGTTAGAATGAAGATCCAAAGGAAGAAAATGAACTTATATATGTTCCTTAAGGGTGAAAAACCCTAGCTTTTCTTCACTTGAATTATGTATAGCTTAAAATCTACACCTCTTATTTGTGATATGTCAAAGGGGGGTGCTAGATATGTAAGTTAACTACTAAACCCAATTGGGAGCACTCAAAAACTGATTTTTCAAACCTTGGTGGCTAATGGAACCAAAACAGTCCATTGTGGAACAAAAGATAGTGGACAGTTTCTGGCCAGCCCCTTGTAAGGGCAATTTCATCAATTTTATTTACCCTAAAAATGCAAAAAATATTTAAGAAGATACTTTGATGAGTTATATGCATTTAGTAAAAACAATGGACAATTTTAGATGTATAGAATGAGAGTTATAGCTTTTATAAAAAATGACTCTTTTAAATGTAAACATGAATAACCTTTTGTGTGTAACTATAAAAATCATAAAATTTTAATCTAAGGTAGAGGACCATAAAGGGAGTATACCCTGAAAGTATCATAATATTTGGACAAAAATTCGATTTATGAAAAAATTTGCAAGATCTGGTTGTTTTAGGCCCTTTAAAAATAGTAAATCAAGTTGAAAAATTCTGGAAAAATTTGGAGAACCTCTAGAGATCATATTCTGTCAGTTTCCAGAAAAGAAATATTTTTGGAACTATTTTGGTATTTTTCCTGTAAATGGTTGTGTTATGAATAAATAAAATAAATAGATATGTGATGTCATCAATGGTAAAAATGTGATGTTAGTGCTTGGAAACCTTAAATATGTTGTATTATGATTATTGTAAGATATTTTGGTAATTATTGATGAGAACTAATATTTATGACCTTTTAGAATTATTAAATAAATTAATTAATAATGGGTAAACCATTAAAATAATTTGTTTAATTGGTTTAACAAATGACTAAAATATTATCATGATATTAATAATATTAGAGTAAGATATTTTTAAATAATCAATAATATTTAGCTTTAAGATTGGATTTAAAATATTATTAAATAATTAATAATATTAGATTAAAGCATTAATAAATGATTAAGATATTATTAAATGACTAATAATGTTGGATTAAAATATTATTAATGTAACTAATAATATTAGATTAAAATATTATTAAAAAGTTAATAATATTAGTAAATGAATAAAATATTTTTAAATGAATAATAATATTTGTAAATGATTAAAATATTGTTAAAAGGTTAATAATATTAGTAAAGTAATAAAATATTATTAAATGATTAATAGTATTAGTTAGGATTAAGATATCATTAAATAATTAATAATATTAGTAAAAGAAGTAAGTGTTAAAAATATTAGAAATTGATTAAAATATTATCGACATCGGGATTTTTATTTGTCTCTTTCTGTTCTTGTCTTTCGGTGTTCTCATGTTAGGTGAGATTTGTTTGAAAAAATAAGTTTGAAAAGGTTCGACATGTATATGTTAACGATTTGACTGTAAGAGTCGCCAGTTGGTATTTTTAAATGGTTGCACCAACTCAATCGAGAAAAGGTTTGCACAAAGACCCGTTTATTTGACACTGTTTGACTGGTCTGAGAAACCAAAATTCGTTAGGGTCCAGGGACTTGATTAAGCGGAGGGAGGGTGTTAGGCACCCCCCGACTATCGTGATAACACGGTTACCGCCACTTTTCATTAAACTTTTATTTATGAATGTGTATGTAGGGCCTGCGTGCAGTTATTTGGAAGTAGTGCTATGCCTCATTTGCACCTATATACAAAGGGTTTGACTTTTGTATAAAAGTTCAATTTTAACAAGATATAGCAGTGATATTTTTTAAAACAGGTTTTTCAAACCTTTCTGCTTAATAGTAATTGAGGCCTTTGATACTTCCATTTTATTATGTGTTCGGCTGGATTGCTTTTATTTTCGAGATGCGAAGCATCTTCGAGAAAATAAGGTACATAGTAGTGCCGAACTCCTTGTGGGAATGAGAGTCATCTAAGGAAATTCAGACACCGTAGATAATTTACAAGTTGGCTGCAAATACAAAATATCCATTCCAGCTTTAACGGTTCCAGTTTAGTCACCATGAACCGGTTAATGTGAGAAATAGCAGATTTAGGCAAATCTAGCCCGCAAGCTGAAAGATTAAATATCTACATTATAAAAGTAGTAAAGCAAATATTTATATAAAAGCGATATATACATATATATATATATATAAAGCAATAAAAAGCCACAGATCGACGATCCGGACATACCCACACAATCCGACTCTCAACGTTAGTAGATATAAGTATATAAAAGGAGGAAAAAACTTATAATTTTGAAAAATCTTACAGTGGGATGCTAAGAAGACTTCAGATAGCTTTTAATGAATGAAACTCAGTTTTCACAAGTTAAAATTCAGTATGTAGCAAAACACGAGCTTACAAGTGTTTAGAAAGAAGAATCACTAGGTTTAGAGCACTCTAGAAGTGTTTACATGCTGAAATGGACAAAGTTTTCTCTCTCTTTTTTCAAATGAGTTGCCAAGAGTTCATATTTAAAAAATAGATGGCCGCGAGTCTACCTGCGGCTGCCCGAGTTTCCTCGGGCCATGTGGGTCCTGTCGTCTCAAAGTACGTGCACTTTGGCTACGCGTTGTCCGCTCAAACCTTTATAACTTTCAATCTAGGCATCTGATAAAGGCGTGTTGTACCTTTCTGAGAAGATGTTTTCGAGAGCTAGACAATGACATGGGATTAGAGGTTGTACGAAGCCGGGAAGATGGGTCCATGACCATATCTTCAAGTCTTTAAATTCTATCCGGTGTGCTATGTTGTGTAGTAATCACTCGGGATTTGAGCTATGGTTCTTATGGGACACCTTGTATAAAGTGTTGATTGAAATGATGTTGAGACGACGTGAATGTAGTATTGAGGTGTCAAAATGATAATTTTTCCCCTCATCGGGGTTATCTCCGGCTCTACGCAAATGTAGTAGTCGTTGCTCAGGGTTATCTCTGAGATTGGGCTGCTGTGAATGCTAAACGTCCTCAGGGTTATCTATGAGGTGTGCTTTACCTCCTGGGGTTATCTCCGGGGTTTGAATTGAGTGTCTCAGGTTTATCTCTGGGTTTAGAACTGACTTTTCCGGTGATATCTCTGGAACTAGAATTGCATTCCTCGGGGTTATCTCCGAGGTTGGAACTGAATCTCTCAGGGTTGTCTTCGAGGTTGGAACTGAGTATCTCGGGGTTATCTCCGAGGTTGAAAACTATATTTCCTGGGGTTAAAATTGAGTTGACTTCCAGGGTTATCTCTAGAAGATGATTCTGCCCACCTACAGGGTTAGCAATAGGAATGCAAAATTTTGAGTGTCTACAGATGCCCCTCTTTATCATATTCATGTAATGTAATGACATGCATAGGATAAATATCTCTAGACACTTGAAATGTGATAAGATAATCATGATGCAAATGGAATGCAGCATGATGCAAATGTTGATGCTGAGTGAATGAAGGAAATGAATAGAGGTTGCTTCATGAGTGAGACTAGATGATGTTGACATTTGGGGTTATCACCAAAGTCCTTAACCCTCATCATAGACTTTCCACCGCAGATGTTCTTCTCATGTGCGAGAGACTCTTGGAGAGTTGTGCTTTAATTGCCGAGGATCTGTATAATAGATTCCATCCTTGGTCCTCCCTAATGAGAATGATTTTCTATGATTTGTATTGCCAGTTATTTCTGATGCCTCGCTAGAATTATTGCCAACGATTATTATTGTCAGGGCGGCCTGACCTTCATTGAAATGTCCTTCAACGGCTGAAATCATCGGACCACTTTCGATGCTTCGTTAGAGTTAATGCTAACGACTGGTGACGTCAAGGTTGCTTGACCCTTATTGAAATATCTTCAACGGCTAACATCATCGAACCACCTCCGATGCTTTTCTAAATTTAACTACCAACGATTGATGATGTCAGGGCTGCCTGAACTTCGTTGAAATGTCTTTCAATTACTAATATCATCGAACCATCTCTGATGCTTCGTTGGATTTAAATGCCAACGACTGATGATGTCAGGGCTGTCTGACCCTCATTGAAATGTCTTTCAGTGACTAAGGATGTATAAATCTTCGTTGGGGAATAGATTTCTGATGAGATGTTTGGTTTTGATTGCAATTACAACCAGGTTAATGGCATTGGACCTTCGCGAGGTATTGCCACAGGTAGCTTTTAGGAGCTGTGATTATTGGCTTTGTGAACCCTGTGTCTAGGCGAATAACAATGTGTAGACCCGCAGTTTGGTCTTTGAGGGTGGTTTCCCGACTGGTGTCGAGTATGTGATGTCCACTCAACGGATCCCTCTCTTCACAGATGGAGGTTGGGAGCTCTATTTAGGAGAGCGTGCTATTAAGAGCACCACAGGAAAGATTCGTATACTGATCTGTCCTCTTGCCAGGCATTATTGCCCTTTGTTGCAGCCACCGATCATTGATACCTCGTTGGTGGAAGTTGATGGCCTTACTTTGTCAGAGGAACCGTTTACTTAGGAGGCATTCTACTGCTGGTGGTTCCCTCACACCATCAGAGCTCAGACCCGCACCACACAGTTTATGGGGGATGGTTCCTGGCTCTATTATGATGGAAGATTGGATTGCCTGCGTCCGAGAGCCTACTCACCTGACACTGATTGATAGCTTGACCCAGCAGTTGGACCAGGAACATTTTTTTCATCCGGCATTTGGGTAGATATCCTTCCGAGGCGGATACTTTTAATCCTTCCAGCTCTAGGGCTGGCCCTTCAGGTGGCCCATATTCAGATGGTTTTGTTACTGTAGATCCTCCATTGTATCGGCCTGATATCCCCACTGGCAGAGATTCAATGACTCAGGAGGAGTTACATCAGATGGATAGGTTAGATGATGTATACATAAACACTATTAACTTCTTCTGATGTATTTCTTGCTATATCTTTTGATAGGCCTCTGTTAGATATTGGGCAACTGTGCTCCATTCTTGTTATATCTTTTGATATGCCTCTGTTAGTTGTTGGGCTGATGTGCCCCATTTTCCTGTATTTTTCCAGATGTATACAAAGATGATGTATTTAGATGATGATGTACTTAGGAATGTATGCATATTGTTTCCCTACATCATATTGTCATATATTGTTTATAATGCATATATTATGTTATGCATATTCATTTCCAAATATAAGTTTAGCATTGACCCATAGATGGTCTCATGACACGGCCCTACAGATGTCTTCATCCACAGTTAGCCGCATAGAGCATACCCCACCATTATTGGTGGCCTTCTATTTGAGATTGTGGTACGACAGTTTGTCCTCCCTTGATCGGGTGACTATTGATCAGCTGATGTGTCACTCTATGACGTTCCAAGTTCTATCGGGCTTTATAGAGGTCATGCTGGAGCATTGGGTACCGGATAGGCAGGTATTCCTATTTGCTACCCAGGATTTGACTCCCACATTGGATGAGTATGAGCGTCTAACATGCTCGAATGGCTATCGGAGATATGAGTTGGCAGTTTATAACCCTCACAGGTTTCAGGTGCTGAGTTTCCCTGGATGAGATTTCCTCGGGGCATGTAGTGTCCATGAGTTTTCTGATTGACAGATTTGGGTCATGGGACAATTATTTGCGATACTTCAGGGATTTCACCATTTTGGAGGAGGATTAGCGAGTTGCCAGGGTAGATGTACTCTTGATATGTATAGTGGCTTATCTGTATATGCCATTGTACATGGACCACTTGGACATCGGCGTGATTATGGTAGTACGGGCTCTCCGGCACGGACATACCATCTTATCAATGATTTTGGCAGAGACCTTGAGGTTGGCCACATATTGCCATACCCATTCTATGGGGACATTTATAGGCAGTTCGGTCTTGTTGTACATGTTGTTTATGACACACTTGAGACTGATTAGCACTTTTCGACGTTATGGGTATTGTTTTTCCCATAAGATAGTCATGTCCTACTCCTTCCAGCCGACGGAGTGTACAGACATAGCTTCTTGTTCGACTTTCTTGTCAGGGATCGAGGATTCGTTTAATATTTTGCCGTGTTCAGGGCTCAAATCTCCCTACATCTTTATCACTCATGCAGCTGGCATGGATTATCTTCCCCTGGCTGGTTTGAGGGGCATGACCACTTATCATCCACTGGCTGTTATGGCATAGTTTCACCAGTTTCTAGATTTTCATCCCTTTGACGGGGCATTGGGTCAACGTTTATCATCTCGACTTTTGTCAATAAAGAATTTTTCCAGGATTTATACCTGTTGGACCCAGCATGAGAGGGCTAAATTTTTTACTAGCCATTCAGGTCGTTCTACAGAGTATTCTTCATGGTTGGAGGCAAAGATTGCATCGGCTAAGGTTTTATCCTCAGAGCCGGAGTTAATTCTAATAGTGGGGAGCCTATGGAGTACCCTGGTTCTCCCACTGAGGATGAGCTATTTGCTGGGTTGTCAGCAGCTCTTGTTGATTCCCCAAGTATTCCTGCTGCTATGATTCCACGTTCTGCAGAGTATTTAGAGTAGAGTTTACATTTGATGATGTTTGAGAAGGATCATGCTAGGGCCTTGATATTGACAGCTCTTTCTGATAGAGATGCCTCTCTGATTGAGAGAGATGATGCTCTACCTCACAGGGATATCGATGTTGTTGAGCGGGATGAGGCTCGATCATCCAGGGATGTTGTTGTTGTTGAGCGGGATAATGCTCTAGCTACCTGAGATACTGCCACTACAGATAGTACTGCATTGAGATCTCACACTGTTAACTTTATTGCAAAGATGAGTGCATTCATTGATGAGCACAGTAGCACCATGCAGATGGTCGTAGATCTGTTGGATCGTATGGATACAATAACAATCCAGAATTTTATTTGGAATTTTAAATATTTATTGAATTAAATAAATATTTTTAATTGATGTGTTTGTCGTTTAGTAGATATTTGTTGGATTATTTATTAGTAAGTAAATAATTCATGAGTTATAGAAATTAACTTAATTAAGATAAAAGAGTGATGAATTAAATTTATGAGATAATACTCTAATTGAACTCAATAACTAAATTAGAGAGTTATTAAGGATTATATGGTTTGTTATAATGTTATTTAATTTGACTTTTGTAATTAAAGTGATGTGTTAATTTATTAAATAAAATTATAATTATAATAAAAATTATAATTTTATTGTATTAATTTATGTGGTAAATGGATTTAATAAATTGTTATTAGATTTAATTTAATTTGAATATGGGAATTTATTTAAATAAAGTGTGACAATAAATATGACTTATGAAAATAGATTAAAAGAGTTTAATTTGGTTTTACCAAACAAAGCCTTAGAGCTTTTTAAATTCTTATTTTAATCTTGTTTTGCCAAACAAGGCTTAATGAATGATTAAGTCATTATTTTAATTGGTTTTGCCAAATAAAGCCTTATGGCTTTTGAATTAAAAAAAAATTAATAATAAAATATAGTATAATAAATATTACATAATTAGTATATTTATTATTATGACTATTTTATACGTTTTATGTTTATTCTTGCGTCTGTTTTATTTTACGTAAGAAGTTTTGGCTTAAGCCTGAGAAGGGAGGAAGAACACAGAAGAGAGAAATAAATAAAGGGAGAGAATTCTCTTTAAGTTAGAGAAAGAAAGTTGGAGAATCAAGGAAGAAAAGAAGGATTAGTCAAGCCATTTTTATCCTCTATCAAGGTTAAAGAAGATTCAAAGTAAGAATCAATTCTAAAACCTCAAACCTCTATTCTTGAGTTTTCTATAGAAGTTATTTAGTTGTATGATTTGATAAATTGTTGAATAAATATGTTTATGGGTTGGTATAACCTATCTTATAACATCTAAAAGTGGTTTTTAGGGTGATCAAGTTCATGAAAGTATGATTAAACAAGACGAAACTGAGTTTTATAGATATTTGTACATTAGGGCTTGTTTTGGAATAAAAAATTGATGATGAATTCATGATATAATCTAAAATTGATTATATATGTTGTTAGTATGATGAAAAGCGAAAACAACCCAAGTTAAACGAGATAAAACGGATGTAAAACGAATTCGTAGTGAATGAATACGCTAAATGTGTTTAAAACATGAAAATAGAGTATGAACATGTGTTTTGGGTCAAATTTTAGGTTGGTCAATGTTTTTATAAATTGTTAGAATTCTAGTATTTGTTGTTCTATGAATTAAGAATCCATAGAATCAAAAACGGACTAATTTGGATGTGTATAAATCAAGTTATGAAGATTAGTAGGAGAAAAAGGGTCAAAAATCGCGAGAACAGTAGCTTGGTCCTTTTTCGCGCTAATCTAAGTAAATTGCATCTTTCCTAAGTTATTTGGGGTGTAGCTACTGTTTGTAGGGCATAGTTTGACTGTGCCCAAGGTTTAATTTGGCTAAATTGCCTAAAGTATGTCAGATGTGACTGCTTTAACCTATTTTAGTAAAATAGGCATAACGTTTTCATAAGAACTTCGATTGAGTTGATTAAAGATGATCCGGAACGAATAAGAATATACCTATAACTTTTATGCTTTAAGTTTTTCAATTTGAGGTCGGGAACAGTAGTCAAAATGGTTATTTGTAGGACTGTTGTGTTTTCGGGGACAATCAGAGGTCGTCGGGCATGAATGTATGCAAGTGTAGTGCTCTTGACGATAAAAGATATTGTTCTAAGTTATAGAACATGAATATTATGAAGTATAATGATGCTTAACATTAATAAATAATGTATTTGATAAGTTGTATATGCATACTAAGCACACACAAGAGAGGCAAATTGGGCGTGTGACGAATAAACGTCGAAATGCCGTGATAAGTGATAATGAATGTAAAAAGTATTTTAAATCAAATTTAATGAATATTATAAGATATTGAATAGTGTTAATATAAAACCATTAAGTAGTCCTAGCAAGACTTAAACATTTGAATGAACTTCAAATATGAAATACAATGAGATATAAGTTGAAAGTTAACACAATCAAATTGAACATTGTGTATTGATAATAGGAAGGGTTATGAGATGTAGAGTAAAGTTTATATCATTCCTACATGACTAATAGTTAATGTGAATGATTATATAATTGTGTAGGGCACGTGAAGTGCAGATAGCTGTAAGCTGTTAAACTGTTATTGGTAAACAACGATCAAGGGAAGTCTTTCAGTTCTTATTTGCTATGTGAATTTGATGGTTTTAAATCTTTATTGCAAAGAGCATGATGTGTTATATATATGTTGAATGTATGAAATGTTGAAGTCAACTTATGACTACGTTGATTGAGTAAAGCATGCTGATTGAGTAAGGAACTCAATCTATATACTTGTTATATGAACTGTAACATGTATGTTATGTTAGTCCAATATTTATGAGATATTTGTTGAGAATGCTATTATATGCTACGTGATGTATGAAAACTGTTAGATTTTGTTGGGCTATCAAGCTCAACCTTGCAAATAACCATTTTTGCAGGTTAAGGATTGAAGGTAACACTATGTGCTACTTGAATGCCGTGAATCAGAAATAATACACGAAGATTAATATTTTAGCTAAAGTTGTTATTTCTTTAAACCATGATTAAGATTTATGAGATGTACTAAATGTTTTATGATGTATAGTTTTCTGTTGAGTTGTAAAGTTAAAGTTTGAGTTATCTAATATGCAAAGGTTATCGAATTGAAATGTAAAATTTGATATAATAATTGTGATGAAGTGAATCGTGGATTATATATGTTTCAAAGACATGTAGATGATAAAGGTTTTGATTCACGGAATTAAAGTAAGAAGATAGAAAAGTTTAAATTATTCCGCATATTATTAAGTTTAACATCGAATAATGATGTAAAAGCAGAAGTTAGACGTGTTGTTAATGACCGAAGTCGGTAACTGTATTGTATGAATTTTGGGGCCGTTACTGTGACGCCCCCAAAATAGGTATACATCACCCATCTTGAGTTACCAGATACATGGTATATAAATTCAAATACAAACTTAATTATACAACTGTCGTGTACAATACGATAAAACATAGCTGAGAGTTTAAACAAGAATATTGCCTTCTAGACAATATCCACTCTCAATGGAGTCCTCATTACATTTATTATCACATTATTCCGTAGAATAGTGAGGACTACTAAAGCCACTTATCCTGGACTATCACTCTATTCCCCGACTCGTCCCAGCTATATTCTCATTTCCTGAAGAGTACAATGAAAGAAAGGGTTAACTCAACTAGCCCAGTAAGAAATATTATAACTAAGATAATGCAGAATAAATTATCCTTAGCCTTCAATAGTATAACAACTGATAGAATACAATCGACAACAAGTTTTAGATCAACAACTGAAGCGGAATAAGCAATCCATTAGAAGAGTCATGTAGAGCATAATATCTACTATCTTCTATGATTTAAAAGTTTATCATCAATTTTATTGCTATAATACCCATCAACAGTTCTTTATTATACCCAAGACAAAAAGAACTATCATCACCTGTCTTCACCTAAACCACCAAAGATTATAGTTAAATCCATAATTCATATTTATAATCATGTAAATCAACAGTTTCTCCTTGCCACAAAAGCTTAATAGAACGTTTACTCAATATCCTTACCCCAAAGGCTAAAGATATTCAAATGTAATAACAATGATCATACCAATCAGTTGTCTACCTTTGCACTATGGGCCAAAGATATTCAACTATAAAACCAATGGTCATGATCATACCAATCAATTATCTGTCGATTACTACTGACCCAAAGACATTCAACTGTTAACTAATGGTTATGATCCTGCCAATCACATCATCGAATTATCCATGCACTACGGGCCAAGGATATTCGTTATTATCACCAGTGGTTATGATCACATCATACACCTGTCCATCTTTGCACGTAAGCCAAAGATATACAATTGTAAAACCAATAATCAATAGTCCATCTTTGCATGTAAGCCAAAGATGACTTTCATCACAATATAAGCATAAGGATGATGACAATGATATAAGCATTAATCAAACGAAATCAAGGATAAATATTAAAGACTTTAAATTTATCCAGAGTTTAAAAATATCCAAATTGTCAACATGATACTGCTTTATGGAGTAAAATTCAAGAATAATATTCATGTACCAAAAATAATTTGGACATAAAAGAAATATATTTTTTGGGTGAATAGTACCCCATGAATAGTACTTTAGGAATAGTACCTCGTGAATAGTACCCCAGAATGAAAAGTGTCTCAAATACCCGAGTGAATAATACTAGAGTGAATAGTAATCGGTTGAATAGTAACCCGTGAATAGTAACTCGTGAATAGTACTCTGACATAAAAAGTGCCCCGAATACCCGAGTGAATAATACTAGAGTGAATAGTAACTGGGTGAATAGTAACCCATGAATAGTAACTCGTAAAAGAAAATACCAAAGAAAATGATATTCCATGACGAGTATAAAAGAAATGATATCTCATACGAGTATAATATAATATACGAAACTGCAAATGGATTTTCACCCGCCATGCGGTAATCCACGTAGACAGATCATTTTCACAATTCAATAAAGAATGAATACGAAAGGTCATTCACCATGCATGCAGTAATCCACATAGACATGTTATTCCAACAGAATAATAAAGAATGGAATAACAAACGAGAATTCACCGTGCAGCATGCGATAGATCGCGAGAGATAAAGTTATTCCAACATAATAATAAAGAATGGAACCAGTCACGCGTAATCGCATGCATGTGATATTCCAACAGAATAATAAAGAATGGAACCAAGTCATGTGTAATCCGCACAGATAGGATATTCCAACAGAATAATAAAGAACAAAACCAGGTCATGCGTAATCCGCACAGACAGGATATTCCAACAGAATAATAAAGAATTGAATAATAATAGAATTCACTAGGCATGCGATAGACCGCACAGACAGGTTATCCCAATAGAATAATAAAGAATGGAATAACAAAAGAATTTCACCATGTATGCGGTACTTCGTATAGATAGGTTATTCCAACACAATAATAAAGAATGGAATAACAGAAGAATTTCACCATGTATGCGGTATTTCGCATAGACAGGTTATTCCAACATAATAATTAAGAATGGAATAACAGAAGCTTTCTTCATGAATACGAAAGAAATAATACCTCTTACCTTAGAAGAAGATTGGATACTGGAATAGTGAGGTAGCAGACTTCTCTTATTCTTTCTCTCTATAATTTCTTTATAATAATTGCTCTTATGAGACTTAGTGAATTGGTGAGAAATGAAGGAAGAATGAGCTTCTATTTATAGAAAAATATAGTTTCAATAATTGCACATTTTGGGGCTCAAAATATTATAGTATAATACCTTCCTCTCTTTTTTTCATTTTTAATTTAGTCCTGCAAGTATTATCAAACTTGCACCACCTCCCCTAATAGTAAATCATGTGAATCAATAGTAAATTATGTGACTCAATAGTTCTAAACATGTGAAAAAATTAATTACAGTATAATACCTTCATCTATACCTCTATTTTTAATTTAGTCATGCAAGTATTATCAATCTTGCACCAGCTCCCCTAATAGTAAATGAATGTGAATCAATAGTACACACATGTGAACAAATAGTTATAATCATGTGAATCAATAGCAATTAATTGCTCATTTATCTGGTTAATTACCCGATTGGTCAATATAACCTCCAGACATCATTTATTATTGAAATAAATGTCGATTTTCACTAACACTAACAATCCCAACATAATGGAAATATTTTTATCAACAATTTCATTTTTTGAATTTTCAAAGTTTGACTTTTTCTGAAGAAGTCAACTATTGACTTTTTTGACCAAAGAGTCAACCCCGACAAATTTTCTGTTTATAGTTTATTTTCACTAATTTCATCATTCCGTACTCAAATATCACGTCTGCGTCTCCAAATTCAACTCTGAACTCAAATTTGATTTTTCATAACATTTATTCATTATTATTATAACTCGCAATATTAACAACCAGATCGTTCCTAGGAAAGAGGGGGCTTTCCGATAAGGATTTCTCCTTATTGGCGTGCAATTAGGTGACCAAATCTCTCCTTGACAGAACTTCTATGTCTAATTTCTCTCGAGTTAAATTTAAACGTTGAGCGCAAGCAAGAAAGATAAAAGAATGGGTAGAACCGGTATCTAATAAGGTATAAACTACGTAAGAATTTATAATTAAC
This sequence comes from Panax quinquefolius, assembly GCA_020205615.1. Classification (NCBI taxonomy): domain Eukaryota; kingdom Viridiplantae; phylum Streptophyta; class Magnoliopsida; order Apiales; family Araliaceae; genus Panax; species Panax quinquefolius. Next base: position 74,128,725 of record CM035159.1, on the reverse strand, counting down.
TAACCCGTGCTAACTTCGTCCAGGTTACTCGCTTTTTGAAAAGTCATGAAAAACGTTCTCCTTGAAACTACCGACTTTGTTTTGTCCGTATCTGCCTTTGGTGCCACCGTCCCAGCTGGACTTGACTTTGGTGCACGAAAAAATTGGGCCAGGTGACCTTCTTTTCCATAATTGTAACATACTTTGGACTGCATCATGTAGTTTGGACTGATATGTCCCTCCCCTCCGCATTTGAAGCATACAATTGTTGGTCGTTTTCTTTCCTTAAAAATGTGTGTTGGTGCTGCTGTCTTTCCATCGTTGTTAAGCCTTCTCTTCTTAAAATTTCCACTCCTATTATCTCGGCCATGATTACCCCCGAAGTGGTTACCATTCTTGGCATAAAAATTTCCCCCACGATGGTTATCATTGCTCCGATGGCCGTTGCCACCGGTATGATTATTATCATTTTGTTGGTCATTACCTTTTGGTTGTGCTGACTCATTATCGCGCTCCAATAACTGAGCCTTATTCACAACATCCGAATATAAACAAAGTTTGTGAGAAATATGGTATTGACGTATTTCGGGTTTCAAACCTCTTAGAAACATTCACGTTATTCGCTCCTCATTATCGACCAAATGGGATGCAAACCGGGATAACTCCATAAATTTAGCCTTGTATTGTGACACGGTCATATAGTTTTGCTCCAACTTGATGAACTCCACCTCCTTCATATGACGAATACTTTCGGGAAAGTACTTGTCATTGAATAATTCTTGGAACTTCTCCCAAGACATCTTGAGTGCGTCAGGCTGGGTACGTTTTATAGATTCCCACCAGTAATCTGCAACATAAAGGTGGAAAAGGGAACCTTTTGTTCCTCGGAGCATCCCAAGACATCAAATATCTTGGTGATCTACTTTAACCACGTCTCCACCTTAAGTGGTTCTGGCTTTCCCAAAAACTCCAGTGGTCCCAGCTCCTTGAATCGCTTAGCGATGACCGGCAAGTGGGTTGCCATTATTTCCACCTATATTTTGAACAGGAGTCTCTCTTACCTGATGTTGCATGAATTGCATAAAGCCTCTGAACATCCCATCGTTCATTATTTGATCGGTGTTGTTATTTACCTGAGGATTATTGTCTTCTTGTTGCACATTATCATGGGTATTAATCGTTGGTGACTCAACGGTCTCATGTGCTTCATTGACGATCTCAACATTTTTTGATACCATTTTCAAACATTGTCACAAAACAAGGGTTAATTAACATATCACATATTATCCCTATACTCTGACCGACCAATTAAATACCAAATAAACTTAGGTAGGTCATACTAGCGAAGGAATTCCCCGTCTCTCCCCTCCTAGTTCTTGTCTCACATCTCAGCCAGGGATCATATCCCTAAGCTTTGATACCAACTGTGACGCCCCCAAAACAGGTATACACCACCCATCTTGGGTCGCCAGATACATGGTACAGAATACAAATACAAACTTAATTATACAAACGTCGTGTAAAATACGACAAAATATAGTTGAGAGTTTAAACAGGAGAATTTCCTTCTAGACAATATCCACTCTCAAATAGAGTCCTCATTACATTTATTGTCACACTATGTTATAGAATAGTGAGAACTACTATAACACCATCTCGGACCATCACTCTATTTCCCGACTAGTCCCGGCTACGTTCTCATTTCCTGAAGAGAACAATGAAAGCAAAAGAGTGAGCTCAACTAGCCCAGTAAGAAATACTATGACTAAGATAATGCAGGATAAATTATCATTAGCCTTCAATAATGTTAAACTAATAAAATATAATAGACATCAAGTTTAACTGCAGCGGAATAAGCAATCCATTAGAAGAGTCAAGTAGAGCATGATAACTACTATCTTCTATGATTTAAAATGTTTTCATCAATTTTTATCATTTGAGACTCGACAATAAATAAACCACATCATCGAATCATCCCTGTACTACGGGCCAAGGATATTCATTAAATCATCAATGGTCATGACTATTCCGAATAATCCCTGGTCACAATCATACCAAAAACTGTCCATCAATGCACTACAGGCCACTAAGGACTTTTACCACATCATTTATAACATTACAGGTCATGATTATACCGAATGATCCCTGGTCATA
>CM035159.1:72103821-72199416 GCA_020205615.1 Panax quinquefolius | reverse complement strand
AAGGATTTGGGATCTATGATTTTTGGAATCATAACAATTTATGAGACTCAATTGCTCTAATTTTCATAGTATATAATCCAGAAGAAATTGAATGAAGTTTTTCTAGGATATTCTTTTTTTCCAGAAATAGTAGAAGCGATGAGAAGATATTCATTATCATTCTCATTGGTTGTTTCAATGTGAAAACCATTTAGTTGAATATATTTAAAATTAAGTAAATTTCTTCTTGATTTACTAGAATATAGAGCATTTTTGATAAAAACTTGTGTCTCATTTGGTAGCATGAAACTAGCTTTTCCAAATCTCTCGATTAAATTTGATGTGCCAGAGATAGTTCCTACATTTTCCTTAGCTTTGATTAGTTGTGAAAAATATTTCTCACTTTCAAGGATTGTATGAGTTGTTGTCAGAACCGCTCGCTAAACATATATCCTCCATATCCATTAAAGATGGTCTGACACATATAAAAACATAAATAAGAAAAGTTACATTTCAAATATAATTTTATTCATGATAAACACATTCCACGTATAGAACGAAAACTAATAATATTATACATGCAAAGTGTTTAATTAAAACAAGAAATTAAACGATATCCCAAAAGATACTTTCAGAAGGTTCAGTAATATCAACAACCTTTTCCTCATTGTTGGTCATTGGTGGAACATCAACAATATCCAATTGATGATTAACAAAGTTTGTTTCTACCTCCATTACTTTGTTCTTTTGAGACTCTTGGAATAAATTAACCAGATGCCTCGGCGTACGACAGGTACGCGACCAATGCCTTTTCATCCCACACCTAAAACAATCATCTGGTTTGTTCTTTATCTGTGTTGCATTTTCTTTATTTTTACCCGACCGAAACTTGCCACTTCGGTATTCAATTTTGCGATTTTGGAATTTGTTGTTATGATGGCCTCGTTTATTCTTTCTTTCCCAAGGCTTCTTATTATATGACCATTTATTGTCATGTTTATTCTCATTGGAATGACGTCGTTAATAATATCGGCAATGGGGTAGCCCCGTTGGCAGTATTTTGATGATTTTTCAACAACAATTCATTATTCTTTTCTCGTAAGGAGGATGATAGACAATAAGTCACCGAATTTTGTGAACTTACTCGCCTTCATATTGTTGTGTGAGAATCATATTGGTGGGATGAAAAGTTGAAAGCATTTTTTTCTAACATTTGGGTTTCAGAAACTAGATCTCCGCACAAAGCCAAAGTAGAGGTTATTCTATAAACATTTGAACTATATTCCATAATTGATTTGTAGTCTTGTAGCCTTAAATTAAGCCACTCAAATTTGACATTAGGGAGAACAACTAATTTTTGGTGGTCAAATCTTTCCTTCAGTTGTGTCCACAAAGACAAAGGATCTTTGACTGTTAAATACTCAGTCTTTAATCCTTCATCAATATGGCGACGAAGAAAAATTATGAGTTTTGTATTTTGTGCCGAAGTTGCTATATTTCCTGATTCAATGGTGTTTTCTAACTCATTTGCACTAAGGTGCAATTCTGCATCAAGTGCCCAAGCCAAATAGTTGTCTCCGGAGATTTTTAAAATAGAAAAATTTATTTTTGCCAAGTTTTCCATCTATTCTGGGTTAAAACACAATTTTATTATTTATTAAAACAATAAATAATTGCATGTATGATATAGAGAAAATAAACTAAGTCACGACCTCAAGTGGTGATAAAATACAAATATAAATATTCTTATATTTATGTTATTAGCATATTATTTTAGTAAAGCGAATATGCAATCGTTAATGTATATACAAGTATTATAGTTCAACAAAAAAATATATATACAAAAATGCAAATGGATCTTCACCCGGCATGCGGTAGTTCGCATAGGCAGGTTATTCCAACAGAATAATAAAGAATGAAATTAAAGAAGAATTTCACCATGCATGCGGTAGTCCGCGTAGACAGGTTATTCCAACATAATAATAAAGAATGGAATAACAGAAGAATTTCACCAGGTATGCGGTATTCCACATATACAGGTTATTCCCACAATTTAATAAGTGGTAAAAAGGTCCCCACCAAGTCTTGTAAGATTAACAAGGATAGATGGTACCATTGTAAATAATGTAATTTAAAATGGACAATAAAACATAAATATAATTTGACAGCTTAAAGAATATAATAAAGCAAAAGCCAAGTCAATAAGAAGAAAATTATATTATTGGTGGTGGTATAGCCAAAATGATAGTATAATAATAAATTACAAGAATTTAAAAGCAATTATAAGAATAAAATTATATTATTGGTGGTATAAACAAATAGGTAATATAATAATAAATTGCAAGAATTTAATTTTACCGCCCTCAGGTTGGTTAGAGTTTCGTGCTGATAACGTGTTATAAAACTTTAGCAAAGTGTAGAAAGATACTCTTATAATTGCATAAATTTAGAGAGAATAAGTAAGAGATAAAGAGAGAGAAACCATTCAAAGAAGTTCTTATTATTTCCTTCAGTACCACTACCTTATATAGGCAATGCAGAGGTCACGGGTGAGGAAGGAATATTTCACGGGAGAAGAGAAGAGGAGAAAGGCAGAGCATGCATGAGTTCCCTCCTCAGAAGGGAATCACATGTATAACACTAGTAACTTAAGTTTTTTAGTTAAATTGATATTTAAACATGTTTATTAGTACCTTGTATACGCGAACGTGACATCCAGTCGGGCTCTCCCCAAATTCTCTCCCAACATTGATAACTTTACATTTACTCCATATATTTTTTTTTGAAGTACAAATAATTGATTACAAACTTGATTTTACCAATTTTTAGTTCAACATTTTGTTTTTCTATCCAAATTAGTATAGGTGCTATCTAAATTTTTAACAATTAAATGCTATTCAAATTTGTATAATTATATATATATATATATATATATATATATATATATATATATATATAGAACCAGGATCCAGTCTAGGATCCCAGTTTTTGTTAAGTTACGAATTTTTTTTTTTGCTTTTTTTTTAAAACAACTAAAAAAAATGTTTAATATTTTAATTGTTTTAAAAAAGAAACAAAAAAAGTCCTCATTTTAGTAGCGTGCAGGAGTCCGGACTGGAATCGGACTCTCTCTCTCTCTCTCTCTCTCTCTATATATATATATATATATATATATATATATAGGGGTTCCATCCACAACAACCGATTGCTGTGGAGCAACCCCTTTTTTGGCCTGTTGAAATTTCGGCTGTAGCAAAAAAAAATAAAAATTCAACAAACTAAAAAAGGGGTTGCTCTCTCTCTCTCTCTCTCTCTCTCTCTCTCTCTCTCTATATATATATATATATATATATATATATATATATAGGAAAAAGAACTTTTAAAAGATTTTTTTATTTTTTGTTCTATAAATTTTATTAAAAAAAATTTACAACAATTTTATGTAAGATAATATATCTGAAAAATGTAGGATAGTTCTATTATTACAATTTTATTAATATATTATGATATCAAAAAATCTCTTAACATATCACACAATCTCTTATATTAATATCATGTCATGAATTTCATTATTAAATTAATATCCTATCTAAATTAAAGAAATTTTACTAAACATCACGATTAACTATATTAATAATGTATGTAAATTTTTAAAAACATAATAACTAAAAAATTAGTTGAAAAATTATAGTGGATTCATTACTAATTAATTGTCATAACTAAATTTAAACTTACTTTATATATTTTTTGATTTTTAAAACCACGGAATAAAAGAAATGAAAACAAAAATAAACGTAAAAAAGTCTTTGAGAATGTAATTCTAGTCTTCTATACTTCAAAAATAAAAGTTCAATAATTTTTAACTTGTTTTTATTTTTTTCAAGTTTTATTCATTTCTTTTCTCTAAAATTTTCCAAATCGCAGCATATTTTACAAGTTATATGTGGTGCTAATTAAAGTATCATCATACTCAACACAATTGGTAGTCCACAAAGGTTTATAGCAAATATTTAATATATATATATATATATATATATATATATATATATATATATATATTATAGGATTTTATACGCATGCTATTCATATATTTACACATAATAGGAGTATCAAAAACATACCTCTTGAAGCATAATTAATATTTTGATGCGGAAATCCTCCCGCTTATTATCGAAAACCCAATGGACGCTCACGAACTACGATCGAGAGCGAGCACTAACTCACTGAGACGTAATAATTAGGATTTTTGGTCTGTGTATTGGGAGCACTCTGTATATTTGGCCAACTGAATGAAAATTGCGTGTTAATTGATCGACTGAGGGATGTGGGTATTTAATACGTAAATGGTTAAACCACTTCCCAACATTTCCTCCACGTTCAATCAATTCACGTTCAATTAATTGAACGACTCTATTGACCTTGTCAATTGAGTAATCTGTTATAACCCAAATGGGTCGGACCCTCCATGGGCGCCCCATTTGGATATCCATAATCCAACATCACCCACTCGCCCATGGCGGGGATAATGTAATCCTCATATCTGTCAAAAATCATCTCAAACCAAAACATGTAAACCTCTAACTATTGAACCGTGCGACCGCTGAGTTCACCTGCAATGCGGGAGCTCTATATTAAATATGTTAGGGCCAATATAGAGACATCTACCCTTTCAAAGAAATAATACGGGAGCTCTCACGTCGAACTCAATTAGTTCACGTAGAGGCTACAACCCACAAACTCAGAGTACCCCAGACACATTTGAATTTTTAATAGGTTAAGTATCTCTAATCCCTCGGAGAGAACCTTACTTAACCACCTTTGGGGCCCAAGTCCATTTCGTATCTCACTTATTACTATGTCTCTATCAAAGCGCTATAGTTTTTGACAATAAGTGCGAGCGAGGTGAAATCAAATTGTCTTCCCCTTTGCCCTAATACTACTAAAAATGAATGTTGCTTTCCCGAATCGGTCCTTATAGTCTCATCAATCTTGACCTTAGGAATCAAACCAAAGTAGCAACATTAATCCATGTCTTTGCAAAGATAGTCAAAGATCAAAAGAGCACTTGATGTAGGAACAAAACTTGTCTCTGTAACTCTCACACTGATGAGGAAACATGGATTTATTCTCTCGGATCCTTTACATGGTCATTAAGCACATGTAACTTCGCTTCACAACATGCTATTATATAGCCTTGTTGTGCAAACCTTAGAACATTTCAAATTACTCGCTTATCTAAGCGCCTTTACATCCGAAACTCGCGTTCGGTTATCATGTCACGCAGCATAATCTCATCTACATGAGCTTATGTCCTATGGTCATGCTGTACGAATCTTAGTTCAGTCACTTCATAAGCACCCAACTCGAATTTTCAGATTGCTCACTTTCCAAGTGCCAAACCTAAAATTTCGTATCCGGCTATCAGTACATGTTAATAGAGATGGTTTGGGCATACTATATTTGGTTAATCCAAGTTAACATAACCTTGGCTCATGCAAAGGCGACATCATGTTCATTGTGCTCGCTATTAAGCGCTAATTGAGTTCTATCAAAAGCATCATCATATCGCTACTTAAAGTGTCAATATGATTTGTCTCAACCTTGCTCGTTTTTCAAAGCGCCAAGGGTCATTGCTCGTGTGAGTGAGCCAATCAACCTGTTGACATATATTTAGTGTATGCATATCCAATATGCATAATAAAATTTGTGACGCTAAAATAACCAAACACAAGTGAAAACAAAGGAATCTCACATAAATGATAAATATCTCAAAATAACAATGAATATCTCTAATACAATCCAAATAATGAGTGATATACAAGGAAATAATAAAAAGTACATCAAATCCTACGAAGCCCTAATGATCTAACATGCCTACAAAAGGCATCTTTAGAAATCAGCTTCGTCAAAGGATCAGCTACCATAAGACCAGTAGGCATGTAGTCCAATATCACCTCATCATTTTCTATGATATCTTTGATGAATTTCATCCTCAAGTCAATGTGTTTCTTCCTTCCGTGATACTTGGGGTCATTAGTGTAATCTAGGACGCGTCGTGCCATCATAATAAATAGTCACAGGATCAAAAAAGCATGAGAGACGACACCAAGATCCTTGAAGAATCTCCTCAGCCACATGGCTTCCTGAACAGCTGACATACACGCCATAAACTCCGACTCCATCGTAGAAAGAGCAACACAAGTCTATTTCTTGCTACACCAAGTGATGGCACCACCATGTAGCGAAAATGCATATCCTGAGGTCGACTTGCGCATCCCCTAGTTACCTCCCCAACTGGCATCAGAGTAACCAATCAATCGCAGGTCCGGTCCTTCATAACATAACATATAGTCCAAAGTACCTTTCAAATATCGCAAGATCCTCTTGATTGCCTTCTAATGAGTAATCCCATGGTTTTACTGATACCGACCGAGATAACTGACTGCATATGCTATATCAATTCGAGTACATATAATTGCATACATTAGCTTTTCTTTAGCATTGACATACGGTTAATGGGACATCTTTTTAATTTCCTCAGGAGAAGTATGACATTGTTCAGGTCCAATGGCGTCGCCTTTAGCGATAGGAGTGTCTATGGGTTTGCAGTTGTTCATCTGGAATTGCTCAAGAACCTTCTTAAGGTAAGTCTCTTGAGACAAACTAAGAAGCTTTCTTGAGCAATCTCTGTAGATCTTAACTCCGAGAACATAAGCTGCTTACCCCATGTCCTTCGTCTCAAAGTTAGAGGACAACCACCCTTTGGTGGCGACAATCATCCCTTTATCGTTCCCAGCTAGAAGGATGTCATCGACATACATAGATAAGATAAGGAATTTATCTTTGGACCATTTGATATATACACAATGGTCTTCCTTGATCATCGTAAAACCATCACTAATGATGACTCGATGGAATCTCAGATACCATTGTTTGGACGCCTGTTTCAAACCATAGATAGAACTTTTGAGCTTGCATACTTTGCGCTCTTGTTTTTCCATAATGAAACCCTCTGGCTGATCCATGTATATCTCCTCAGCTAAATCTCCATTGAGAAAAGTTTTCTTAGCGTCCATTTGATATAACTCCAAATCTAAATGCACAAAAATCACTAGGATGAGGCGAATTGAGGCAAACCTCAAAGCGATGAGAAGATTTCCTCGTAATCAATTCCTCTTCTTTGGGTGTAGCCCTCGCTACAAAACGAAGCTTTGTACCTTTCAATGGAACCATCCGCCAAGCGTTTAACTTTAAGAACCCACTTGTTCCCAATAGCCTTTCGCCCTGGTGAAAGCTCAACCAAGTCCTAGACTTGATTAGTCCTCATGGACTCCATCTCTTCTTCCATTGCAATCATCCACTTATCTTACATAGAAGATGATAGAGCATCTCGATAAGATCGAGGTTCCTCATCGTCCTATACATCAGCCACAAAGGCATTCCCCTCAATCTCAAAGAGACGACGTGGAATGTTACCTCTTTGACTTCTACGCATTTGAGGAACAAGGGACTCTTCATTTGATGGATGAGAACTGCTCGAAGGTATGTCACTCCCACTTTCTATAGGAGCCTGAGGAATAACCTCTTCGACTTCTATTGTATGAGTTGAGGTGCCTAAATCTTCCTCCATCTCATAAAGGTTCATCTCCTTGCTCACATCACCTCTGTTAGGGAAATCCATCTCAGGAAATCCACATCTCGTGACTCTATCTCAGATACAGTCCCATCATGCTGCTCTCCTACAAACACATAGCTTTTGGAGTGTTCAGAATATCTTACAAAAATACACTTCTTACCCCTCGGGCCGAACTTCCTATGCTAATGAGAAGTGTTGTGCACGTAAGCTGCTGATCCTCAAGGTCGTAATCTAGCCATTTTGGGCTTTCTGCCGGTCCACATTTTATATGGGGTGGATTGGACTGATTTTGAAGGCACACGATTAAGTATGTATGTTGCAGTTAACAATGCATCACCCCAATAGGAGATAGACAAATTTTCTTGCGCCAACATATACCTAACCATGTCTAATAATGTTCGGTTCCTCCTTTCTTCCACACCATTTTGTTGCGGAGTTCTATGGATTGTTAGTTGCATGATTATCCCTTTTTCCTCACAAAGTTCTTTAAACTGATCGAATAGATACTCGTGGCCTTGGTCAGTTTGAAGTGCCTTAAAACTTTTATCTAACTAATTCTCGACCCATGAGAGATCAAGAAAGTGTGCGAAGCGCAGATAGTCATCAATCATTGTGAGAAAATAGGAACGCCCATGCTTTTTTTTTTCACATTCATAGGGTCATGATATCCGAGTGAATAAGTTGCAATGGTGTTTCTTACTAATGGCTTTATTGAATGGTTTCTAGTTGATTTCCACCGCCAAACAATGTTCACATGTGGGTAGATTGACCATAGCGAGTGGGCCTAAAAGACCTACTCGATCGAGCTAACTTGACCATTCTATCTTGTCCAATATGGCCTAATCTAGCATGCCATTGAATTGAACCATCATTATCATTTTCAATAAGTAAGGAATAATAATCACTACTATTATTGCTAGAATCAATAGTGTCCAAAATCATAAAATCATTCATCATAAAACCATGTTCAAAAACATTCGTCCCATGCAAAATTATTACAGAATTATTCTCAAAACAAACATAATAGCCTAAACGATGTACTAATAAAATAGAAAATAAATTTTCTGGGACATCCGACGCATAAAGTACATCATAAAAGATCAATGCTGAGCATCCTCGCATTTCCAGTTTATGAGTGCCAATGCCTAACACGTCCACACTGGAATCGTTCCTCATGTATTCTTTTTTGCTAGCAGGAACTCGGCGGTATTCCGTGTATCTACTCTGATCTCTAGCTATGTGGTCTGTTTCTCCGGAGTCTACAATCCACATATGGAGAGAATGAGCAACAAAAACAATACTTGATATTAAGCACATAGATAGATTAGGACTAGGAATTACCTTCTTCATTTCAAAGGCACTCTGGGAGCGAAGTGTCCTACGCCACAGGTTGTAACATGTCATCTTGGTTTTTTCCTTTTTACCAGAACCTCGTTTACCTCTCTTACGCTTGACATCACCCCCACTTGCAGCCCCTTTAGACGCAGCAGGATGAGCAGGTTTCTTCCTCTTCTTAGGCTTGAACCCTCTACGAGAGTTTGATTCAGCCACATATGCCCTGGAGGTCTTGACAAAATCAAGGCGCTCAGCCTCGAGCTCCAAGTGACGATGAATATCATCAAAGGTCTTGATATTCTCGTTATGAGTCATGTAAACCCGCATATGTTCCCAATTATCGGGAAGGGAGCGAACCACCGCTAAAATCTGTTGTTCGTCTGACAATTGAGTACATCTGAATTTCAACTCCCGGATCATATTAGCCATGATTCGAATGTGTTGTTTCATAGTGTGGTTATCTTTCTTTTTGTAACCATCGAACCTTATGGCTAATTCCCTCATTTTTGTCAACGAGGTGCCACCAAACTTAGTTTTGAGCCCTCCCACATATCGTGGTGCAATGAGAGTATTGTTCATACTCAAACAGAAAGCCATTGTTCAGGCAACTCAGCAACGTTATGCAAGAGATACGATCCTTTTTGCGCTAACTTTTGAAAGCATCAATCTTGATCGGATCCTTTGCATTTTCACCATCTGGTTTAGCCATTTTGGACAGCAGGGTTTCTTCAACCTCTTGTTCCTCCAAAACCATCCTGACTTTTCGTTGCCACACGTCATAGTTATCTCCATCTAGTTTGTTTCCTTGGTTAAGGTATGGGATAATGTGTTTTGAAGCCATTTTCTACTTTAATTTAAATATGAGGATTTATTAGAGATATTCACTGTTCACCACAGTCTATAAGATATCTTTGTCGCATGAATCAAATTAACATAAAAATAATGAGACGTAAATATAGAAGGGAGACTTGGATAAGCTTAGGAATCACAATCTATATAAATGTCTAATTATTTAAATTTAATTTTTCAGCGCACAAGACATAATTTAGGGAATATTTTAATTCAATTACTACAACCTAAATCACTCCCACCAGTGTAATAACCCGGTATTTTCTATATAATTAAATCAGGAATTTTGCGTATAATTTTTTTTTATTTATTTTAAAGGCTAGAATAAGTGCAAGGTAAAGTATATGTATTTATGTGATAAATAAAAATATATTTATTACATGAATAATTACAAATGATTTTATTTTAGAAATAATGATCATTATAAATTATAATCTTATAATAAATTAAATTGGTAATAAAATATTTTATTACTTATTTTTCATGAAAATATGTTTATATATTATTTGATAATATATGGAATGATTATTAGAATTATTATAATAAATATTTTATTATATGAATTTTAGTTCGTATTATTTAAGTTAATTATTTTAACTTAATTACAAATGCTGTTTATGCAAGATAAGTCAGATATGGAATTCAAACCCTAATTTTGGATTTTGATCAAGGAATGAGAATAATAATATAATATTCTTTTTATTTCAGTGCTATAAATATGTACTGTATGTGTGGACCGATAATGGTTGGTCAATTATGGTGTATCATGACCAAACCCTAACATTAATTTGTGAAACCCTAATTTAAAACTCAAATTAGAGTTCAAGATTGTTTGTAATTGTGTTAATGTAATTAATTAACAAGTGTTAGAATTATAATTATTAATTAGGGAAACTATAATTTTTGAAAACCCTAATTAGCTAGTAATTAAAAACCCTAATTACTAAACTAGAAACCCTAATTTGCTAAATAGGAACCCTAATCGCTAATTAAGCAATCTTAATGTTAATTAGTGAATACTTAAACCTAATTTTTAAGTCTATGTAATTAGGAAACCTAAACTAATTTACTAATCCTAATTTGTGATTTTTAGAAACTAAAATTTCATTTTGGGCCTAATTAGAAATCCTAAAAAATAATCAAAATTGGTGGAACCTTAGGGTTAAACCTAAGGGTTAAACCCTAAGGGTTTGCCAAGTTTACAAGTTTGCCATTAAAATCAAGAGCCAAATGTCCAAAAAGCCCTTCTGCAATTCTTTATTATGTTGCTTGCAAATCTTGGCAAAATATTGAGTTGGTAAACCACCAAGATTGCCCATGTGACTGATAACAACACAACTCGATCATATAATATAGCTTGACCAAATCATTTACATTCAAGATATATATAGATTAAGAGAGAGAAATGTTCATATTTTAGCCCATTTGGTCACCAATACTCAACCTAGACCATCTCTCTCTAAAACCCATGAAATCCTTTGGCATTTCAGTCCCAAAAACCAGCCCCACTAACACCCATAACAAAATCAGTAGCCAAGAATCAGACATTGTTCATAAGAGGTATAAACCCTAAAACCAAATTCGATCTTTGATCCTATGTTATATGTTGTGTTTTTATGTTAAAACATGTTGTTTATAGTGTACATAGATGATCTGGGTTGCTAGATGTTAGATCCATAACATCTAGAGGCTCGAATTTGATGTTTTACAAAATCTAGAAATTTTTGTTTTTGATGTCTGACAACGAATGTCAGACCATCTAGATCTCATCCTGTTTATGTTTTTAGCTGTTTAAATGTTTAAAGTTATAGTATGTCATGATATCTTTGTTCTGAAGCTTGAATCAGGACCAAATCATGCATGGATTGAAAGTTATTCTTGGTCAAAGTTGGTTGACCAACCATGATCAAACAAAATCTGGGTAACCCAGAAGTTACCCAGAACACTCTGATAGTAATTTTTCTACTTTAGATCTTTCGTGTGTTAGTTGTTTTGTTCTTGATGTTGTATCTGGAATGTAGTTTGGTATATGTACTGTTGATTCAAAATTTTAGATCATCTAAATATCATGCATATTGGATTTCATGGACGGTCAAACCAAGCAGGATGAACACGAAATACGTTTTCTGGGTAACCCAGAAAACGTATGATCATGTATTCTGACATGGTTTGACCGGTCCGGATCTGTAGAATGTGTTGTTGTTTTGTTGATATTTTGTAATAGATCTCTTAAGTTATATGCTGGCTACAACCTGAAATCAATATATCACTAAAACATTTCATGAAAAGCAAGTTGTGGAAGCCCAAATATGAACAGTTGAACTGTTCTTCATTTCTAGGTAACCCAGAAAATGAAGAACAACTCTGAAAGCTTGTTCTTGAGGTTAGATCTTGCATTGGATGCATGTTTTGACCGTGTTTGTTGTTGGATTGTGTAGTTTTACAACAGTACTACAAGATCTGACTAACAACATTCCCAGAAACACAATATACACAGATTAATTGATGGTCAAACATGGTCCATCGTTCACTGTCTATGAAAATCTGGGTTTCATCAAGAACATGAAGAACACATATAGCGACGGTTATGTCGCTATAGGCAATCATTAGCGACACTTTATTTATAAAATTATTATTTTTATTAAATAATTAGAAAAAAATAGTTTTAAATTATGAAAAATACATTATAAATTGCTAAAAATTATTTTAAAGCCTAAAAATTAGTTTTTAATAATTTTGAATATATTTTATTAATATTTTATATTTTTGGAATATTAATGGTATTTAATTTATTTAATTATAATATTAAATAAATTAATTAAAAATGATTTTAATACTTAAAAAATCATTTAAAAATTATATTACGTTATATGAAAATATTTTAAGTTATTTTAATGACTTTTAATATTTTGTGATGAAATTTCGTTAATAAGTTAATATTAATGATAATTAAGTTATTTAATAAATGTATTAAGTAAATTATGAAAAATAGAATTAATGATTTAAAATTATATAAAAATGATTTAAGGGTTATAAAAATATTTTAAGTTATAAAATATAACTTTTGATATTTTGTCATGAAAATATTATTATTTTAACATTAATTATATTAGATTTATTTATTATTTATATTAAATAAATTAGTTTAAAAATGATTTTAATATTAGAAATATCATTTTAAATGAAAATAAAGAGTTTAAAAATATCTTAAGTTATAAAATATAACTTTCAATATTTAAAGATAAATCTAATTAATAATTTAATATTAATATTTGATTTATTTAATAATTATATTAAATAAATAGTTTTAAAATAGTTTTATCAATTTAAAAATAATTTAAAAGGTTATAAATGAATTAAAAATATTTTAAGTTATACTTAATGACTTTTAATATTTGGATAAATAATACATTAATATTTAAATATTAATGGTAATTATTTAAAAATGATTTTAAATATTTTAAAAATCATTTAAAGGTAATATTAATGGTTTAAAAATATTTTGAATTATCATAAATAACTCTAATATTTTGGCAATGGTTTCATTAATATTTTATATTAAGTAAATATTAATGATAATAAAATTATTTAATATTTAAATCATGTAATAATAATTCTAGGTGTTGTAAAAATTATGATAAATTATTATAATTATTTAAAAATTATTATAAGTCATTTAAAAATAATTTGATCGATGTTTAAGTTATATTGAACTTTGGTATAGAGTCTTAGACTCGGTAATTACCGATAAAGATGTCTGTACGCTGATATATTTCAGAAATTGATCTGGACTTATATAATTTGTCTGGATAAGTGTTTGTTTGTGATCTAATGACTGCTAAACATGTGTGACAATGTGATTAGGTTATGTGCTGACTGCAATAAGCAGTATTATGTGATATGATATATTATTCTAATCAAACAAATGATCTTATTAATGATAGGTTGATATATAAAAGATAAAACTAAGTTGCGTATTATAAGCAGCAGACCAGGCAAGTATC
Source organism: Panax quinquefolius (assembly GCA_020205615.1). Classification (NCBI taxonomy): domain Eukaryota; kingdom Viridiplantae; phylum Streptophyta; class Magnoliopsida; order Apiales; family Araliaceae; genus Panax; species Panax quinquefolius. The sequence continues at coordinate 72,185,613 of CM035159.1, read as the reverse complement.
CTACATTTGCATTTACTTTATGCAATGGACATAAGTAAGAAAGTTTTAGAATAATTTTATCATTGTGCCAGATTATTAACTCTATTGTTATCGATTATGTATCCGATCATTATTTATTAGTACAGTATTATTGTATAATTCAGATATTTTTTCTGTTCGTTAATTTCTAAACATGGTTATACAAGTGTCCTCACTTGGATAATCATTGTATTTAATCATATGTTGATACATACTTATTAATTTCCATTATGTATACGTTGACTTAAAAGCTGTCTAAGCTATTTGATCCGGCTAGACATAAACTTAAACATATTGTTGAACAAGATAGAACTTTATTATTATCCGACCAAATTATTTTGGTTCGGATTCCCGACTAAGTATGAAATCCCGTACATGGGAAAACCTTTGTGCGCCAAATGCGGATAGATGAACGATAATATCGTTCTTGAATGTAGTATTGATCAATACATAACATAACGGGCTGATCACCCCCCGTGCCTATAAGTTATGACGGTTTGCAGATGAAGTTCTGTTTAACCTTTTCAAAAATAGAAAACAATGTTCATAGTTTGTCGACTAATCTCTAGTTATAGTCAGTACGTAGTTTCAAAAAAATTTTGATATAGAATTAATATATTGTTATTATTGGTTCAGCTTACTTCACAACTGTTGATTAGTTGTAGAAGTGTCGTACAAAGAAAACATTTACTTCTTTCAGCTAATATTTATTATTGCTATTACTTGCTGGGCACTCAAATGCTCATCCTTGCTTAATTTAAATGTTTTCAGCTAAGTGTGAACAACCAAAAGGCTCGGCTAAGAATAAAGGAAAAGGGAAGGTTGCAGAATAAGTTGGTGCTATATTATGTAATAGTTTAACTTTAGTAAAACTATGATACTTATTATTATCATGTATTGTAACGAATGTTTAAAGGTCGCGTACTTGGGAGTCTACTCTGATGCATATGTAAATTAAGTTTGATATTTATATTATTGTTATTATTATTAGTATTATTTCGCTCATAGAAATGGTATCGTGAAGCACCGAGTTCGGGTTTCAAGTACCTGAATTTGGGGGCGTCATAGGTTGGTATCAGAGCTTTAGGGATAGAAACCTTAGGTGGGATAGACCTTAGGCTATAACCTTAGAACAGAGGGAAACGTTGAAAATACAAATAACTCATATAGAGTTTAAAAGGAGATGAGTTGGATAAATTCATCGTCAAACAAAATAAAAAATAACTTATATAAAACTATTATTTGCTATGTGTATATACTATATGCTAATCAGGATAATTTATGTGTGTAGATGTCTGGTGGAAAATGCTTGCTATATGCTTATAGCATGAAGAAGGATCAAATCCATACACCCAAGCTAATATCGAAGCCAAAAGCTGAAATAGAGGCTCACAATGAAAATAACTCGGATGAGGTAGTTATTTTGGAAAATGTAGTACCATATCCGGAAATGGTGGAACTAACAGATAGTGATTCGGACACCGAAGTTGGAGCTGATCAAGCATCAACGGCAGTGCAGAATCTGAGGAACAAGGTTTCTTCTCTGGAAAAGTTGTGGGAAATAGAAAAGCTATTAAATAGTCAATTGCGAAAAGCATTAATTGAAACAATGGAAGAACAAGATAAGCTTAAAATCAAAATTGATCAAATAGGAGCCAAAAGCAACGAAGCGTGTGCAGCTCCGAGCAAGAAGGGGAAAAGAAAGATAAAAGATCGCTATATAGGAAACTCCGATAATAACCAAGGGAACCTTAACCAAATAGAAAAGTGTACAAACTGTGACAAGAAACATGAAGGTATATGTTGGAAAGGGAAAAAGATATGTTACATTTGCGGCTATGAGGGACATACCTCTCTTTATTGTCCCGACTATAAGCAAGGCGCATGTTTTATTTGTGGGTTGGAAGGTCATCAGGCGAAATGTTGTCCAGAATCAGGAAAGAGGTGTAGGAAATAAGTAGAATTAGTATTTTTATTATGTATGTTTGGTAATGTTTATATGATATATATGCGTGTGTAATGTAATATTCTCAACTTTTGTATTAGTCAAGGCTGTAAATCCCGACTTTTGTGGTCACAAAGGGATAACTGATGTTTAAAGCAGTATGTGCTATGCTATGTAAAGTATTCGCTAAATGAATATGAATCTATGTTTGAGTAATGAAACAAGTTTAATATATTAAACTTATATGATAAGATTTAGAATGTAAGTTAATAAATTATATATTATGTTTTATTTAATCAGATAATACCGCCAAGACGTCAAACTCGAAATCAGAGGGCAGAAGAATCTGTCAACAATGCTGAAGGACAACAAGACCCGATGCAAAACTTTGTGAATATAGTAGCCCAAATTATGCAACAAGGAATGCCAGCCGCAGAGAACCAGTTGGATAATCGCTTGGCGAATTTCACAGACTTTAAGGCTGTAGGACCGCCAGAATTCAAAGGTACAATTGACCCTGTAGAAGCCCAAACTTGGGTTAAGGAGATAGAAAAGGCATTTGTAATAGCTAGGGTAGCTGAGTGGAAAAAGACCGCTTTTGCCACCTATATGATGAAAGGGGAGGCAAACTTTTGGTGGGCAGCAAATCAAGCTAGGGCAGGAGAAGGAGTAATTACTTGAGCTAGGTTTAAAACTTTGTTTTTCAAAAATTATTTTTCATCTAGTATGCAGGCAAGGATGGAGGTGAAGTTTCTGGATTTAAAACAGGAAAACATGACTGTTGCAGAGTATGCCCCAAAGTTTAATGAGTTGGCTAGGTTCTCTCTGCATCAAGTTGATATGGAGGCTAGGACGGTGAGGAGGTTTGAGCTGGGATTAAAACCCTGGCTCTACAACAAGGTGGTAGTGTTGCAGATAAACACTTTTGTAACACTCATGGAAAAGGCTATCATAGCCTAGAAAGGGAGTGAGGCCATGACTCTCTACAACAAGGAGAAGAAGAACAAAGGCAAGGCAGTAGGAGCTGTGAAGGTGGAAACTAATAGTGGGAGTAGGGGTGAAAAGAGGAAGGGGAACAATTTTGGAAATGTCCATGTGAAACAGGAAGGTGTGAAGAAACAAACCGTGTAGTGTAAGACTTGAGGAAAGAACCATTCTGGTGAATGTTTAAAGGGTAAGTTTGTATGTTATAAGTGCGGGCAGGAGGGCCATATCTCTCCCAACTGCCCCAATTAGAGGATGAATAGTGGTTGTTTTATATGCGGGTCAATGGAGCATAAGGTGAAGGATTGTCCGAAAAGGAGAATGAAAGAAGCAAATGTAATTACTGGGAAAGGCAGCGGGACTCTGACGATCACGGGACCAACGTCATCAAACAAGCTAACAAAATCAACTGCGAGAGTCTTCAACATGACGGTCCAGGATACCATGGTAGCTGGTGTTGGAACTCCAGGTATTATTCGTATAACTTTTATTTTCGTATACATAATTTTCCTATATATAGTAAATTATTTTATAAAGAAATTTTGAAGGAGGAATTTGAGTTCTATTAGAAATCAATTTTTTTCGTTTAATCAGATAGATAAGCTTTATGTGAATAGTTAAAGATCAGTTCGATTAAATTTGATCGAGATCTACTTGCAATGATTGTGTATGCTATGTACCCTGGTATGTATAAGTTTTAAAACGGTGATTTCGGGGACGAAATCTTTATAAGAGAGGGTGAATGTAATAACCCGGTATTTTCTATATAATTAAATCATGAATTTTGCGTATAAATTTTTTATTATTATTTTAAAGGTGAGAATAAGTGCAAGGTAAAGTATATGTATTTATGTGATAAATAAAAATATATTTATTACATGAATAATTACAAATGATTTTATTTTAGAATTAATGATCATTATAAATTATAATCTTATAATAAATTAAATTGGTAATAAAAATATTTTATTACGTATTTTTTCATGAAAATATGTTTATATATTATTTGATAATATATGGAATGATTATTAGAATTATTATAATAATTATTTTATTATATAACTTTTAGTTCAGATTATTTAAGTTAATTATTTTAACTTAATTACAAATGTTATTTATATGCAAGATACGTCAGATATGGAATCCAAACCCTAATTTTGGATTTTGATCAAGGAATGAGAATAATAATATAATATTCTTTTTATTTCAGTACTATAAATATGTACTGTATGTGTAGACCGATAATGGTTGGTCAATTATGGTGTATCATGACCAAACCCTAACATTAATTTATGAAACCCTAATTTAAAACTCAAATTAGAGTTCAAGATTATTTGTAATTATGTTAATGTGATTAATTAACAAGTGTTAGAATTATAATTGTATATTAGGGAAACCATAATTTTTAAAAACCCTAATTAGTAATTAGAAACCCTAATTACTAAACTAGAAACCCTAATTTGATAAATAAAAACTTTTGAGATTATTCTTCTTTTGGTTCTTTGAGAACTCCTAAATTGTTCATAGTTTTCTGTGAGATTCATTATTGACTTATCATACAACAATACATAGTTGTGTGTGGCGTCTTTTATCATACATCAATCGTCGATTGTAATTTTGGTTCTTGTTTTGTTATAGACATTGGTTCAAGGTGTTGTTGGTGTTCCATTCAACGCAAGCTTCCTAGTGCAAGGTAATTGTACCAAGGTTTTCGTCTCTTTATAGACGTTGGGTTGAGGTATTGTAAGCGTTCCACCTTCACAACTTGTTGGAAATGATCGGGGCGACGACCACCTCACGCAAGCGTGCCGTGGAGTCCATCACAAAGATTCCTTGTTAAATTCAATTTCAAACTCCTATTAAATATTCAATACTCTATTGATTTATCATGCTAGAAGGCGACGTTCGATATTCCAAATATCTTTGAACGTTACAACTTAATATAATTTCTTTAAGGGATTTGTTATTAATTGTCTCATCTTGTTTAGCGCGCATGCTCATATATAAGTAAAATACGCATTATATTAATTAACATGAGAATCATGTTGTATAATATATATATATATATATATATATATATAGTAAACATGCACATATAGAATACTGTATTCTACCCGGATTGATTATGGACTTTTATTCTAGTTTGGTTTACTAGAGCCACCAAGTGAACCAATAGGTGAAACCTAGGGTGCAAGAAGTGAATTTAAATATAACTATTACATTCAAACTCGGGCTCCATTACAAATGGTTCTTCAAGCGCTCGTTGTTCATGGATCTCTAATTTTCAAGTAATTCTAACTAATCTTATTGCATAAACTATTTAAAATAAATAGAAACCTTGATCAGCAGTCAAGGGGAAGTACATATGAGGGAGATAGAATTTAAATCAAGAAAACCTAGAGAAGACAAGGTACGCAGACCCCATTTATAAAATCTATTCATTCATGCATTCTAATAGAATAAAATCTAATTATCCATTCGTCAATAGTCCATAATCAATACCATTTATTATCATATATATCACCATATGCATCAATAAATAACATTCATCTCATGAATAATAAACATTCAATATATATATATATATATATATATATATATATTATCATTTAATAGACAATTTTAGTTAGCATAAAATCTAATTAATTTCAAGCTCAAAATAAACTACTCTATTTTAACTTAAAATTGTTTTGGAAAAACAAAATATGTGGAATTCAATTCCTTATAAAAAATAAACTCCTTTATTACAAATTTTCAAAAATAAAATAAAATTGGACGATCAAAACTTTAAGCGTTGCGGCTCAAAGAAGTGAGCGTCGCGGCTTCCTCTTTTTTCGGCCACGACTCCCAAGTTCCTGTCCACGGAAATTTTTAGTTTTTTAGATCGCTATTTTTTCTTTTTGTTCCAAAAAATATGATTCTATACTAATAATTATGCTCAATAAATTATTTAAAACACATATCAACATACATATTGAATTAAAACAATTAATAATTCACATAAAGTTTGACTGTGATGTCACTGTTAGGATTATAATATCTATGAACATACAATCAGATAACATATAAACAACGAAAGCATGGTAAATGAGAATTTAAAATTTTACAAACCATAACTAGGATCGATCTTTATACACAATTATCAATTAAACGAAAGAGATGGAGAATCAGAATCATACTCTTTTAGATCCATGTTTTCTTAGGTACGACTTCAACTCCAAATCCTTTCGTGTACTCCTTTGAATTTCACCGATGAGATTCCTTCTTTAGATCAATGTAAGCCACCCAAATGTTTGGCTTCTAAAGGTGATCCACTAAGGAATAATATCTATCAAAGAAGTTAGGTGTTGACAAAACACTAATTTCTATCTATATAGAACCAGTAAGTACACTCCCAACTCTTTGAAGTCTATGTAACTCCAACCCATAATAAGACTCCTCTTATTTACAGATGTAGGCAAACCTTCTAAACCATTTAGGAATAGGGTTTTTATTTAATTAATTAAATAAGCTCCTAACCCAATTAGGAAATTATGAGAGTACTTTTATTAATTAATTACCAAACCCTTTTAGGAATTAAATAATAATTATGGTAATAATAATAATAATAATAAGACTCCTCTTATTAATTTATATTTAATATTTTCAAAATATTAAATAGTAAATATTAAGCTATTTAATTTATTCTACCACCATAGATTAAATTAAATATACTTAACTTATTATTACAATTATGTCATTTACTTAAATAAATATTTTCCTTTTATAGCGTGACCTTTTAGGTTCTCCATATTAAATTGGTTGTGAATAAATCAATTAGAACAATTCTAATCTTATTTAAATAAATAAATTAAACTATTTAATTCATTTAAATAAATAATATTTATCCTACAATAAGGGTAAGTCCCCTTAGCGATCAAAGACTTTTCAGATAATATAGATTTCAATATTAATCATAAAAGAACCTTTCAGTGAATAGTTGCCGTACAATTCAATCATTCTACCTTACAATGTCCCAATTAAACATAAGACATTGAATTACTCTCAAGTCTTATTTTATTTAATTATACGTATTTCGATTTTGAAATGCACAACTCTAAATAATGCAAATTAGAAACACCTTTCTAATTTCATTTTGCTTTGGCTAAAGACTACTGGGTTGTCATTTATCGAATCACATAGGACATTCTCTTCTTTTACTAGAAGTGGTAGATTCTTCGTTGACTATTCATTATCTCCATGTACAACTTATTATACTCAAGCATACCCTTTGATATACCCTATGGGTCTTAAGGAATATGTCAAAGCAAAACTCATCATACACAAGATACTGTGATCATCTCAAGTTTAAGGATCACTTGTATTACTATCACTCAATGAATTCCTATTGATAGACAAGTAAAACTGCATTAGGTATTCCTTTAGCGAGCCACTTTTAGTGAAATTATTCTCCAATAAGCACATACATACTTGTTTTAGTGTCTCCACACAAATGATTATAAGATCTCTTCCTAAGAGTAAGCAAAGTATGTATCAATCTATCCGGATTCAGTAATCCTTTTTTTCAGTAATCCCAAGATTAATTTTAAGCTATCTAAGAATTTAGATCTCATTAGCATGATCATCAACATGATTCTAAAAGCATTGCTCAAAACTATGGGTTTATCATATTTAATATAACAGAACCATGTAGATAAAGTAAAAGCCTTTGATTAAATTTTATTATTAATAAATGAATAAGATTACAAAGTACATGCTACATCATATCAAATATGATTGACTTGTGTGCATACTACTTTTATGAGGTGCTTGAGGAAGCCATTGCTGAGTGAGTAAGGAGCTTTTTGCCAAAAAAATTAGATTCTGGAGTGGAGAGGGGAGGAATAGTCGAGAAAGCTTGCAGATTTTTGAAATGTACCTGTCTGTTTTGGGGAGAATGGGGTTTTGAAATGATCTGTCTTTTCAACTTCACGCGCGTAAACGACTATTAATGGGCTATTATGATTACAACTGCGGGAGAGATGGTGGGTCCTGACTTAATGTGTTGGGAAAGTTTCCACGGAGATTGGGCTTACTGCATTTATAATTAATTATTAGGCTTTACTTGGAGAATTCTTCCATTAAATGTCTCATTTAATAGAAGATTGGGGCCAATGTTGGGGCGTGATTATTAGGGCCCAAATTATATGGTGGGTCAAAGTTCACGTGATGGTATTTACCCTGCGTAGGAGTTTAATTTGGCAGTTGAGTATTTTAAGGAATCAAAAATTCCTAGTTACATTTGTGACGCCCCCAAAATAGGTATACATCACCTATTCTGAGTCGCCAAATACATGGTATAGAATACAAATACAATCTTAAATATACAACATGAGCTGTGAGTTTTAATACAAATATTATCTTCAGGCAAAGATTAAAACTCAAAATAAGTCCTCAATACATTTATTAACACACTATTTCATAGAATAGTGAGGACTATTAATGCTATTATCTGGACCGTCACTCCGTTCCTCGACTAGTCCCTGCTACGTTCTCATTTCCTGAAGAGAACAATGAAAGTAAAAGGGTGAGCTCAACTAGCCTAGTAAGAAATATTATGACTAAGATGTCTGTAATAAATTATCGTTAGCCTTCAACAGTGTTAAACTGATACAATATAACAAACATCAAGTTTAACTGTAGCGGAACAAGCAATCCATTAAAAGAGTCAAGTAGAGAATAAAATCTAATATCTTTTATAATTTAAAAGATTTTTCATCACTTTTATTGCTGGGACTCAACTTAATAAATAATCCACATCATCCCTGCACTACGACCAATGATATTCATTAGTATCACAACCACAAATTATCCATGCACAAAGGGCTAAGGATATTCGTGTATTCATCAATGGTCATGATCATGCCAACAACTCTCCATCAATGCACTACGGGCCAATGAGGACTTTTACCACATCATTTGTAACATTACGGTTATGATTATACCGAATAATCCTCAGTCATAATCATACCAAGTCCATCTATGCACTCTGAGGCCATAGATGACTTTCAACATAATATAAACATGAGGATGATGACAATGATATAAGAATTCAATAAAATAAGTTCAAGAATTAATTTATCCAGGAACTAATAACGTCCAAATTATCAACATGATACTTCTTTTGTCGAGTAAAATTCAAGAATGCTCGTAAGAATATTTCCATGAAAGGATCTTGGATGAAGCGCTTAAATATCAAGGATATTCTACTAATTTCATGGAGTATAGAAGTCAAAACTTTAACCAACCGAGTATAATAAAGAATGGAATAATAAAAGAAATCACCGGGCATGCGATAGAAATTGCAGACAAGTTATTCTAATAATAGAATAATAAATAACGAGAATCAGTCGTGCGTAAACGCACTTACAGACGAGGATATTCCAACGAGAATAATAAATAATGAAACCGTGTCAAAGCGAAATTCGACCGGCTGAGGATGTTCCAACAGAATAATAAATAACGAAACCGAAGTCATGCGTAAATGCACGTAGACATGATGTTCCAATAGAATAATAAAGAATGGAATAATGAAGAATTTCACCATGTATGCGGTTGCAGCGTAGACGGAGTTATTCAACATAATGATAAAGAATGGAATAATGGAAGAATTTCACCAAGTATATAGGGTATCATGGCGTACAAAGTTATTCCAAGAATAAAAAAAATGAAATAACAGAAGTTCTCTTCATGAATACGAAAGAAATAATACCCCTTACCTTAGAACAACTGGATATAGGAGTAGTGAAGTAGCATAATACTTTTCTTGTTTCTCTCCCTAGAGTTTCAGTGAATTTGTAAGAAATAATGAAGGAATGGGCTTCTATTTATAGGAGAATGGACTGAATAATAACTAATTCTTGAACGGTCTAGATTGATTTACTTTTAAATGGACGGTCCAGGGTGACGTCTCTCTTTCAATGATCTCTCTCGATCAAATGAAATCGCCATGCAACACGTGTTTGGATTTCACGATGAGAGACTGGGTTCCTTAGCTAGCAAGTAATGCTCCAAAGTGTTTTCACGAGAATAAAGGCTTTGGTCCTTTAATGCTAGGAACTACACCAAGTTCGGTGAATGAACTTCTTCATCCAAACGACTTCCTGCGACTTCACTTGCAGCCTATGTGGGCGCCTCGTCCTTTGAATCAAGAAATTTTTTTCACTTTGAACTTGGAACTTTTCAACTCATCTGCGCCACCGATTTAAGGTAAACACATACCCAAAAGCAGTTCATTGTCATCTTGGTCTGTTTGAAAACTTGAGTCGTGAAGCCCTCTAGTTTTAATTCGGACTCCACCGTAGTAAACAAGAAATACATCCTTAGTTCTTCTTAAGTACTTTAGGATATTTTTCAACGCCTTCCGGTGTTCTTCTCCTGGATTCGATCGATATCTCGCTTGTTACACTAAGTGCATGAAAGCGACATCCGGTCTAGTACATATCATACCGCATACATGATAGATCTTATTTTTGAAGCATAAGGAATCTTACTCATGCGGTTTCTCTCCTCAGTGTCTTTGGGGCTTGTTTCTTGGAGAGATGTATTCCATGGCTCATCGGCATGATGAGACTCTCTTTTGGAATCTTCTATGCTAAACCTTTTTAGCATCATGTCGATATCGTTCCTTGGGATAAGCCAAGCATCCTATTAGATCTATCTCTATAGATCTTTATCCCCAAAATATAGGATGCTTCTCCCAAGTCCTTCATGGAGAAGTGTTTAGATAACAAATTTTAATTGTTTTGCGACATAGGAATATCATTCCCTATCGGTAATATATCATCAACATATAATACAAGGAATGAAACAGCGCTCCCACTAACCTTCTTGTACACACATGGTTCATCCTCATTTTGATAAAATCAAACTTTTTGATTGTCTCATCAAAAGCGGATGTTCCACCTACGAGAAGCTTGCTTTAATCCATAAATGGATCGTTGTAGCTTATGAGACTTGATTTGTTCCAACCTTTGAAACAAATCCTCACGGTTGTGTCATATACACATCCTCCTCAAGTTTCCCATTGAGGAAGGCCGTTTTCACGTCCATCCGCCGATTTCGTAGTCATGGTAAGTGTAATCGTAAGCAAAATCCGAATGGACTTGAGCATTACATTGGTGAGAAGGTTTCGTCATAGTCAACTCCTTGTCTTTGTTTGAAACCTTTTGCAACCGATCAGGCCTTATAGGTCTCTACTACCTTGCCGTCGCTCCAGTCTTTCTTTTAAAGACCCATTTACACCCAATAGGCTTAATGCCTTGGTGGTGAGACCAAAGTCCATACTTGGTTCTCATACATGGAGTCCATCTCGGATTTCATGGCTTCTTGCCACTTCTCCGAGTCTTTACTACTCATAGCTTTGTTAAGTAATTCAATGGATCATCATCATGATATGTCATTACCTCATTGTCATCTTCTATGACAAGACCATACTGTCTGGCATCTTTGGTACTCTTCTTCATTTCTGAATAGGGTGTGGTATGAAGGAATCTCTACTTGGTTAGGTACCTCACTTTGATCCGTGTAGTATTTTGTGGTTCTTGAACCTCTTCAAGATATATCTTACTCCCACCGACCCCTTCAAGAATAAACTCCTTTTCCAAGAAGGCGGCATGTTTTCGCAACAAACACCTTTTGATCGGTTGGATGATAGAAATAATACCCGATGTTTCTTTAGGGTATCCCACAAATCTACATTTGTCGGATCTAGTCTGCAGACTTATCATTTTCAAACTTTTGACATAATTTGGACAACCCCAAGTCTTAACATGCTTAAGATTTGGTTTCCTCCCTATCCATAACTCATATATGGGGTCTTGGGGACGGATTTTGTAGGTACCTTGTTAAGTAGGTATGCACGGTGGATTCTAGGCATATCCCCCGAATGAAGCTGGAAGGTCAGTAAAGCTCATTATAGATCGAACCATGTCCAACAATGTTCGATTTCTCCTTTCAGATACACCATTCATCTGTGGCGTCCCCGGTGGAGTCCATTGTGAGATTATACCATTTTCTTTGAGACAATTGAGAAACTCACCACTTAAGTATTCTCCTCCTCGATCGGATCGAAGAATCTTAATACTCTTACCGGTTTGCTTCTCAACTTCACTTCGAACTCTTTGAACTTTTCAAATGATTGATTTGTATTTCATTAAATACACATATCCAAATCTTGAGTGGTCGTCGGTGAATGTAATAAAATAAGAATACCCTCCTCGTATGCGATTCGTTGTCATGGGTCCACATACATACGTGTGTACCAACCCTAACAACTCTCAGAACTCTTTCTCCTTTCCACTAAAAGGAGATTTAGTCATTTACCCATGAGACAAGATTCATGAGTTGGATATGATTCATAATCGAGATAGCTCTAGGAGCCCATCTTTACGCAACTTGGATAATCTTGTTTCATTAATATATTGAGTCTACTGATTGCCACATGAAGGTATAATTAACATCATCTCTTTTCCTTTTCTTAGTTTGTTCAATTTGAAATATATTTTCATGCAAGTCAAGTATATAAAGTCCATTTCGCAAATTACCAACACCATATAAAACATTATCATTATAAATGGAACAAGCTGTTGTTCTTTATTATAATATTAAAACCATCCATATCCAATACGGAGATAGAAATAATGTTTCTAATGATATTTGGAACAAAATAACAATTATTTAAATTAATGAACTTGCCGTAGTAGCGGTCTTTAAACAATAAGTCCCTACGGCCTAATGCAACAACCTTTGCTCCATTTCCCACTCGTAGGGGCGACCTCATCCTTGCGCTTTCGACTTTCTACTTCGACGGTCCTGCGATATTATTACATATGTGAGAACCACATCCGGTATCCAATACCCAAGTAGAAGATTGACTTTTAGAAAAATTAATTTCAATCATAAACAAACCTTGATTAGGATTCGAAGCTTCTTCAAGCTTCTTACGCTTTTTGTTCTGCGAGATAATCCTTGCAGTTCCTCTTCCAGTGACCCGGCTTATTGCAATGGAAGCAAATTCCTTTGCTAGCTGGATCAGTATCTTTTGATCCTTCACTTTCGCCTTTCCCTTAGCCTTCTTGGATTTCTTTTTTTCAGAAGATACCTTGGGCCTCTTCCTTTTCTTGGAAGAATCATCCACCGAGAAGACATGGTTCTTCTTGGATGGGAAGTGACCTTGGCGATTTTCAACATGTTAAGTAATTGAGCGGTGACATCCAACTTATTTATGTGAAAATTCACAACAAATTGTGAGAAGGTGTGCGGGAGTGACCGCAAGACTAAATCTTGACTCAACTCCCCATCCATGACAAACCCAAGTTTGTCCAAGGCGTTCAATCAGATTGATCATCTTTAGGACATGAGTCTCAGCAGTAGTGCCCTCGGTCATCCAGAGATCGGAAGAGCTCCTTAGATATTTTATATCTAGCGGTTCTACTTTGCTCACCATACAACTCTCCAAGGTGCGATAGCATAGTAGGAGCATCCATGTTTTCATCTTGTGTATTTGAAGCTCGTTACTCGTGGATGCGAGCATGATGCATTGAGCCACGGATGCATCATCTTGCCCCTTTATTTAAAAGTAGCAATCTCTTCCTCGGAGGTCGTCTCTACAACTTTTTTGCAGTGCAGGCGAATTTAGGACATAAGAAATTTTTTTCAAAGAAGTGAGAACAATTCTCGATTCCTTAACCAAATCAGGTGTAGTTCGGTCCGGTCGGTTTGTTAGCATCAAGTATGCTTCGCAGATGATATTAGTGAATGTGACATTTTCAAAATTTCGCATATAAAAAGACAATATTTTAGCAAACATTCATTTAATTAATTACCAAAATAAATTAGGTCTTATTTTATATTGGTATCTCTCACTATTTTCTTCAAACTATATTACCCTCATTTATATAGTTAAGCAAAATCTAATTAAAGTTTTTTGCTAGTGAGAATAAGGATCCCATTTCAAATATATATAGCCTTGTGGTGACACAACAAACTATATATAAATAAATAGGTAGACAACTCCTTGTCAATTACATCAACATGTAACTCCTTATGTTTTGCCTCTTGGATTATTTTGATCAAGTGGTGGCACATCAGAATCAAAATTATCTAAGTTAAGTCCAACCTAGCACTTCCATATATTCAAAAAAGAAAAATATCGCCCTTGTGGTGACACAACAAAACAATATTGTTCAATTTTCTTTATAAGCATCAAATGTGATAAATTAACATCTTAAATACTTAATACTTGCCTTGTGGTGACACAACAAACTCATATTAAATATTTAATACTCTATTAATTTTATCATGCTAGAAGGCGACGTTCGATATTCTAAATATCTTTGAACGCTTAAGACTTAATATATAAAAACTTTGAGGGATTTGTTATTATTTGTGTCTCATCTTGTTTTTAGCGCATGCAAATATATATATAAATACGGCGTCATATTATTAAACATGCGAAGCATGTTTGCATAATATATAATATATATAATACTAGCATGCACATATAGAATACTATATTCTACCGGATTGATTATTGACTTTTATTCTAGTTTGGTTCACTTGAGCCACCAAGTGAACAAAAAAAGGTCAAACCCTAGGGTGCAAAGAATAAACATTTAAATATAACTATTACATTTAAACCCGGGCTCCATTACAAACGGGTCTTCAAGCGCTCCTTGATCTTTGATCTTCGGTTCTTCAAAAAAATTCTAACTAATCCTATTACATTAAACAATTTAATTTAAATAGAAACCTTGATCGTGATCGAGGGAAATACATAGGGCGAGATATAATTTACATCAAGAAGAAAACCGAGAAAAGGCGAGGTGCAGTAAGACCCCATTTAATAAAACCCATTCATTCAAACATCCAACTAAAATAAATCCAATCATATTGGTCAATTGTCCATAATCAATCCCATTTATTATCATACATATCATCATATGTATCAATAAATTAAATCATTCCATATATATATGAATATCATTTAATGGGTAATTTTATGTTGCATGAAATCCAATTTCAAGATTAAAATAAACTCTTTTATTTTAATTATAAAATTATTAAGATTAATATATATATATATATATATAACAATTATATATATATATATATATATAATAAAAGTCTACTTTTGCTAAATGGCCGGACCTTGCTTTGCACCTCGGTCAACGTGATGGCCTTGTAAGCAAATATATATATAATATATATATGATATACCTTATTGTAACAGGACAACTTTTTGACAAAAAAAAATGCTGACTAAAATTATAGATTCATGCCTTGTAAGTAATCCGTGAGTGTTCAAATCAATTAGCAGGTGCCACGGTTTTTTTTTTTTTTTTTTTTTTTTAATTACGATCATGCCTTTAAAAAAAAAATTCTGTGATTTCCTGAATTAAGATACAACACCCACGAAAGCACGAAAGCATTCAAAAAAAAAAAATATTTCCGAAACCACGGATTGCATAAAAAAAAAAATTCCAAAACTTTTTTTTTTTTTTTCTTTCGGCAAATATTTTTTTTTTTTTTATAAAATAATAATTTTATACAACAAAATATGCCCAATAAATAATTCTAAATTCATACCCATACATATATGAAATCAAAATAATTAATAATTCAGATAAAGTTTGGCTCATGATACCACCGTTAGGTTTTATGAAAATCAAAGTAGCAATCAAATTGCAAAATTTAGCGAGCGAAATAAAATCGATTTTTAAATTTTTCACAAACCAATTACCCGGATCATCCTTTATGCATATTATTAATTAAACGAAGAATAAGAAATTATGAAATCATACCCTTGTAGAAACGAGCTTCCTCAGGTACGAGTTCACCTCCTACTTTTCCGCGGTCTCCTTGAATCTTTGGGTAGATTCCTTCCTTTGATCAATGTAAGCCACCCAAGTGTATGGCCTCTATAGGTGATCCACCAAAGAAGAATAATTATCAAGAAGAAGAGATATATGGCTCAAACCCTAGTTTTTCCTATCTGTATAGAAAAAGGGGGTGTTCTCTCAAAATCTAGGAATTACGTATATCTGATATCTAATATAAGACTCCTCTTATAAAAATATCATGTAACCCTATTTTAATTAAAACAAAGTATTATTTATTTAATTAAACTCTTTTAATTAAATGGGCTCCCTAATCCTATTAGGGGTAATTAATTAAACTCCTTTAACTAATTTTCTTTCCTAATCCAATTAGGAATAAATGAGAGTACTAATATTAAATTAATTCCTAAACCTTTTAGAAATTAAAATAATAATAATTATAATAATATTAATAAGACTCCTCTTATTAATTTATATTTAATATTTCTAAAATATTAAATAATAAATATTAAGCTATTTAATTTATTCTATCACCATAGATTAAATTAAATATACTTAACATATTATTACAATTATGCCATTAACTTCTTAAATAATTATTCTTCCTTTTATGGTGTGACCCTTTAGGTTCTCCATATTAAACCGGTTGTGAATAAATCAATTAGAACAATTCTAATCTCATTTAAATAAATAAATTAAACAAATAATTTATTTAAATAAATAATATTTATTCTACAATAGGGATAAGCCTCCCTAAATGATCAACGACTTTCCGGATAATATAGATTTCAACATTAATCATAAAAAGAACCTTTGAGTAAATAGTTACCGCAAATACAATTCAATCCTTCCACCATACAATGTCCCAATTAAATATAAGACATGGAATTCTTGTCAAGTCTTATTTTATTTAATTATATGTATTTCGATTCCTAAATGAACAACTTCTAATGAATGCAAATTAGAAACTACTTTCTAATTTCATTCCACCTCGCCAAGGATTCTGGGTTGTCATTTATCGAATCACATAGGACATTTCTCCTTTTACTAGAAGTGGTAGATTCTTTATTGATCATTCATTATCTTCATATATAACTTATTACACCCAAGCATACCCTTTGATATACTCTAAGAGTCTTAAGGAATAAGTCAAAGTGTAATTCATTATATATAAGATACTATGATGATCTCAAGTCTAAGGATCATTTGTACTACTATCACTCTGGTAATTCCTATTGACGAAGTAAGTAAAACTCTATTAGGTATTCCTTAGCGAGTCACGTTAAATTGAACTTATTCTCTAATAAGCACCTACATACTTGCTTTAGTGTCTCCACACAAATGATCATGAGATCAATCATCCTCATCCAATGAGCAAGCAGCGTATGTACCAATCTATCCGGATTCACTAATCCCCAATTTAGTAATCCAATGATTGGGAACTATTTTAGTTTTAAGCTTTCTAAGAATTTAGATCTCATTAGAATGATCATCATCATTATTCTAAAAGCGTTGCTTAAAACTATGGGTTTATCACATATTATTAAAACAACACCATGTAGATAATAAATGCCTTTAATAAATAATTCTTTTATTAATAAATAAATAAGATTGATTACACAGTATATGCTTTATCATCATACATGATTGGCTTGTATGCATAATACTTTCACTTTCCAATAAGGATTTCTCCCTATTGGCGCGCAATTAGGTGACCAAACCTCTCCTTGGCAGAACTTCTAGACATCATTAATATTGCAAATAATAATATTAATAATTTAAATGCGTCTCAATTATTGATTTAATAATATATAAAATATCGACAATAATTAAATCAATTAACGTGAGATACTATGCAACAATTCATGAAGCAATAATTGAACAAAAGCGGTGACTTCTCACGTAAGCATCAATAATCAATCTGGTGTGCTACTATGCAACCACCAGCGTATTCTGTGTACTTTTAACAGGGTGTTTTAACAGATTAACGATAAAACTTCCACCGTTATTTTCATAAAATATTTTTGTTTTTTCTCAATCCGACAATAAATTCGTTGTGGAGTCCACCAATGATTGTGCCGTCGTACAAATATTTCCTGTTAAAATGAATATTCTCCGACCAATCGAATATTATATAACAACTTGCGTACTTTGCAAAATTTATAACTATTATCCACAACTATAACATTATATCAAATTCATTCCATAATATTCAAAAAAAATGATAATTATAGAAAATTCATCTTTATTCATAAAAGTTGGGGTCTTACAACATTCAATTTCCAACTCCTAAGAAAAGTGTCAGGATATGTTTCATCTTACTTTTTTAAGGAGATTCAATTAAATCAAATTAAGGAATTATACCTAATGAGGAATCTTATTCCTATACGGGGAATGAGTTGTGATCAATATAAATACAAGGTTATACTTTGGTTCTACACACAATATTATTTTACAACACTATTACACTAAATCTCCATTGTTAAACCTTATTCAGCAAGTACTTATTCTCTCACCGAAGCTATCCCCCGACAGCCCGAGCCGCCATCTTTCACGTGTGACTTCGTTTCTGTACAGGATTTGATGTGTTATTAGTGATTGAGGCACGTGAACAAATTTTAACGTTAACATACTCATTTTCATTTTCCGTCCCTGCCACTAAAATCTCACGAATGACCTGGGTATACTAGCTAAATACCCTAGACCTAGGGTACATTCCTTTTTCACTAATCTTTATTATATAAATATTATCCAAATATAATTATTTAACTATACAAATACTCCGCCCGTTCCTAAAAGATTGTCATTTTAGAAGAAAAAATTTATTCCAATTTATTTGTCGTTTACAACTTTCTAAGAGAATAAATTATTTACTTTCCTATATCACCCCTACCTTCTCTCATTGTCCCAAAAAATTCTCTCCCTTATATTAATTGTTTTCAACTTCTCATAAAGGGGTAGTGATGGACCAAATAAATTTTAATTTTTAAATGATAGTATTAAATGACTTTTTTAACCCATATGCAAAAACATTAGACGACATTAATCTTTTAAGAACAGAGGTAGTATAATACTATCGAATAACTATCCAAAACGAACTCCTTGTAATCAACATCCCAAAATAAGGACATTGAAATGGGTAGTGTGCGTAGTTCAGTTTACTTCTGTTTCCATTTAATTTCTACCTATTGAAGAGACCTCGTATTCAAATTAAATTAGTCTTGTTATCTTGTATCATCACATGGTCAACACATGGTCTTGTTTAGTTTGTAGTCGACTTATAAAAGTGGGACTATCAATCATTTTTCCCATAAAAATTCCTCCTTTTATGTTTGAAAATATAGTTCAATATCAATTTCTTTAAAAATTTAATTGAGCCTTGAATTAAATATATATGTTGGATTATTGATATCCAAATGGGGCGCCCATGGAGAGTCTGACCCATTTGGTATAATTAACAGATTACTCAATTGATAAGGTCAATAGAGTCGTTCAATTAATTGAACGTGGATTGACTAAACGTAGAGGAAATGCTAGGAAGTGGTTTAACCATTTACGTATTAAATACCCACATCCCTTAGTCAATCAATTAACACGCAATTTTTAATCAGTTGGCCAAATTTACAGAGCGCATTCAGTTGGCCAAATATGCAGAGCGCTCCCAATACACAGACCAAAAACCCTAATTGTTACGTACCGTGAGTTAGTGCTCTGTTCTCGATCATAATTCGGAGACGTCTGTTGGGTTTCAGTAATAGCAGGAGGATTTTCGCATCAAATGATTAATTACACTTCAAGAGGTATGCATTTGATCCTCCTATTATGTGTAAATATATGAATAACATGCGTATAACATCCCTACATTGGCATCAGAGCATGGTTTGCTATCTATTGTATGCTATGTATGTTATATTTACACTTTATGTCATGATTGCATGTTTAAAAGCTTGTAAAACACCATTAATGGCATCTCTAGGTACACTAAATGTTAGAGGCTAATATTTCAGCATGTTAGAGCCTAAACACAGTGTATATGATCTACAAATTTTGGGTTTCATTTGAAACCCTAGTTTGCAAATAACCTACTTTGACTAGCCATAACTCCTTATGTGGTTTTATGATTTAATTGATTTTTGTATGTATGCGTAGTACTCGTTGTAAGCTTTCCAATGATATATTATGGACCTAAATCGGAGTTATATAGAGTGAGATATGGCATCTCAAAATTTTAATCGCGAAATGACATTTCTGTAAATTTTAGTAGCTGGAGGTTAAAGATGACCCGCGTGCCTGACCCGTGGTTCTGACCCGCTTCGAAAGATTTTTTTCCTATTTAATTTACAGAATATAATTTAGAAATTGTTTTTAGCATAAAAATTAATTTAAAAATAGTAATTATGACTATTAAATTTTGGAAAATTAATGAAATTAATTATTGGTATATAATTAATATTTTTACTGGAATTTTGAAATATTAACAGTTTTTGATTTTTTTGGTTAATTTTCTATCTATTAATTAATGATTTATTAATTATGAAAATTAGCAAATATATCACGAAAATTCGAGAAAAATTACGGTGACTATATTATGATGCTAAGTTCTTGTTGTAATTTTTCCGCGAGGAAAATATACATTTATGATATTTTTGGTTAATTTCTAATTAATTTTGAAATGGTTTATTAATTATAAAAATTAGCAAACATATCACAAAATTTCCAAGAAAATTATAGTGACTATATTATGATATTAAGTTACTGTTGTGATGTTTTCATAAGGTAATTATATATTTTGGATAGTTTTGGTTAATTTCCAATTAATTATGCAACAGTTTATTATTTATGATAATTAGCATGATTTTTAGAAAATTACAGTGATCCTTTTATGATGATAAGCTATTGTTATAAAAATAATTGGAAGAAATTAATGGATTTGGATATCTTTGGTTAATTTCCAACTATTTGTGCACTGATTAATTAATTGTGATAATTAGCAAAATTATCAAAATAAATTCCAAAAAAGTACAGTAATGTTTTGTGATGTTAATATACTGTATAAAATTTTTTGAATGCATTTTAAAGTTTTTATAGCATACTTGGTATATTAATCAAGTACTAATGCCTATTATTTAATTCTATTTGTTAATATTTTTGAAATATTAATTGTTGGTACTTGCAATTAAATTACCATGCTATAATTACATGTATACCCCTGTTCCTGGTTGTGACGCCCCCAAATTTAGGTACTTGAAACCCGAACTCGATGCTTCACGATACCATTTCTATGAGCGGAATAATACTAATAATAATAACAATGATATAAATATCAAACTTAATTTGACCATCAATTAATATGTGTATAGTGTGTTTCTGGGAATGTTGTTAGTCAGATCTTGTAGTATTGTTGTAACACTACACAATCCAACAACAAACATGGTCAAAACAAGCATCCAATGCAAGATCTAAGTTCAAGAACAAGTTGTTAGAGTTGTTCTTCATTTTATGGGTTACCCAGAAATAAAGAACAGTTTGACTGTTTATATTTGGGCTTCCACAACTTGCTTTTCATGAAATGTTTTAGTGATTTATTGATTTCAGGTTGTAGCCAACATGTAACTTAAGAGATCTATTACAAAACATCAACAAAACAACAACATAATCTACAGATCCGGACCGGTCAAACCATGTCAGAATACATGATCATATGTTTTCTGGGTTACCCAGAAAACGTATTTCGTTTTCATCCTTCTTGGTTTGACCGTCCATGAAATCCAACATGCATGATATTTAGATGATCTAAAACCTTGAATCAACAGTACATATACCAAACTACATTCTAGATACAACATCAAGAACAAAACAACTAACACACGAAAGATCTAAAGTCACAAAATTACTGTCAGAGTGTTCTGGGTAACTTCTGGGTTACCCAGATTTTGTTTGGTCATGGTCGGTCAACCGAATTTGACCAAGAATAACTTTCAATCCATGCATGATTTGGTCCTGATTCAAGCTTCAGAACAAAGATCTCATGACATACAACTTTAAACATTTAAACAACTAAAAACATAAACAGGATGAGGTCTAGATGGTCTGACATTCGTTGTTAGACATCAAAAATAAAAATTTCTAGATTTTGTAAAACATCAAATCCGAGCCTCTAGATGTTATGGATCTAACATCTAGCAACCCAGATCATATATGTACACTATAAAAAATATGTTTTAACATAAAAACATAACATTTAACATAGGATCAAAGATCGGATTTGGTTTTAGGGTTTATACCTCTTATGAACAATTTCTTATTCTTGGCTACTGCTTTTGCTATGGGATTGAAATGCCAAATGATTTCGAGGGTTTTAGAAAGAGATGGTCTAGGTTGAGTATTGGTGACCAAATGGGCTAAAATATGAATATTTCTCTCTCTTGATATATATATATATATATATATATATATATCTCTTGAATGTAAATGATTTGACTGGGCTATATAGCTGAGTTGTGTTGTTATCAGTCACATGGCCAATCTTGGTGGTTTACCAACTCAATATTTTGCCAAGATTTGCAAGCAATATAATAAAGAATTGTAAAAGGGCTTTTTGGACATTTGGATTATGATTTTAATGGCAAACTTGTAAACTTGGCAAACTCTTAGGTTTTTCCCCTTAGGGTTTAACCCTAAGGTTCCACCAATTTTGATTATTTTTCTAAGATTTCTAATTAGGCCAAAAATGAAATTTTAGTTTCTAAAAATCACAAATTAGGATTACTAAATTAGTTTAGGTTTCTCTCTCTATAGTGTCTCTTGTGAATCTCAGTGAATTGGTGAGAATGAAAGAAGAATAAAGCTTCTATTTATAGGAGAATGGACTAAATAGTAACTAATTCACGAACGGTCCAGATTGATTCACTATTAGAACGGACAGTCCATATTGATTACTATTAAAACCACAATCGACGGTCCATATTGATTTACTTTTAAAACCACCATCGACGGTCCAGATTAATTTACTTTTAAAACCACCACCGACGATCCAAATTGATTTAATATTAAAACCACCATCAATGGTCCTGATTGATTTACTATTAAAACCACCACCAATGGTTCAGATTGATTTAACTTATTACACTTTAGTACCCCTAAAGTTTTCCAAGTTTGCATTATTCCCCTCTAACTTTTGTAATTCACTTATCTTCAATAAACACATTCTTAATACTTCAACAATTATTCATCATTAATATTATAACTCACAATATTTAACAACCAGATCGTTCGCAGGAAAGAGGGGCTTTCTAATAAGGATTTCTCCTATTGGCGCTATGATTAGGCGACCAAACCTCTCTCGACGTGAACTTTCTAGACATTGTCAATATTGCAAATAATAATATGAATAACTTTGTTGTCTCAATTATTGATTTAATAATATAAAATATTATGCGGATGATAATGTGACAATAATTGAATCAAATAACGTGAGATCTTATGCAACAATTATTGTAGCAATAATTGAGTATAAGCTGAGTGACTTCTCACGTAAGCATCAATAATCAATCTGGTGTGCTACTATGCAACCACAGCGTATTCATTGTATTTTTACCACCGGGTTGTTCAACGGTTTAAGCTGTAAAACTTCCGCCGTTATTTTTATAAAAGATATTTACGTCATTTTTAACTACGACAATACTTACATTTGTGGGGTCCACTAATGATTATTGTCGTCGAGCGAATATTCACGACAAAAGAATATTCCCCGACCAAACGAATATTCCCCGACACAGCGAATATTTTATATCAACTTGCTTATTTTGCAAAAAAATTTCAAATATTACCCACAACTATAACATTATATCATATCCACACCATAATATTCAAAAATATATTTCGAGAAAAATTATTCTTTATTCAAGAAAGTTGGGGTCTTACAACCTCTCCTTCTTATGAAATTTCATCCTCGAAATTAGTGTACGTACCTGATATGTTGAAGAGGTGAGGATACCTTAATTTCATTTCAAATTCTAACTCCCAGGTCATTTCCTCAACATTGTGGTTTCTCCACAAAACCTTGACTTGAGGTATAACCTTGGAGCATAGAGTATGATCCTTCTTATCCAAGATTTTAACAGGTACCTTTTTATACGTTAAATCTTCCGCTATCTCATCCGGTTCTAATTCAATAATGTGGTTCGGGTCGTCCATATATTTACGTAACATCTATACGTGAAAAACGTTATGAACACGCAACATACTTGGCGGTAAGGCGAGTCTATAAGCCACAATTCCTACTCGATCTAGGATTTTAAATAGACCAATAAAATTGAGGGTTGAGATTTCCTCTCTTCGTATATTCTTTCTTCTAGAATAACGCCCTCATGAACCTTCTTCTTCACATTCATCAGCTCTGAGTCTGTAGCATGATCGGCTTTAACTTTATCTATTAAAATCGGTTTT
Source organism: Panax quinquefolius (assembly GCA_020205615.1). Lineage (NCBI taxonomy): Eukaryota > Viridiplantae > Streptophyta > Magnoliopsida > Apiales > Araliaceae > Panax > Panax quinquefolius. Next base: position 72,161,340 of record CM035159.1, on the reverse strand, counting down.
AATCGTATATTCACCATTATCACACGGGTCCCTAGAGTCTTTAACTCTATCTCCATCCTTTGCAAGTCATAAGAAATCGGTCTTTGTGTTAATAATATCGCACTCATAAACATATACGACCTTCTACTCAACGCGTCAGCTACCACGTTCGCTTTTCTAAGATGGTATTGAATGGTATTATCGTAATCTTCAACAACTCGAGCCAACGTCTTTGGCGCATGTTATGTTCATTTTAGGAGAAGAAATATTTGAGGGTTTTGTATCGGGTTTAAGGTCGATACAAAATTCAATTTCAAGCTCTGAGGGTAGGCCATGAAGTTCTTCAGGGAATACGTCAGGAAATTTATTAACAATAGAAATATCATTCAAATCTGACGTATTTTTGTTTAAATCTGTGACATGGGCTAAGAAAGCTTGACATCCATTTTTTAATAAACGAATAGTTTTATGGCTTGATATGACAGTGATCGACTTTAGTGGTTTGGTTTCTTGAATTCGCATATTAGGTTGGTTAGGAATATGAAAGCTAACAACCTTACGAAAATAATCGATTTTAGCATGATGAGTGGTTAACCAATCAATCCATAAAATCACATCGAATACAAGTATTTTTAAAGAGATAAGATCGACAGGTAATGTTAAAGTGTCGATTTGAATCAAACAAGATTTATAAATAGTGGAGGTAAGAAAGGTTTCTCCTAATGGAGTTTCAACCAATAAGTCAAAGACTAATTTCTCCGGAGTTAAATTTAAACATTGAGCGCAAGTATGAGAAATAAAAGAATGGGTAGAACCGGTATCAAATAAGGTATATACTTCGCTAGAGTTTATGATTAGCTTACCCGTGATCACCTCGTTCGGATTCCTCGCTTTTTGGGAGGTTACGACAAACGTTCTCCCTTGAATTACCGATTTTTTTTTGTCTGGGATGGCCTTTGATGCCTCCATCCCAGCTGGACTTGACTTTGGTGCATGAAAAAATCCGGCTAGGTGACCTTCTCTTCCACAATTATAACATGCTTTGGACTGGTGCGTACAATTTGGACTGATGTGTCCCTCTCCTCCGCATTTGTAACATACGACCGGTGGTCGTTCTCCTTCCTTAACAACAGGTGCTGGTGCTGACGTCTTTCCATCATTATTGAATCTCCTTTTCTTGAAATTTCCACTTTTATTATCTTGGCCATGATTACCACCGAAGTGGTTACCATTTCTGGCATGTTGATTTCCTCCACGTTTGTTGTCACCGCTTCGATGACTGCTACCACTGGTATTATCGACTTACCGCCTGCTTTCTCTTGGTTGGGTTGACTCATTATCGCGCTCCACTAACTGAACCCTATTTACAACATCTGAATACAAACACAGTTTATGAGAAATGAGGTATTAACGTATTTCGGGTCTCAAACCTCGTAGAAACATTCGTGTCATTCTCTCCTCATTATCAACCAAATGGGATGTGAACCGGGACAACTCGGCAAACTTAGCCTCGTACTGCGACACGGTCATATTATTTTGCTCCAACTTGATAAACTCCACATCTTTCATGTGACGAATACTTTCGGGAAAGTACTTGTCATTGAACAGCTCTTGGAACTTCTCCCAAGACATTTTGAGTCTGGGCGGTGAGTACGCTTTCTTGATTCCCACCGATGTCTGCTTCTCCTCTCAACATGAAGGTGGCAAAGGGAACCTTTTTCTCCTCGGAGCATCCCAAGAGATCAAATATCTTGGTGATCTGCTTTATCCACGTCTCCGCCTTAAGTGGTTCTGGCTCTCCCCAAAACTCTAATGGTCCCAGCTCCTTGAATTGCTTAGTGGTGACCATCTGTGAGTTGCCAGTGTTTCCACCTGTATTTTGAACACTAGCCGCTCTCGCCTGATGTTGCATAAATTGCATAAAGCCTCTGAACATCCCATTGTTCATCATTTGATCAGTGTTGTTGTTTACCTGAGGATTATTGTCTTCCTGTTGCAAATTATCCTAGGTATAGATCGTTGGTTACTCAACGGTCTCATGTGCTTCATTGTTGATCTCAACATTTTCAGATGCCATTTTCAAACACTGCCACAAAACAAGGGTTAACTGACATGTCACATATTATCCCTATACTCTGACCGACCAATTAAATACCAAATAAACTTAGGTAGGTCATACTAGCAAAGGAATTCCCCGTCTCTCCTCTCCTAGTTCTTATTTCACATCTCAGCCAGGGATCATATCCCTAAGCTTTGATACCAACTGTGACGCCCCCAAAATTGGTATACATCACCCATCTCGGGTCACTAGATACATGGTACAGAACACAAATACAAACTTAATTATACAACATGAGCTGAGAGTTTTTACACGAATATTATCTTCTAGACAATATCCAAACTCAAATGGAGTCCTCATTACATTTATTGGCACTCTATTTTATAGAATAGTGAGGACTACTATAACACCATCTCGAGCCATCACTCTATTCCCCGACTAGTTCTGGCTACGTTCTCATTTCCTGAAGAGAACAATGGAAGTAAAAAGGGTGAACTTAACTAGCCCAGTAAGAAATATTATGACTAAGATAATGCAGAATAAGTTATCATTAGCCTTCAACAATGTTAAACTGATAGAATATAATAGACAACAAGTTTAACTGCAGCGGAACAAGTAATCCATTAGAAGAGTCAAGTAGAGCATGATATCTACTATCTTCTATGATTTAAAAAGTTTATTATTAACTTTATCGCTGGGACTCAACTTAATAAATAAATCACATCATCGAATCATCCCGCACTACTGGGCCGAGGATATTCATTAGTATCACGTCCATAAATTATTCCTGCACTACAGGCCAACAATATTCGTGTAATCATCAATGGTCATGATAATACCGAATTATCCCTGGTCATAATCATACCAATCAACAGTCCATCTATGCACGTAAGCCAAAGACGACTTTCATCACAATATAAGCATGACGATGATGACAATGATATAAGAATTCAATTAAAAGAAAGCAAAGGATAAATTTTTAAAGATTTATAATTTAATTTATCCATAATTCAATAATGTCCAAATTTTCAACATGATACTGCTTTGTGGAGTAAAATTCAAGAATAATATCCATGTATCAAAAATAATTTGGACAGAAAAGAAATAAATTTTTCTGTGGATAATACCCCGTGAATAGTACCCCGTGAATAGTACTTCGGGAATAGTACCCCGTGAATAGTATCCCGACATGAAAAGTGCCCCAAATACCCGAGTGAATAATATTTTAGTAAATAGTAATTGGGTGAATAGTAACCCATTAATAGTACCTCTTGAATAGTACTCCGGCATGAAAAGTGCCCCAAATACCCGAGTGAATAATATTATAGTGAATAGTAACCCGTGAATAGTACCCTATGAATAGTACTTCGGGTAAAAATATTGATATTTAATAAGAAAGTTTATATCAATATTCCAATAAAATGATACTGGATGAAGCGCAAAACTCAAGGATATTCCACTAATTTCAAGGATTATAGAAGAAATACTTACCATAGTAAGTTTAGATTTAAGAATATGAAAAGAATTAACATCATCGAAAATGCAAATGGATTTTCACACATTGTCATACGATGCGTAATCCGCGTGAGACAAAAGTTATTTCCATACATAAAGGATGAATACGAAAAATAGTATTCCTTATGAATACGAAAGAAATAATACCCCTTACCTTAATAGAAAGCTAAATACTGCAAAAGTGAAGTAGTAGAATACTCTTCTTCTTGCTCTCTATAGTTTCTCTCTCTATAGTGTCTCTTGTGAATCTAAGTGAATTGGTGAGAATGAAAGAAGAATTAAGCTTCTATTTATAGGAGAATGGACTAAATAGTAACTAATTCATGAACGGTCCAGATTAATTCACTATTAGAACGGACGGTCCATATTGAATACTATTAAAACCATAACCGACGGTCCAGATTGATTTAATTTTAAAACCACCATCGACGGTCCAGATTGATTTAGTTTTAAAACCACCACCGACGATCCAGATTAATTTACTATTAAAACCACCATCAATGGTCCAGATTGATTTACTATTAAAACCACCATCAATGGTCTAAATTGATTTACTATTAAAACCACCACCAATGGTTCAGATTGATTTAACTTATTACACTTTAGTACCCCTAAAGTTTTCCAAGTTTGCATTACTCCCCTCTAACTTTTGTAATTCACTTATCTTCAATAAACACATTCTTAATACTTCAACAATTATTCATCATTAATATTATAACTCACAATATTTAACAACCAGATCGTTCCCAGGAAAGAGGGGGCTTTCTAATAAAGATTTCTCCCTATTGGCGCGCAATTAGGCGACCAAACCTCTCCTCGATAGAACTTTCTAGACATTGTCAATATTGCAAATAATAATATGAATAACTTTGTTGTCTCAATTATTGATTTAATAATATAAAATATTATGCGAGATGATAATGTGACAATAATTGAATCAAATAACGTGAGATCTTATGCAACAATTATTGTAGCAATAATTGAGTATAAGCGAGTGACTTCTCACGTAAGCATCAATAATCAATACAGGTGTGCTCTTATGCAACCCACAGCGTATTCGCATTACTTTTACCATAGGGTAGTTCAGCGGTTTAACGGTAAACCTTCCGCCGTTATTTTTATAAAAAGATATTTCTTTCATTTTCTAACTACAACAATACTTCTGTTGTGTGGTCCACTAATGATTGTGTCGTTGAACGAATATTCCCTGACAAAAAGAATATTCCCCGACACAGCGAATATTTTATATCAACTTGCTTACTTTGCAAAAAAATTTCAAATATTACCCACAACTATAACATTATATCATATCCACACCATAATATTCAAAAATATATTTCGAGAAAAATTATTCTTTATTCAAGAAAGTTGGGGTCTTACACAAACTCTCTTGAATTCCTAGATTAAACACAAAACAAAACAAATCAATAAGTTCTTTTTGTCTAATAAAAAAGAAATCAAATACACCAAAATCACATGCATAGTCTACTAGAAAAATATTCAAAACATATCCCTGTAGACTCCTAATGAATTTATCAAATTAAATTGCACGATACATGATTCCCTCGATGAATATGATCCTATCGCGAATCTGCAAAACACCAATAACCTTTCTCTTCCCATTGACATTAACACAGTCAAAATCACATAATAGCACCAACGGAATAGAAAGGTCAAAATCACAAGTTGAAAATTACATAGCATATCGAAGATGATCACAAAAAAACTCAACACGTGCTAAAGAATTTCCCAAAATGTTGACAAAAGTCAGAATATCGTCAAAAAAGATAATAAAAAGTTTTTCCATAAACGAATGTATAATATGATTCAACAATCTCATGAAAGTATGCAATGCCTTAGCTAATCCAAGTGAACTAACTAAACATGCAAATAACCCATATCTTAATTCATCTTGATGATAAACACTTTTCAAATCAAAACCATATGATAGTTTTGACACCCTCAAAATAGGTATACATCACCTATTTTGAGTCACCAAATACATGGTACAGAATACAAATACAACCTTAAATATACAACATAAGTTGTGAGTTTTAATAAAAATATTGTCTACTAGACAGTATTCAAACTCAAAATAAGTCCTCAATACATTTATTATCACACTATTTCATAGAATAGTGAGGACTACTAATACTATCATCTGGACCATCACTCCGGTTCCCCGACTAGTCCTTGCTACGTTCTCATTTCCTGAAGAGAACAATGAAAGCAAAAAAGGGTGAGCTCAACTAGCCTAGTAAGAAATATTATGACTAAGATAATGCATAATAATTTATCTTTAGTCTTCAACAGTGTTAAACTGATAAAATATAACAAACATCAAGTTTAACTGCAGCGGAACAAGCAATCCATTAGAAGAGTCAAGTAGAGCATGATATCAACTATCTTCTATGATTTAAAATGTTTTCATCAATTTTTATCGCTGAGACTCAACTTAATAAATAAACCACATCATCGAGTCATCCCTGCACTACGGGCCAAGGATATTCATTAAATCATCAATGGTCATGACTATACCGAATAATCCCTGGTCATAATCATACCAAAAACTGTCTATCAATGCACTACAGGCCACTGAGGACTTTTACCACATCATTTATAACATTACAGGTCATGATTTTACCGAATAATTCCTGGTCATAATCATACCAAGTCCATCTATGCACGTAAGCCAAAGATGACTTTCATCACAATATAAACATGAGGATGATGACAATGACATAAATAATTCAATAAAACAAGTTTAAGGATAAATTTTAAAGATTTAAAATTTTAGTTTATCCAAAAATCAATAACGTCCAAATTGTCAACATGATACTTCTTTGTGGAGTAAAATTCAAGAATGCACAGAAGAATATTTCCATGAAAAGATACTGGATGAAGCGCGCAAATATCCGAGGATATTCTACTAATTTCATGGAGTATAGAAGCCAAAACTTTAACCAATCGAGTATAATAGAATATATGAAACTGCAAATGGATTTTCGCCCGCCATGCGGTAATCCACGTAGACTGATCATTTCCACAATTTAATAAGGAATGAATACAAAGGAACCATACATGCGGTAATCCACATAGGTGAGTTATTCCAGCGAATAATAAAGAATGGAATAATGAAGAATTCACCGAGCGATGCGTAATCCGCGTCGTAAACCCGACAAACAGGATATTCCAAATAATAATAAAGAATGGAACCAGTCATGCCTAAACCGCATGCAGACATGATATTCCAAATGAATAATAAAGAATAGAACCGGTCATGCGTAAACCGCACAACGGGATATTCCAAGCGAATAATAAAGAATAGAACCGGGTAAGAAAACCGCATGCGATGAGGATATTCCAACAGAATAATAAAGAATGGAATCGAAGTCATGCGTAAATCGCATGACGGGATATTCTAACAGAATAATAAAGAATGGAAACGGTCATGCGTAAACCGCATGCATGATGGATATTCAATAGAATAATAAAGAAGGGAATAATGAGAAGAATTTCACCGTGTATGCGGTATTGGATTGAGACAAGTTATTCGACATAATAATAAAGAATGGAATAATGACTCTTTACAGTATTGAAGAAAATAATTCTCTTCATAAATACGAAAGAATAATACCCCTTACCTTAGAAAGAAGAGTATTCGCTTTAGTAGTAGGCGAGGATATTCATGAAGAAAACTTATCTTTGTTTTCTACGCTCAAAGCTTCTTAAAACTCTAAAGAAATACGCTCAAGATTATAGAAGAAGAATTCTCGAATTTACGGTGTGATTTTCCATTCTAACTAAGCATCCTATTTATAGGAGAATGGAAAGGATACTATGCAATAAAATATAATATATATATTTATTTATTTATATATATATATATATATATATATATATATTATTTAAAATCTAATAAAACAAATAACTTTATAAAAGTATTAGGTTTTATATAAAAGATTTTATTATGCAAACACTATACGAGCACTATGAAAACACTATGCAAAATAAAATATAATATATTCTATTTATAATCTAATAAATCAAATAACTTTATAAAAGTATTCTATTTTTTATAAAAAGATTTTACTATGCAAACACTATGCAGAACAATTATGCAAATACTATGCATAATAAAATATATTATATTCTATTTATAATCAAATAAAACAAAACTTTATAAAAAGTATTACATTTTATTTAAAAAGTTTTCTGTTTTATTACATTTATAATAATAATAAAACAAAATTCATCATCATTATTATAATTCACACTATTAATAGACCGGTGTAGTTCCCAAGAAAGAGGGCTTTCAATAAGATTTTTCCTATCATAGTAGCGTAATTAGGTGACAAACCTCTCCTTGTGAGCGTCTGAACATCGTTATTATTGCAAATAATAATATTAATAACTTTGTCGTCTCAATTATTGATTTAATAATATATAAAATATTGACAATAATTGAATCAAATAACGTGAGATACTATGCAACAATTACTGTAGCAATAATTGAACAAAACTGAGTGACTTCTCACGTAGCATCAATAATCAATATCGTGTGCTACTATGCAACCACGCGTATTACTGTACTTTTAACACCGGGTGTTTCAACAGTTAACGGTAAAACTTCCGCCGTTATTTTCATAAAAATATTTTTTTTGTTTTCTCAATCCGACAATAATTCCGTTGTGGGGTCCACCAATGATTGTACCGTCGAACGGATATTCCTCGACAAAAAAGAATATTTCCTGATCAATCGAATATTATATAACAACTTGCATACTTTTCAAAATTTCTAAATATTACCCACAACTATAACATTATCTCAAATCCACACCATAATATTAAAAAAAAATATTTTGAGAAATTTAAATCTTTATTCATAAAATTTGGGGTCTCACAATAGTGAATCATGAAATGAAGATTGCTCTAACCAAATAACATGATTACTACCATTGTCAACTATCGACATGTCATGTAAAGATTGACTAGCATGAAAACCCAAATCAACATATGGATAAGAAACCCTAGAATAAATTTCATGCAAGTAATAACGTCGAGAATGAGAAAAAATATAATGATCATAAACTAACTCAACAAAGATCAAATATCTGCCATAGCTTATGATAAAGATGATTCTATCCTTAAAATAGCTAAACACAAATTTTCTAATGGAAGCATGCAAAATATGTTTTAAATAACTCTTGAAAACACTAGATGCATCGGTTAATCGAACAGAAATAACTATCCATTTATACAACTCACATGTTAAAACAATTTTCCATTTATCACAATATCTCACCCTAAATTGATTAGGCATTATCATCACATGGTCATTACATATAGATAAAACATAATTATTATGCAATGTATCAAACATATTATCTAAACAAAGAAAAGAATAACGATACTTGTTTACCAATTCAAAATCGATGAACAAACTCGTTGTCCCATCCTCCTTAGGTACTATGATCTCAGAATTAGCACATGAAATCATGTCTTCACTCACGATATCCACTTTCACCAACTCTCCAACCCACTTTGGTAACTCCTTCCTCTCCTCGGGAATACTATCAGCTAATTGCTACGGAATGATAGCACGGGGTATATCATCAACAACCTGTACAAGAGACAAAATAGAACTAGATAAAGAAGAATCATTAGTGTTAATATTCAAAAGCGCTATCTTGTACGAATGTACAATCATTGGCTTTTCAAAATACAACTCACTTTTTAACTCACTCTCTCCGTTTTTCTCAACCTCTCGTTTATTTCTCTCTCATTTATTTGCAATCTCAATCTTTTTATTCTCTCTTTTCTTTTATTTCTCATTCTTTTCAAACTTTTCTTTTTCATTATAAATCTTTTGAACAATTTCTTTTTGTCTATGTAAGACCCCAACTTTTTTTAATAAAGATGAATTTTCTATAAATATCATTTTTAAAATATTATGGAATGAATTTGATATAATGTTATAGTTGTGGGTAATATTTATAAATTTTGCAAAGTACATGAGTTGTTATATAATATTCGATTGGTGGGGAATATTCGTTTTAACGAGGGAATATTAAATGCGACGACATAATCATTAGTGGACCCCACAGCGGAATTATTGTCGGATTGAGAAAATGACAAAAAATATTTTTATGAAAATAACGGCGGAAGTTTTACTGAGTTAAAGCTGTTGAACTACTTTCGGTAGTAAAAAAATGCGATGTCTGGCGTGGTTGCGTAGTAGCACACGGTATTGATTATTGATGCTTACGTGAGAAGTCACTCGGTTTTGTTCAATTATTGCTTGATAATTGTTGCATAGTATCTCACGTTATTTGATTCAATTATTGTCGATATTTTATATATTATTAAATCAATAATTGAGATGATGAGAGTTATTAATATTATTATTTGCAATATTAACGATGTACAGAAGTTACATCGAGGAGAGGTTTGGTCACTAATTGCGCGCATGATAGGGAGAAATCCTTATTGGAAAGCCCCCTCTTTCACAGGAGCGACACAGTCGATTAATATTGTGAATTATAATAATAATGATAAATGTTGTTAAATATATTGAGGTGTTTTTTTGAATATGTGTAATTTTTTATTTATATATATATATATATATATTTTTATATATATATATATATATATATATATATATATATATATATATATAAATATTTTTTTATAAGTTATTATGTAATAAAATAGAAAATCTTTTTTATATATAATAGAATACTTTTATAAAGTTATTTATTTTATTAGTTTTATATTAATATATATATATATATATTATATATTATATATATATAGTATATGCATAGTGTTTTTTTTAGTGTTATATATAGTAGAATTTTTATATAGTAAAATATTTTTTATATAAAAAAGAATACTTTTTTATTTTTTTTTTATTTGATTATAAATAGAATATATTATATTTTATTGCATAGTAAATATATATCCTTTCTATTTTCCTATAAATAGGATGCTTAGTTAGAATTGAAAACCACACGAGAAGTTTAGAGAATTCTTTCTATAATCTTGGCGTATTTCTTTAGAGTTTTAAGAAGCTTTTTGGCGTAGTGCAAGTTTTCTTCAAGAATATCCTTGCCCTACCGATTCGGAATACTCTTCTTTTTACGGTAAGGGGTATTATTTCTTTCTTTCGTATTCATGAAGAGAACTTACATTATTCCATTCTTTGTTATTACATTGGAATAACTTTTGTATACATCCAATCTACCGCATACTTGGTGAAATTCTTTTGTTATTCCATTCTTTATTATTATGTTGGAATAACTTTATATCTTTGAAATACTGCATACATGGTGAAATTCTTACATTATTCCATTCTTTATTATTACATTGGAACATCACATGCATGTTACATGTTATTTTTATTATTACATTGGAACATCACATGCGTTCCATTATTTATTATTACATTGGAACATCACATGCATGCGTTTCTGCATGACTGGTTCCATTATTTTTATTATTCATTGGAATATCATCATGCATGCGTTTACGCATGTTTGGTTCCATTATTTATTATTTTATTATACATTGGAATATCACATATACATGCGTTCTGCATGACACTGATTCCATTATTTATTATTACATTGGAATAACACATGCATGCGATCTATCGCATGCACTGGTGATTTCTTTTGTTATTCCATTCTTTATTATACTCGGTTGGTTAAAGTTTTGGCTTTTATACTCCATGAAATTAGTGGAATATCCTTGATATTTGCGCTTCATCGATATCTTTTCATGGAAATATTCTTACGAGCATTCTTGAATTTTACTCCCACAAAAAAGTATCATGTTGACAATTTGGGCGTTATTGGTTCTGGATAAATTAATTCTTGAACTTGTTTTATTGAATTCTTATATCATTGTCATCATCCTCATGTTTATATTATGTTGAAAGTCATACGTGGCTTTTGTAGTGCATAGATGGACTTGGTATGATTATATGACCGGGGATTATTCGGTATAATCATGGTAGTAATGTTACAAATGATGTGGTAAAAGTCCTCGTTGGCCGTAGTGCATTGATGGACGATTGTTGGCATGATCATGACCATTGATGAATATACGAATATCCTTGGCCCGTAGTGCATGGATAATTTGTGGTTGTGATACTAATGAATATCCTTGGTAGTAGTGCGGGGATGATGTGGATTATTTATTAATTTGAGTCTCGGTGATAAAAGTGATGAAAAACCTTTTAAATCATAAAAGATAGTAGATTTTATTCTCTCTTGACTCTTTTAATGGATTGCTTGTTCATTTGATTAAACTTGATGTTTATTATATTTTATCGGTTTAACATTTGTTGAAGGCTAATGATAATTTATTACGCATTATCTTAGTCATAATATTTCTTCTTGGGCTAGTTGAGCTCACCCTTTTACTTTCATTGTTCTCTTGAGGAAATGAGAGCGTGGCGAGGGGACTAGTCGGGGAGCGGGTGGCGGTCGGACGATAGCATTAGTAGTCCTCACTATTTACATGAAATAGTGTGTTAATAAATGTATTGAGGACTTATTTTGAGTTTTAATATTGTCTAGAAGACAATATTTGTATTAAAACTCATTTTTGTTAGTATTTCATGTTGTATATTTAAGATTTGTATTTGTATTTTGTACCATGTATTTGGCGACTCGAGAATAGGTGATGTATACCTATTTTGGGGCGTCACGGTTAGTATCAAAGCTTAGGGATATGATCCTGGCTAAGATGTGAGACAAGAACTAGGAGAGGGAGGAGGGGAATTCCTTCGCTAGTATGACCTACCTAAGTTTATTTGGTATTTAATTGGTCGGTCGGAGTATAGGGATAATATGTGATATGTTAATTAACCCTTGTTTTGTGGCGGTATTTGAAAATGACATCGAGAATGTTGAGAACATCGATGGAGCACGAGGAGGCCGTTGAGTCTCCACGGATCAATAATCGGGATAATGTGCATCGAGGAAGGCGACAATCCTCGGGCAAACAACAACAATGACGGACGGATGATGAGCGATGGAATGTTCGGAGGCTTTATGCAATTCATGCGACATCGAGGCAAGAGCGGCTCTGTCCAAAATGCGAGGTGGAAAAACTTGGCAACTCTCGGACGGTCACCAGCTAAGCGATTCGAGGCTGGGACCCTAGGAGTTTTTGGAGAGCCAAAACCACTTAAAAGCGGAGGCGTGGATAAAAGCGAGATCAACAAGATATTTGATGTCTTGGGATGCTCGAGGAGAAAAAGGTTCCTTTGCCACCTTCATGTTGTTTGCGGGAGCTGATTCTTGGTGGGAATCGTAAAAGCGTACTCGACTGCCTTGCCTTGAAGATGTCTTGGGAGAAGTTCAAGAACTATTCAATGACAAGTACTTTCGAAAGTATTCGTCACATGAAAGAGGTAGAGTTCATCAATTTGGAGAAAAAACAACATGGCCAGTGTCGCGATCTGAAGCCAAGTTTGCCGAGTTGTCGGTTTGCGTCTCATTTGGTTGATAATGAGGAGAGAATGGCCGCGAATGTTTCTAAGAGGTTTTGAAACACGAGATCGTCGATATCTTATCTCTCATAAAGCGTGTTTGTATTGAGGATGTTGTTAATAGGGCTCGATTATTGGAGCGCGATAATGAGTCATGACCCAAAAAAGAAGCGAGCGAAAAAATGATAATACCGGTGATACTTGATCGTGAAGCGGTGACAATAAGCGTGGAGGAATCAACATGCGAAATGGTAACCACCGGTGGTAATCATGGCAAAACAATAAGAATGGACATTTCAAGAAGAGGAGATTCAATGATGATGGAAAGGCGTCGGCATCGGATTTTTGTCGTTAAGGAAGGAGAGCGACCACCTATCATATGCTTCAAATGTGGGAGGGAGGACACATCGGTCAAAGCTGCGCGATGCCATCAAAGCGTGTTATAATTGTGGAGAGAAGGTCACTGGCCCGATTTTTCGTGCGCAGAAGACAAGTCTATTTGGGATGGAGGCATCAAAGGCCGTCCCGAGAAAAGACAAAGCCCGGTAGTTGAGGAGGCGTTTGTCGTGACCTCCCGAAAGCAAGGAACGAGCGAGGTCATCACGGGTAAGCTTATCATAAACTCTAGCGAAGTATATACCTTATTTGATCTCGGTTCTACCCATTCTTTTATTTCTCTACTTGCGCTCAGCGTTTAAATTTGACTCAGGAGAAATTGGACTTTGACTTATCTGTTGAAACTCCATTGGGAGAAACCTTCATTACATCCCTTTGTTTATAAGTCTTGTTTGGTTCAAATCGGTACCCTCACATTACTGTCGATCTTATTTCATTGAAAATACTTGCATTTTGATGTGATTCTAGGGATTGATTGGTTAACTACTCATCATGCAAAAATTGATTATTTTTCGTAAGGTTGTTAGCTTTCATATTTCTAACCAACCTATTATGCGAATTCAAGCAACCAAACCATTAAAATCAATCACTTTGTCATCTCAAGCCATAAAAGCTATTCGTTTATTGAAAAAGCGGATGTCAAGCTTTCTTAGCTCATATCGCGGATTTAAAAAAAAATCGTCGGTTTTGAATGATATTTCTATTGTTAATAAATTTCTGGCGTATTCACTGAAGAACTTCTGGCCTACCCAGGCGTGAAATTGAATTTTGTATCGACCTTGAACACGGTACAAAACCTATTTCCAAAACCCCATATCGAATGGCTCTATTGAACTTGAGGAGTTAAAGACCCAGCTGCGAGGAATTGTTAGACATTGGTTTCATTCGTCTAGTACGTCTCCTTGGGGTGCTCTGTTACTATTCGTGAAAAAGAAAGATGGGAGTATGCGACTTTGTATTGATTATCGGGAGTTGAATCATGTCACCATCAAAAAAAATAGGTACCCATTGCCGCGTATTGATGACTGTTTGACGGTTGCAAGGAGCCAAATTCTTTTCAAAGATTGATCTTCGTTAGGATATCACCGATTGAAGATTAGAGCGATGACATTCAAAGGCGACTTTGAGAACTCGATGCGGGCATTATGAATTCCTAGTCGTGTCTTTTGGATTGACTAATGCTCCTCTTTGCCTTCATGGATATGATGAAGCCAAGTATTCAAGGAATATTTGGATCACTTTGTGGGTCGTCTTTATTGATGACATCCTTATTTATTCAAAAGCCGTGAAGATCATGAGCAACACTTGAATTTGATACTCAAAAGCCGTGAATATAAGCTTTATGCCGAGTTGAAGAAATACGAGTTACGGCTTGAGGAAGTAGCATTCCTTGGGGCGCGAGTATCAAGTCATGGAATATATCATTGACCCAACAAAGATTGAAGCTATTCAAAATTTGGGAGCAACCTAAATCGATGCCGAAATCGTAGCTTTCTCGGCTTATTTGGTTATTATCGGAGATTCGTAGAAGGTTTTCTCGAATCGCTACTCCATTAACTTCGGTGACTCGGAAAGATACAAAATTTGGTTGGAGCGAGGAATATGAGAAGAGTTTTCAAGAACTCGAGAGGAGACTCATTTATTTTGTTACGACAATACCATCGGCTCGGAGGATTTGTCATCTGATGATGATGCTTGAGGCAAAAGGTTAGGATGTGTTCTCATGCAACATGGGAAAGTCATAGCCTATGCCTCTCGACAACTCAAAGAATATGAGAGGAATTATCCTACTCATGATCTAGAGTTAGCGTTATTTATTTTTCGCACTTAAAATTTGGAGGCATTACTTGTATGGGGAGAAAGTGGAGATCTTTACGGATCATAAAAGCCTCAAATATTTCTTCACTCAAAAGGAACTCGACATGCGACAACGGCGTTGGCTTGAAGCTATTGAAAGATTATGATCATACCATCGATACCATCACGGAAAAGCAAGCGCGTGGTAGTTGGCGCATTGAGTAGAAGATCATATTGGTCTGAGTGCGATATTATCATATGAAAGGCCCATTTTGTGTGACTTGCAAAGGATGGAGATAGAGTTAAAGACTCGGGGACCCGTGTGATGATGGCGAATATCTGAGTAGAGCCGACTTTAATTGATAAAGTTAAAGTTGCTGCTCAAATTACGGATCTGGAGTATGATCGTATGAGGAAGAAAGTGCGAGAAGGTCTTATCTTAGGAAGCAAGAATCGATGAAGAAGGAATACTTGAGTCGACTCCGGACTTTGTGTTCTAACGACCACGATTTAAAGTATAAAATCATGATGGGGCGCCACACACACACGTTTGCAATCCATCTTGGGAGTACCAAAATGTATCGTGATCTTCGTCATACATTTTGGTGAAGCAATATGAAGAGAGAGATAATAGTATTTGTTTATCTCAAGGTGTCTAACTTGTCAGCGAGTCAGGCGGAGCATCAAGTACCAAAAGGTCCATTGCAACCACTTGAAATTCTAGAATGGAAGTGGGAGCACATTACCATGGATTTCGATTCTTGGTCTTCCCAAGGTTTCTCAAGGCATAGATCTGATTTGGGTCATTGTTGATAGATTGACCAAGTCGCTCATTTCTTACCAATCTGAGAAACTTATACACTTGAGCGTCTTGCTCGTATGTACATAAGCGAGATTGTAAGACTTGCATGGTATGCGGTATCCATAGTTTACGATCGAGACCAAGATTCACTTCACGATTTTGGGTTAGTTTGCAAAAAAGCTATGGGCATGGACTTACGATTTAGTTGGCATATCATCCTCGGACGGACGGACAATCGAGAGGACTATTCAAACTCTTGAAGATTTATTAAGACTACTGTGTCCTTGACTTCAAGGAAGTTGGGACAAGTTCTTACCATTGGTGGAGTTTTCCTCTGACAATAGTTATCAAGCAAGTATTGGCATGGCTCCATTTGAGCGTTGTATGGAAGAAAGTGTCGTTCTCGGTATCTTTGGGATGAGGTGGGTGAAACAACGTTGTTGGGGCCCGGAGTTGATGCGTATGACTATGGAAAAGATTCAAAGCGATCGACAGCGTATAAAAACCTCACAAGATCGACAAAAGAGTTATGTTGATCTTCATCGAAAGGGCGTGGAATTCGATATTGGAGATCGTGTGTTTATTACGTGTTGCTCCATGGAAAGGAGTTCTGAGATTTGGAAAGAGAGAAAGCTCGATCCTCGATTCATTGGCCCATTTTAATCCTCGATCGAGTAGGAGCTGTGGCGTATAGACTCGCTTTTCTGCCAAGTATGTCTCGTGTTCATAACGTTTTTCATATATCCATATTACGTAAATATGTGGAAGACCGAACCACATTATTGAGTTAGAGCCGGATGAAATAGCGGAAGATTTAGCGTATGAAGAGGTTCTGTTCAAATCTTGGATAAGAAGGAACATATTCTACGCTCGAGGTTATACCTCAAGTCGAAAGTTTTGTGGAGAACCACGATGTTGAGAAATGACACGGGAGTTAGAATCTGAAATGAAATCAAGATATCCTTACCTCTTTTGACATACCGGTCGTACCCTAATTTTGAGGTGAAATTTCATAAGAAGGGAGGTTGTAAGACCCTGACTTTTTAATAAAGATGAATTTTCTATAAATATCATTTTTAAATATTATGGAATGAATTTGATATAATGTTATAGTTGTGGGTAATATTTATAAATTTTTTGCAAAATACATGAAGTTGTTATATAATATTCGATTGGTCGGGGAATATTCGTTTTAACGAGGGAATATTAAATGCGGCGGCACAATCATTAGTGGACCCCTAGCGAAATTATTGTCGGATTGAGAAAGCGACAAAAATATTTTTATGAAAATAACGGCGGAAGTTTTTAGATTAAATTTGTTGAACTACTTTCGGTAGTAAAAAAAATGCGATAATCTGGCGTGGTTGCATAGTAGCACGGTATTGATTATTGATGCTTACGTGAGAAGTCACTCGGTTTTGTTCAATTATTGCTTGATAATTGTTGCATAGTATCTCACGTTATTTGATTCAATTATTATCGATATTTTATATATTATTAAATCAATAATTGAGATGACGAGTTATTAATATTATTATTTGCAATATTAACGATGTCTAGAAGTTACGCGAGGAGAGGTTTGGTCACACTAATTTGGCATGATAGGGAGAAATCCTTATTGGAAAGCCCCCTCTTTCACAGGAGCGACACAGTCGATTAATATTGTGAATTATAATAATAATGATAAATGTTGTTAAATATATTGAGGTGTCTTTTTATGAAGTCACGGAAGTTTTATTATATATATATATATATATATATATTATTTTATTAGTATTATTAATGTAATAAAATAGAAAAGCTTTTTATATAAAAGCAGAATACTTTTATAAAGTTATTTGTTTTATTTATATATAATTAGAATATATTATATTATATTATATAGTATATTTTATAGTAAAATCTTTTTATATAAAATAGAATACTTTTATAAAGTTATTTGTTTTATTAGACAATAATTAGAATATATTATATTTTATTATTATAGTATTTGTATGTATTATATGCATAGTGTTTGCATAGTAAAATCTTTTTATATAAAATAGAATACTTTTTTATAAAGTTTTGTTTTATTTGATTATAAATAGAATATAATATATTTTATTGCATAGTTTTGACATAGTATCCTTTCTATTTTCCTATAAATAGGATGCTTAGTTAGAATTGAAAACCACACGAGAAGTTAGGAGAATTCTTACATAATCTTGGCGTATTTCTTTAGAGTTTTAAGAAGCTTTGGCGTAGTGAAAGTTTTCTTCAAGAATATCCTCGCCTACCGATTGGAATACTCTTCTTTTTACGGTAGGGGTATTATTATTTCTTTTTTCGTCTTTCATGAAGAGAACTTACATTATTCCATTCTTTTTTATTATGTTGGAATAACTTTATTATCTGAAATACCGTATACTTGGTGAAATTCTTACATTATTCCATTCTTTATTATTATGTTGGAAACATACATGCAAATACCGCATATATGGTGAAATTCTTACATTATTCCATTCTTTATTATTACTGTTGGAACATCACATACATACATTTTCTTGTGACTGAACTATTTTCATTATTTATTATTTTGTTGGAACATCTTATTATGCATGCGTATTTGGCATGATTTGAGTTCGATTATTTATTATTACATTGGAACATCACATGCATGCGTTTGCGCATGTGACTGGTTCCATTATTTATTATTACATTGGAATATCATGCATGCGTTTCTTTTGACTAGTTCCATTATTTATTATTACATTTGGAATATCTTGTATGCATGCGTTACGCTTTGACACTGGTTCCATTATTTATTATTACATTGGAATAAACACATGCATCTTGATCTATCGTATGCTGGTGATTTCTTTTGTTATTCCATTCTTTATTATACTCGGTTGGTTAAAGTTTTGGCTTTTATACTCCATGAAATTAGTGGAATATCCTTGATATTTGCGCTTCATCGATATCTTTTCATGGAAATATTCTTACGAGCATTCTTGAATTTTACTCCCACAAAGTATATCATGTTGACAATTTGGGCGTTATTGGTTCTGGATAAATTAATTCTTGAACTTGTTTTATTGAATTCTTATATCATTGTCATCATCCTCATGTTTTTATATTATGTTGAAAGTCATACGTGGCACATGGTGTGCATAGATGGACTTGGTATGATTATGATGAGGATTATTCGGTATAATCATGGTAGTAATGTTACAAATGATGTGGTAAAAGTCCTCGTTGGCCCGTAGTGCATTGATGGGCCGGTTGTTGGCATGATCATGACCATTGATGAATATACGAATATCCTTGGCGTAGTGCATGGATAATTTTGGTGGTTGTGATCTAATGAATATCCTTGGGCGTAGTGCGGGGATGATGTGGATTATTTATTAAAATTTGAGTCTCGGTGATAAAAGTGATGAAAAACCTTTTAAATCATAAAAGATAGTAGATTTTATTCTCTACTTGACTCTTTTAATGGATTGCTTGTTCAGCTGCTGATTAAACTTGATGTTTATTATATTTTATCGGTTTAACATTGTTGAAGGCTAATGATAATTTATTACGCATTATCTTAGTCATAATATTTCTTCTTGGGCTAGTTGAGCTCACCTTTTACTTTCATTATTCTCTTGAGGAAATGAGAGCGTGGCGAGGGACTAGTCGGGGAGGCGGGTGGTGGTCGAGATGATAGCATTAGTAGTCCTCACTATTACATGAAATAGTGTGTTAATAAATGTATTGAGGACTTATTTTGAGTTTTAATATTATCTAGAAGACAATATTTGTATTAAAACTCACATTTCTCATTATTGTATATTTAAGATTGTATTTGTATTTTATGTACCATGTATTTGGCGACTCGAGAATAGGTGATGTATACCTATTTTGGGGCGAAAATGAATCACTCATACATCGCTTTAATTAGGCTTTTACCCTCTAATAATCTCACACTCTTGCCTTTTAATTCTCTATATTCTCTTTTATAGTTTCTTTTTGAATTCACCAAATAAAATAACAGTTTTCTATTCAAGTCAATAAGAACTTATCACAAAACAAAATTTAGCACGATATGATGTACGATAACCAATAAATTTCCACAGATTACTAATTATACCCTTCTTCAATGAAATCCCAATATCTCCAAAATTCATGACTTGTAATTCCTTGAAAATTTGCAATAACCTCGAAACTTATGGACTCCAAGCATTTGAATATAATAATAACTCTTTTTTTAACTATCTCATGAATTTTTGGAAAAAAAATTTCATAATTTTTTTATAATATATATTCAACAGTAAATTAAAGATAAGTAACTCACTAGAAAACTTAGCTTTGATACCAAATGATGGACTCCATGGCACGCTTGCGTGAGGTATTCATTGCCCCAATCGTTTCCAGCAAGTTATGAAGGTGGAACGCTTATAACACCTCAACCCAACGCCTATAAAGAGACGAGAACCTTGGTACAATTACCTTACACTAGGAAGCTTGCGTTGAATGGAACACCAACGACACCTTGACCCAATGTCTATAACAAGACAAGAACCAAAAGTACAATCGACAATTGATGTATGGTAGAAGACACCACACAAAACTATGTATTGTTGTATGATAAGTCGATAATGAATCTCACAAAAAAACTATGAACAAAATAGAAGTTCTCAAAGAACCAAAATGAAAATAATCTCACATGTTTTTATTTATCAAAGTTGTATATCTATTACAATAGATGTAACACTTATTTATACTAATAATAAGAAATCCTAATTCTTTAAGGAATAAGAATTTGAATGGAAATAGAAATCCTAGCTAACAAAACAATATGAAAATAAAATCCTATCTAATAAATATCCTAGATACATTAGAATTATAGAAAGATATGAAAATCTTCAAAATAAGGAAGAAATCTGATCAAAACACGTTTCTTGGAAATTATGCCCACGACCTAGCACGGTAGCGCCGGGGCTAAGCCTTGCACTAGCGTGATAGCGACATCCTTCTAGAGAAAATTCCCTGTTGACATAGTGCGGCAGAGCCGTCTCTTCAACTAATATTGGCACGACAGCGCTGTGTTCTCGGACTAGGAACTAAACTCTGCACACTTGGCGCGACAGGGCCCATCCCTTTACTAAGCCCAGTGCGGTAGCGCTGATTTTCCAGAAATTCTTCTTCGCTTGTTTTCGAATCTCTAAGTACCAAACTTGATCTTTAGTTCCCTTCTCTTCTCCACCAAATGTGATGCTTTGTATGAACCAAATGAATGAACTTATAATCAAATCCAACGATAAACTCTTCAACGAATACCTAAATGAATCCTCGTCCTTCATCCCATATAATCTCAACTCGTGACATCGCATGATACAATGTAGACTCATGAACATTCTCGAGTATATTAAGTTCAATCAATCATAATCACTTGTTGAATACTTTGAGCTTGAGTCAAAAGATTATCCTAAAATTCTGACCCCCTCATGTTTGTGTCATTTTGATTCCTTAAAATACTTAACTGCAAAATTAGTCTCCTACACAGGGTAAATACCTTTACGTGGACTTTGGCTCACCATATAATTTGGGCTCTAATAATCACACCCCAACAGAGACCATTTTCAAAAATCTGTCTTCACAAAAAAAAAGTAAAGATAAATAATAAAAAGTACAAACTTTATCCAAAAAATTATCTTTTCGTAACTTAAAAAATAATAGTTTTATTACATCAAAATATATGAAAGATTCGACTACAATAAAATATATGAGAAGTTCGACTACAACAAAATATATGAGAATACATTCATTGAAAGATACTTCTTCTAGTATTCCTAAAGGTAAAATCTTCAATCAAATGTTTAAAATCAAGTTTGTCTAACATATCCTTCTCGATGCACATGGTTTCCAACCCATTTAATCTTTCTTTTGTCATAGTCAATTTCAAGAAAATTTTGAACAATTTCAACTTCGAAAAACTTCTTTCAACATATGATACTGTCACAGGAACAATTAGTAATACCATATAAGCAATTGAAACATTAGAAAAATAATCCAAAGTGAATATAATATAATCCACACACACACACACACACATACACACACACACACACACACACATATATATATATATATATATATATATAATTTGGGGCCCTCTGAACGGGGGTCCAGGGCGGTCGACCCTCTCGCCCGTACTCAGGAACAGTTTTGAGTATACCCCTGAAAATAATAACAATAATAATACAATATATCCTAGAAGGGCATTTCTTTCTTTTTATATGATAACTATAATGTTATTTACGATGTTAGTATTGCTATATGAGCTCTTTTATACGGACATGAAAATTAGACAGAAAAATTAGACATGAGTGTATTTGAATTTCACCTATTTGTGTTTCGACCCCATTAAGGGTAAAAATACAAATAGGTGAAATACAAATACAGTCATGTTCAATTTTCCTGTCCTCTTAGAGTTTTTGTTGTTATATTGATTAACATGATTCTCTTTCCCTATAATGCTACAATATAAAGAAAGTTTCCCTCTATTCACTTGACGATCTGAAGTGACTTTACGAAGCAGGGAGCTTTGGTTACTCCAAGTAGTTCAACGATCATCTTGATGTATGTGTGATCTTGTACATTTTCTGTGATCTTTTTCTTTAAGTAGCAGAGTATCCTTATGGGTCTATCAACTATGCAACAACTCATCTTCTTTTAAGATCAACCTATAATTATTTGATCTTTTTATTCTAAGTCCTTGAATAATTTATCAATTCTTTATAAGGAATGTACAAATTATATTGGTACAAATATACAGTAAGCTCATTCATCATCAAATTATAATATGCAAACTCTAACAATATCCCTCTATTTGATGATGAAAAAAACTAGTGGTTCTATAACATTCATCAGGAACTAGAATGTAGTGATTTGAAAATAAATATGCCTTAGAATACACTGAGCTAATGTATTAATCTTATCAAAAGCATGAATTTATTAATGTCTGATAATGATCAACAAATATTTCAGCTATTACATGATAGTTTTAATTTTACCTCTCTGACCATTTTCCTTTGAGAGCCATTTCTTTTCAGATTCTCTTCTACGATCAGTTCTGATTTTATCTTCGTTAGCTTTTCTTCTTATTTCTTCAACAGAATCTCTGGAACCAAGGTTCGATGCATCCATTGCCTCTTCTCCTACGATATGAGTTCCTTGAAGATTCCTCCTAAGATATGTAGGATCGCTAGTACGGATCTAGATGCCAGTAGGAGTGTGTCTACTCGATAATTCTTGTCGTGAAGAGAATCTCCCTTGCTCTAGAGGAATAACTGATGGAGGATGAGGAGGTAATCTTTATCTAAATATTGGAGGGGTAATGGATAACTACTTTTGATTTCATTTTCTCTTCTCCCCTTGGGAGTGACTTCTTCCCCCTTTTTTCTTTCTTCTTGGTGTTTCTCTTTTTCCCCTTTTTTGGCATCAAAAAATTGGGACGGACGTTGTATAATATCAATAAGTTCTTGCAGCTGAGTAGTTGTCATGGTAATATCAGCCCGAAGTTCATTTTGACAAGTAATGGCATGTTCACGTTGTTGAACTGCAAAAGATTGATTGTTGAATGCTTGAGCTTCTATATGGCGCATGGATTCTGAAAGTGAGCCACTGAGTGCAAAAAGATTATCCGTGGAGGACCTGAGATAAGACTCAAGCACTTCTTGAAGAGTTAAAATAACTTGTTTGTGATTAGCTAAAGTATCAAAAAAGATTCAATCTCTCTCATGAAGAGGATTTAACATTTCAGAACTCATTTGTTGAAGTTGTTTGTGAATTCCTTTGCTCATAACCTCAGGTAAACCATGTATAGTGGGTATGGGTAACCTCCAAAAAATGGTTAGGGCCTGTGACTTGGGTATGGGTAACCTCTAAAAAATGGTTAGGGCCTTGGGATAAATTTATCAGAACAAGAGGAAGATTAAAGGATTCATTCTAAGAAGAGGAGGGAATATTTGTGGGAATGGATATATTTGAACATTTTGGAGAGGAGTGAGGACCAACCTTAGATTTACTAGACTTAAGATTAGGGGATTCATTCTTAGGGGAATCTGAGGTCCATGGAGAAGAAGTATCGGAGTGAAGAGATGAATGATGAGGAGATTTTAGGAGACTAGCAATATGAACGGGTGAGGGTGATTCAACTAGTGGATGTGGAGAATGATTTTGGGAAACAGAAGGATCTATTTCATTCACAAGAGATATAAGTTCTACGATTGGAGAATGAGGAAATGATAGGGATTCATTGTGAGATTGAAACTCTAAGATTTGAAGATTTTCATTATTTTTAGGAGAAAATGATTCTTTATAACAAACAGATATGGATGTATGAGAGTGAGAAGGCTGTTTAAAGATTGAGAAAGGTAGACTAAAGATATCGTCATGATAATCAGAGGATGGAATGAGAAATGTGAACATGGATAAGATTGGAGGAAAAACACGAGATTCTTCATTAAATGGTGCAGAGCAAAGTATTTTCTTTGCGTACCTTAAGACTCGTAGAAAGTTTTGAGATACGAGATGTAGTCTAGGATAAGTGGTGTATGCCCATCGAACAAAGTTGTGATCGCGTTGCACAACATCTTGAAGGAGAGGCTAGCTTGACATAAAATGGAATAATTTATCACCTTTTGGCTCATACACAAATGTAGTTCGATCGATATCTAGATCATAGAAGAGAGTATACAAAGCATCTGTGGAATGAACTACTCTCATTCGACTGACCCCGTACCTTCAAATTCATTGGGTATTAGATGCGCAATCTATGGAACCTCTCTGCCAGTGAGAATTACTATACAAATCCTTAGATGGTATGCCATTTTTGGAGGTAACTAGGAGTGGTCTGACACTTGTTGAAAAGTAAATGGTTGAGGTTCCCCTGGATGCTCATTCTCGAGAATAGAGTTTCCATGCTGCTGCTCCCCTTCAGAGGTTGGATTTTCAGGCTTTACGATTGGAGAGCCATAATCCCTAATTGTAACTTCTACGATATTAAAGATGACATGAGTCAATCGTATGGAAGCATCCAAAGAATGTGAAGATTATTGAGTTGAGTCATCCTTATGTTTAGTTCTTAGCTCTTTCCTCTTTATCATTTCTTCTCTTTTTTTCTGCTTTGCTTTATCCATTTTCTTTTATCAGACAACTTCCCATCTTTTTATCTTTTTTTTATCAGGTTTCTCAATCATCTTAATTAATTTATTTTCTTCGTTGTCTCTTTGACACAAAGTTTGTGCTTTCAGCAATATGGTTAATTTCTGCAACGATTTGTGGCTCATTTATAAGGACCATCTCAGCCATCAATTCATCATTGTGCAGAAATTTCTGAATATAACCTTATTTAGCAGGATCACTCTCTACTCTTAGGCCAGAGAAATCTGATTTCCTCTTTCCTTGACTCTTTCGAATCAACCTATATTGTTCATCTTATTCTTCCTCATCTTCTTCTGCAATTGAAGGATGCATGGATTCTCCAGCTCGTTCCTTGAGTTAAACAAGAACTTTCCTTTGATGAATCTGAATATTCTTTCTGGTAATCATCCGGAACAAAGGAATATTGACATATTCAGTATCTTTCATTTGCTCAAATGTTTGTATTTCTTTCTGAACATCCTTTTAATTTTCTAGAATATCTACTTTTGATAGCTTCCGTTTTTCTATTTTGGTTGATTAGGAGCTTGATGAGTTTTAGGAGCAACTAACCCTTGAGAGGCTTCTTATTCTTCTTCTTCAACAACATCTACTCTTCTCTTTCCCTTTGCTTTTGCTAGTTTCTGAACTTCACTAACAGTCCTATCACTTCCACCTTCAGACAGTTTGGACTTTAAATTTTCCAAAGGATTTCTTTTCCAATGCTCAAACAATTTTGGAGTAATCTTTTTATATGCATTAAGAGGATCCCTTTCATCATCTATAATTGTGTTCTTTAGACTCTTCTTTAAAATAATGGTCACCAATCTTCCATGAAACATTTTGGGGTTAGGCTTGTTTGACACCTTTGATTTTTCAAAATCTTTAACCCATTTACCCAACCAAGTCATGAACTTTAATTGAAGTTCACTTACCGAATCATGAGCATTGTCTTTGCAAATAATACATTTACCCACTATTTCAGCAAGGAACTCATATTCTTGAGAAAATTCCTTTTTCTTCAGCCCCTTCAGCTGTGGGTTCTTTTTGTGACCCATTAGCTTCATTCATTCGTTAAAGTCAACTTTGTCCAGCGACGTGAGACCTTTGTTCTTAAAACCTAGAAAAGCATTGATTTTTATAGCTATCATCTGAAGTGTAACTCCATTTACTTTAGTCATTATCACATCATCCTTGAACTTAACATTTAGATAGAAATCCTTGATGAGATCTGAGTATATTTTTGTGTTGGATTTCAGGCACTCAGAGGACTCTGCTTGTTCAACGAGCTTTAGAATATCTTTGATATTTTGTTTTTGAGCAACGAACTGATTAGAGCATAGATGAATACCATTGTAATGTGGAAGTTTGCCATCTTGATTCACCTTTTTTGAAATTTCACACAAGTGGTTAAGTTTTCTGTGGATTTTTAGATTTAGGGTTAGAAAGCTTTTGAATATTTTGAAAAATACAAATATTCGGATTTTTTAGATATCAAAATAGAAGAGTAAAGGTCAGAGATTGAATTTGAAATATTTTTCTATAAATTCCCTCTTAGTTGAGTGAAATGGGACACGTGTTATGACACGATATTCTGCACGTCGTTTCAGTTTTGCTACTTTGTAGTTAAAAAGAAGTTACTTTATTCTCCACTTGCTTACTTGACCGTCAGCAATACACGCCTTCTACGATCACTTTCAGCCTTAATATTCTCATTTCTGTACTTTAGATAATGTTATCTAGACACATAATATTTTGGATGCAAATTTAGCATTCCTAACTCACTTATTAGTTTGTTAAACCTACATTCATCCAGAGGCTTAGTAAACACATCTGCTAGCTGATCATCATAGGATTATGAGTAATTGAGATAACACTAGTATTATCATAAAATATAGGAATATACTTGAAATTAAACCCATAATCATCAAGCTGGTTCTTCATCCATAAGATTTGAGCACAACAACTACCAGCTGCGATATATTCGGCTTCAGCAGTGGAGGTTGACACAGAGTTCTGCTTCTTGTTAAACTAAGAAACAAGTCTACTTCCTAGTAGTTGACATGTTCCACTAGTGCTTTTCTTGTCTATCTTGCAACCTGCAAAATCTGCATTTGAATATCTTATTATATCAAAGGGGGACTCCTTGGGGTACCACAAGCCCAAATAAGAATTGCCCTTGAGATATCTAAAAATTCTTTTCATAATTGTTAGATGAGATTCATTAGGATTAGCGTGAAACCTAGCACAAATATAGGTTAAGAACATGATATCTGGTCTAGTAGCAATTAGATATTAAAGAGTTCCAACCATACCTCTGTATTGAGTAATGTCAATAATTTTACCTTTTTCATCCTTGTCAAGTTTGATAGCAAATGCCATGTGAGTTTTCATGGGGGTGGCTGATTTAAGCCATACTTCTTCAGAAGGTCTTTGATATATTTAGCTTGATTGATAAAAATTCCTTCTTCAGATTGCTTGACTTGAAGTCCAAGGAAAAAGTTAAGCTTTCCCATCATACTCATCTCAAATTTACTCTGCATTAACTTGGAAAATCGCTCACAATATTTTTCATCAGTAGAGCCAAATATGATATCATCAACATATATTTAAACTAAAAGAATCTTATTTTTATGTTTCCTAAGAAATAGAGTTGTATCAACTCTTCCTCTGGTAAATCTATTTTCAATAAGATAATTAGTGAGTGTTTCATACCATGTTCTAGGTGCTTGTTTTAAACCACACAATGCTTTCTCAAGTCTAAAAACATAATTTAGAAAAGTAGGATAGATAAAACCTGGTGGTTGTTCGACATATACTTCTTTTTGAAGCTCGCCGTTAAGAAATGTACTATTAACATCCACTTGAAAGACTTTAAATCTCATATAAGCTGCATAGACTAGGAACATTCTGATGGCTTCCATTCTAGAAACAGGTACGAAAGTCTCATCATAGTGTATTCCCTCTCCTTGAGAGTAACCTTTTTCCACTAACCTTGCCTTATTCTTTGTGATTACACCAGCTTTATCCATCTTTTTTCTAAAGACCCATTTTGTGCCAACAACTGGATATTCTTTTAGCCTTTGAACAAGCCTCCAAAATTTTCTTCTTTCAAACTAATTCAGCTCTTCTTGCATAGCCTCAATCCAAGTTGAATCTTCTAGAGCTTCTTCAATCTTCTTTGGCTCAGTCCAAGAGAGAAAGCTCAGGTAGAAACATTCATTTTGAGTGGCTGATCATGTTCTGACATGTGCACTCAGATCTCCAATGATTAGATTTTGAGTGTGATATCTTACCCATCTGGATTTGGATGGAATGTCAGTCCTTGACCCTTTTTGTCAAAGTTCTTCTAGATTTGGCTCATGTTCTACATCTTCGTTGGTTCGTAGTGTTTAGTATCTAGATTTTGATACTCTACGATTTTGTTATCTGATACTATGATCGTAGGATCTGGTATATCTTCATCGATCGTAGGCTTCTTTGCAATTTGAGGTTCCAATTCTACAATTTCTTTAATTTAAGTTGTTTTGCTTGTTTCACCTTCATCTAATTCACAAAATGTGAAATGAATAGATACTTCTACGGTTAACGTATTATTGTTGAAAACCTTATAGGTTTTTCATTTGGGAGCTGTCGTTGGCACTCTAAAATTAACCTAACTTTCACTTCACAAATTCAAAATATTAGCACAATAGTAAGCAAGGATCGATCACATAGAGAGTGATTTGTTTTTGATATATTCTATTATTTAAACAACAAATAAAGATAGGGGGTTTTTGAAATTTATTTTAAAACTAAGAAAAACATAATTAAATGATGAAATTAACCAAATATGTAAAAACTTCAGTTCTGCAGTTCAGTTTCACCAAGTTACAACAATCAATTAATCAAGTTGTTATTATTAATCCTTCAATGATGTTAATAACCATAGATAACCGCAATCGCTAATTATCTGAAATTCTCTTTAAGTGTAATCCAATGCGACAATCGCTAACAAGAGATCCTAACTATCATATAACATAGAACTATCAGTCTAGATTTAATACAATAGAACCATGAAGAATGAGAATTAGGTTATTCTAAATAACAATTACACAATCAGGAATTATTTAACTTATCTTCTAAAAATCTTAACAATACCCAAAAGCTTGTCCACAATCAAGTATCATTAATTGATACTTTTGATTAAACATGCATCGTTTACTTAATATATATCTTAATCTAGCTGATGATATTTATCAGATTAATCTAACTGGCCACATCAAATTAATCAAATAGCATAGAATTCAAGAAGTTCAAATAAATTATCAGAATAAATCTCATGCAAGACGGAATAAATAATATAACTCGGTTAATCAATTACTTGTAAAAAAGGTTCTACCTCCCTTTAGAACTGAATAGAGGAAACTAGCCTGACATACTTCTGGATCTCCAATTCAATGGTATAAAAGAGAGATGATGATTGAATCAATAAAACCCTGACTATCATCATCTATTTATAGTGCTAGATCAATCCCTAAATCCTATGAGAACTAGAAATCAAAATCCTAAAAGGAATAATTCATAACTAGTTTCCATAAAGAAATATAATCTAATATAAAAAGTAAATCTCAGTAAAAAAAACAATCCTAAATCTGATAGAAATATCAATCCAATTCCATGTAGAAATCTTCAAAACTCGTTAAAGTTAACTTCTGGTCAAACCCTGCTCTAACGCGACCGCGTCATCTTTCTGGAGATTCTGAGTTTTTGTTGTAGCGTGGGCGAGATGAATTTTGTACTAATACCGGTGCTGCCACGCCATTGCTTTATAGTTGAATCCTAGCTCTGCATCACAGCGCTGCCGCTCCCCATTTGCCTCTAACCATGGTGCGGCCGCGCTTCCCCTACTACTCTCAACAACACAATTTATTTTTCTCTTCAATTCATCTCCGAATTAACTTGTTTCCATCTTTTCAGCCTTAATTCACCTGAAAACAATAAACAACGTATTAAGCTCATAAACATATGAAACATGCAATAAAACCAAACGTAAAGGAATCAAAAATCATGAATATTGTGTACTTATCAAATTTCCCCACACTTAATTTTTTACACGTCCTCGTGTAAATCAACAAATTTGATTTCCAGGAAAATTCTACTTAACCATAATGTTAAAAGATTAAATCATGAATATCAACACTAAACTCACAGAAACCTAATCAATGCCTTATCATTCAACTTACCATTTCACCAATGATTTCATCAAATCAACTTGTAGCCACATAAGAAACTTTCACATAATCCACATACTTACTCAACTTTGCTATCAAGGAGCAAAAACCGTGCACACTGAGTCACAACCCAAAATAGATTTCTCTTTATTTCCAATTTTTTATAAAACCTTCTCTTTAATAGATGAATGTATTTTCATGCTTTTCTCATATTTTTGTATTTTCTTGACATGTGCAATGTCTCCTTTTCTTAGGCTTTTCAGAGTTACCCATATAGTGAAATTTCAACCAATGACTCTCAAACCAAACGGTCTTAGGGCACTGGGTGTAGAGACACCCCTAGGGCTTACTTATTAATGTGGCAAAAGCTAAAAAAGTCGACTAGTCAAGCTGTTTTTATCCATCACACTTTTTAGCGTGAATACCAATGCTTCCCGAGGCTTGGATACCCAGTTAATTCGTATAATGGACATTGAAGCAGATTTTTAGTTTCTCCTTATTTATTTTTCTTTCTCTTTATCTCCATCATTTTTTTTCAACTTTTTCTCCTCATGGTTCTTCACAACATAAGCAAGTTAAACAGTTCTAAGTCATGAAATTAGTGCACATAGATAACTCCATAAATAACTTAGCCAAATAAGCATGTTTCTCATATTCAAGTACTCATGTATTACAAAATTAATTCAAATTAATTATTATGCATCATGGCTTAGTCTTCATCATTCATTAACCAATTAATCATCAAATAAATTCTAAAATTTTAGTGTTGATTTTCAATCTTTGACTTTAACCTTTTTAACACTTAGGCAATTAGAATCATGGAACCAATAGAATTTTCAAAAAAT
The DNA here is from genome assembly GCA_020205615.1 of Panax quinquefolius. Taxonomy (NCBI): domain Eukaryota; kingdom Viridiplantae; phylum Streptophyta; class Magnoliopsida; order Apiales; family Araliaceae; genus Panax; species Panax quinquefolius. Next base: position 72,130,064 of record CM035159.1, on the reverse strand, counting down.
TTCAAAGGCATCAAAATTTTTAACTTCCCATCAAAATTGGATCCATATCCCTAAAAATAAAACCTAAATCCCCCCCCCCCCCTCCCCCACTCAAACCTTACATTGTCCCCAATGTAAGAAAATCATATAAAGAAGAAAGAACTACTAGCTAACATGCAATTAACAAACTAAAAAGTAAAGGGATAGAAAAATCAAATCTGAGTTCTTAGGTTGCCTCCCAAGAAGTTGCCCTTATTTATTGTCATTGGCTCGACATCATCCTTATCATTCTATGTAATTGGACTTATGTACTTCAAGTGGACTGGTAACAGTTTTAATTCTTCATTAGGAGCATTCTTTAGATCTTGTTTTGCTTCATTCCTAAATCTTCCTCTATCTTCCAGCCATTGAAAATTGTAGCCCTCAAATCCTTCCTATTTGTTTGTTCAAGAGATTCCTGCACTATAGAGTAAACAACATCCGTAACAAAAACTGAATTAACATCACTAAGATACCTTTTGACTTCATATATGCTGAATTGAACATGTGCATCATCCAATTCTATGGTTAAGGTCCCATGGTGTTTATCATTCACTATTTTTTCTATGTGCACATATATGTCATCTATATCCTCTTTGTAAAGGTCTGCAGAACTTATCAAATTATTCTCCTCTTCCTCTTGTTCCTCATCTTCATCAAATTATGTAATGGCTTAGGGCTCAACAGTCTGAGGAGGTAACTTCCCTAAGCCTTGAGATTCTAACTTTCCTACCGTGGCTGCAAGCTGGCCCACTTGGTTCCTTAATTCTTGAACATAAGTCCTTGTATCTTACTGGAACTGATGTGTCTGACTCATAAATGCTTTGAGCATATCCTTCACAGATGTTCCAGAATTGGCAGGTACTTCATAGCTCAAGTCGGGATGACCATTCCATCCAGGATTGTGAATTTTTACCCAAGGATCATATTGATGTGGATGTTGTCTTAAGAATGTCCCCACAACATTGAAATGTCGTTGCACCATTTCATCCTCTTGTAATATTGGACAAGCATCACTGGTATGCCCTGACATTGAGCAAATTCCACACTTCTTTGCAACTTGCATATTCCCTATGGTCATTTGTCGAACTAAAGCAGTTAATTCAGAAATATGTTGCTTAAGATTACAAGTGCTTACCCTATTTATCCTTTGAGGTATATGATCTATCCTAGTTCTATACTGCTGTGAGTTGGCTGCCATGGTTGCAATTAAGTTCTTCGCTGCTTTCAGTGTCGTATCTACCGGTGCTCCTTCACTTGCTGCATTAATCATGCTTACTATCAATTGGTAGTAACCCCTCATAGAAGTACTAGATCAAGTGATGGTCATCAATTTTGTGAGGTGGACAGCTGGAACACAACTTCTTGAACCTTCCCCAATACTCATAGAGAGTTTCTCCATTGAACTGTCTAATTTGACATATCTCCTTCCTTATGTCGGCAACTCTAGAAGCAGGAAAGTACTTCTCTAAGAATAACCTTTCAATATTAGTCCATGATCGTATTGATCTTGAAAGAAGATCGTATAACCAGTCTTTAGGCAACTCTGCTAATGAGAATGGAAAAATTCTAAGCTTAATGTGCTCCTCTATCAGTCCTTGTGATTTCATCGTTGAACACACGACATGGAGCTCCTTTAGGTGCTTAAATGGATTTTCACCTGTAAGACCACGAAAAACAGACAAAAGACGAATTAGTCCAAGGTTAATTTCAAAAGTAACATCTAAAGCATAATATTTAATACACAAAGATGGTTGATCAAGATCAGGAGTAGCCAGTTCGTTCAAAGTTCTGTTGTTGTTTGGCACCATCATCTTTTCCTCTTCAAGTGATGGAACAAGAGCTTCTTCTGTATCTGTAGTTTTCTCTATCTCTTGATCAAAATTTAGGTTAATAGAGTGAAAGGATTGAGTCATAAAAGAAAAAGAAAAAGAAAATAATAAAAATAAACAAAAAAAAATAACACTCCCCGACAACGGTGCCAAAATTTGGGAGTTGCCATTGACACTCCAAAATTAACCTCACTTTCACTTCATAAATTCAAAAGATTAGCATAGTAGTAAGCAGGGATTGATCCCACAGAGAGTGATTTGTTTTATATTTATTCTATTATTTAAACAGCAAATAAAGATGGGGAGGGGGGGTTTGAAATTTGTTTTAAAACTAAGAAAAACATAATTAAATGAAGAAATTAACCAAATATGTAAAATTTTCAGATCTGCAGTTCAGTTTCACCAAGTTGCAACAATTAATTAATCAAGTTGTTATTATTTATCCTTCAATGAGATTAAAAACCCTAGATAACTGCAATCGCTAATTATCTGAAATTCTCCTTAAGTGTAATCCAATGTGACAATTGCCAACAAGAGATCCTAACTATCATATAACCTAAACCTATCAGTCTAGATTTAATACAATAGAAGCATGAAGAATGAGAATTAGGTTATTCCGAGCAATAATTACACAATCAGAAATTATTTAACTTGTCTTCTAAAAACCTTAACAATACCCAAAACCTTGTCCACATTTAAGTATCATTAGTTACTACTTATGATTAGACATGCATCGTTTGCTTAATATATATCTTAATCTAGCAGATGATATTTATCATATTAATCTAACTAGCCACATCAAATTAATCAGATAGCATAGCATACAAGAAGTTCAAATAGATTATCAGAATAAATCTCATGTAAGAAGGGATAAATAATATAACTCAGTTAATCAATTACTTGTAAAAAAGGTTCAACTTCCCTTTAGGACCGAATAGAGGAAACTAGCCTGACATGCTTCTTGATTTGCACTTCAATGGTATAGAGGAGAGCTGATGATTAAATAAATAAAACTCTGACTATCACCCTTTATTTATAGTTCTAGATCAATCCCTAAATACTATGAGAACTAGAAATCCAAATCTTAAAAGGAATTACAATTCATAACTAGTTTTCATAAAAAAATAGAATCCAATATAGAAAGTAAATCTCAATCTATAACAATCATAAATCTGATAGCAAGATCAATCCAATTCCATGTAGAAATCTTCTAAATCACAAAAGTCAATTTCTGGTCAAACCCCACTTTGGCGTGGCCGCGACATCCTTCAAGAGATTATGAGTTTTAGTTGCAGCGCAGCTGCGCTGCATTTTGTACTAATAACGATGATGTCGCGCCATTGCTCTAGAATTAAATCTTAGCTCTGCATCATAGCGTTGTCGTGCCCCATTTGCCTCTGACCACGGTCGCGCTTCTCCTATTATTCTCTTCAACACAATTTATTTTTCTCTTCAATTCAGCTTTGAATCAACTTGTTTCCATCTTTTCAACTTTAGTTCACCTGAAAACAATAAACAACCTATTAAGCTCATATACACATAAAACATTCATTAAAACCAAACATAAAGGAATAAAAAATCATGAATATTATGTACTTATCAGCTTTCTAGAGAGTATCCAAGAAAGATTCCTTCATCAGATTTAGGTTAAAATTTGGTCAGATATCTTTTTTCATTGTTGAGAATGTAGTATGCACAACCAAAGATACGAAATTAGCTGATGTTTAGTTTTCTTCCTTTACATAGCTCGTAGGGCATTTTTTTAATCGTGGAGTGGATCAAGGATCTATTATGAGTATAGCTTGCAGTACTTACACCCTCAGCCCAGAAGTATTCCGGTAGTCATGCTGCTGCTAGAAGAGTTCTTTCTACTACAATTAAAGTTTTGTTCTTTCTTTCAACTACTCCATTTTATTGTGGAGTTCGTGGTGCTGAAAAATTGTGTTGAATACCATTTTCTTCACATAACTGATTTACTTCAGAATATTCGAACTCCCTGCCATGATCACTCCTTATAGCTGATAAGTGGGTTTTACACCTACTTATTGGACATTAATTCACGCGAACTATGCCCATCTCAAGTACATTTTAGTGTGTTTTTGGTTACATTTCATGTTATTTTGTATTGCATTTACTTAAAACTCCTTTGGTGGAACAATTGCAGGAAATGGTATGATTTGGTGAGGCTAGATGGCATGAGACTGATGGATGCATGGCATGAGGATCAATTGGAGTAGAGAAGCTAAGCATGGGTGTTGATTGATAAAAGAAATGAGCGTGAACATATCGAACTCGGGTTGCGAAGTCGCTTGACTGCCAGACAGACTATCTGAGCTAAAGACACTTGTGCATGCGGCCAAGAACAACTCTTTGGACGAGAAGCGCATTACGCACATCCATCCGAGAAAGACATATAGAGAAGCTTGTGCGTCGGTATTGCGATGATCGGGCTTCTTCTTCTTTTGTTTATTTATTTTAATTTTTAATTTTAAAGGTTGTAATTAATTAAAAATGATTTTTGACTGGTGTCAGAAGTATCATTTATTACTTTTTATGTATTTTCATATTGGAACTAGGGTTTACACTTTGGGAGAGATTCCAACGGAGAACGAAGCCAAAATTTCATCTTTTCTAATTCTTCATGGGATTTCCAATCATTGTGGATAACTCTTGTTATTTTGCTGGATTTATATGAGGATTTGAACGTTAATATTGGTATATAATCAGCAATTGGGTTTGATCGTTTCTATCCCTTCTCTTTCAATTGTTTTCTTATTAGCCATATTTAGCTTTGATCCCATAATGGCTTTTGGTCCAGTCATGAACTAAACTCCATTATGGGATTCTAACGGACATTAATATGTAGTTCAATTGCATGCTTGAATGCTGGACTGTTTTGCATATCATAAGGAATTTCTATCATGGTTGTTTTGCATGCATGAATGACTGATCACCATTCATTTTCAGGACTTGTATGGAATTGACAATGAACATGCGAGTATGGATTGTAATCATGATAGCATACGTATATGGGGCTGTTTTGAATGGCTTGTGTATTTCGTGAACCAGATAGACATATACAGTTTCACCGTATGAGTTAATATAAGGGCTTGTGCTTAAATTCAATATAGTTGCAATTTCACATAGACATATATTGATTTTGGTTATATTGATAATTACATGGTGTCTATCGCTTGTGGATACTGTGTGAGTAGGTCATAGTGCATTGAAAAATGGCTATGACTATTTTAGTTCTCTTGACTACTTTTCTGTGATATGTAAGCAATCTTGCATGATGGTGGCAATTAGATGAAGTATTAAATGAAGTTAGGATTCCATTATTTTCAGATTTGCTTTATTACATTCTTATTCTCATTTTAGTTATTATTTCCACTAAGAATAAATTCACAATTATAATCATTAGTTTAAGCATATAAAAATAGTGATTTAGTTGATGCATAAGAGTTTAAATTAACCAACTTTCTCTGTGGGACGGTACTCTACTTACTCTGTATTACTTATTGACACATGTATGCTTGCATGAGTTAGAGCTCTTTTGTTAGAACTGAAAAAGAGGCAACAAGTTTTTGGTGCTGTTACCGGGGAAATGCATTTAAATTTAAATAATTATCATCAATTTTAAGCTATATTGTATGACTTATCATCAACAAGTTTTTATGCACACGCGTTCATCTAATTCTGAATTAATACCAGCGCAGAATAACATTAACGGAAAAGGTTGGAAAGCAAGTGTGCAGAGAAATTTACAAGCTCAGTTGGAAAGTACTATATCTGACATGGCAAAAGAACAAAGAGAGGAGCACAAGGCTCTAAGGGATTATTCCATGCCGAATATAAATGGACTACAGTCGAGCATAGTCAGGCCGACGATAGCAGCGAATACTTTCGAGATAAAATGGGCACTATTAGGATGGTGCGAGATTTGATGCTGATTTGGGGGTCTTTACTACGGATGATCCGAATGAACACCTATTGAGTTTTATAGAGATTTGTGATACATTCAGATACAATGGTGTGACGAAGGAAGCTATCAGACTTAGGCTATTCCCATTCTCATTGAGGGATAAGGCGAGGAGTTGGCTCCATTCTTTGCCGTCAGGGTCAATCACTACATGGGAGGACTTAGCATAGAAATTCTTAGCCAAGTTTTTCCCAATGGCTAAGACTGCAAAGATGAGGACAACTATCTCCCAGTGTGAGCAAAAATAGGGCGAGTCCTTATATAAAGCATGGAGAGATATAAAGAGATGCTGAGGAAGTGTCCGCATCACGGTATGCCGGATTGGATGGTAATCAATATGTTTTACAATGGATTGGGTTGGCAATCGAGACCTATTGTAGATGCAGCTGCAAGAGGGGAATTATGGTCAAAGAGCTATGACGAGGCCTATACACTTATCGAGACTATGGCAGCGAATGACTTTCAGAATCCTACATCTCGGATGCCACAACCAAAGGTTGCAGGTGTATTGGAGGTAGATGTTATTTCTCAGTTGTCGGCATAGTTAGCAGCTATGGCAAAGAAAATAAATACACTGGCAGAGAGCAAAGTGAAAATAGTTGCCTTCATATGTGAGATTTATGCGGGGTCACACTCCACATATCAGTGTGCTATCAGCTCAAAGTCGGTACAGTATGTAAGTAATTATAGGAAAGACCAAGGAGAGTTTCAGAACACATACCACCCCAACAACCGAAATCATCCAAACTTTAGTTGGTCAAACAATCACGGGAATCAGCAGAATCAGTTTCAACCGAATCAACAATTTCAATCACAGCTGTCTCAGCCACAGTTTACACCAAAACCACCGTTTCCGTTGGGATTTTCTCAACAACAACAACATCACACTCCAGCTGCACCTCAGCAAGAGAAGAAATCAGAAGTGGAGGAGATGATGTTAAAATACATGGCAAACACATAAGTTATGATCAAGAGCCAAGCAGTGGCTATTAAGAATTTGGAGACTCAAATGGGGCAAATGGTGAGCATGCTTAACAACAGGCCCCAAGGTTCTTTGCCAAGTAACACAGAGACAAATCCAAGAAGAGACGGGAATGAACAGTGCCAAGCAATCACATTAAGATCTGGGAAAGATCTTGCAGGTACTACTAGTCGCGCGCCCACGCATGATTACACTAAGGAGCCCGCGCAGAGCATGTGACTGCTAAGAAGGAAAATCAGGAAAATTCTGAGGTACAACATGAAGAGAAAGAGAAAGATAAAGCAGGGTCAGTTGAGAAGCCTATGAGTGCATTACCACCAGTTCACCCTTAGGTTCCATATCCGCAGAGATTAAATAAGTAGAGGGAAGATAAGCAATTCAGCAAGTTTCTGGAGGTATTTAAAAAGATGTAAATCAACATACCTTTCGCCGAGGCATTGGAACAAATGCCAAGTTATGCAAAGTTTATGAAGGGTATATTGTCAAGGAAGAGGAGATTAGACGAGTTTGAGATTGTAGCCTTGACAAAGGAATGCAGTGCAGTGCTTCAGCATAAATTACCTCCAAAGCTGAAGGATCCGGGCAGTTTCACAATTCCGTGCACAATCGGGAAGATGAGTTTCAGTAAGTGTTTATGTGATCTTGGGGCAAGCATAAATTTGATGCCCTTGTCAGTATTCAATCAATTGGGATTGCCGGATCCAAGACCGATAAACATTTCATTATAGCTAGCTGATAGATCCATCACGTATCCACGGGGAATTGTTGAGGATGTCTTGGTGAAGGTGGATAAATTTATCTTTTCGGCTGACTTCATCATTTTAGATTACGAGGAAGACAAAAGCATACCAATCATACTGGGGAGACCATTCTTAGCTTCTGAGCGGGACTTTGATAGATGTGCAAAAAGGGGAACTCACGATGCGTGTACATGATCAGAAAGTTACCTTTAATGTCTTCAAACCCATGAAGTTCCCATCAGATGAAGAAGAATGTTTCCAGATTGATTCGGTGGATAGAGGCCTAAATAATGAGGTACAGAATTGGGTAAACTATGAACCATAGAGTTGTGTACCTGGTGAAAATCCAGAGTTGAAGGTAAAGCCATTGACGAAAGCTGAAGTCATTAAATTGCGGGGTGAGGTGGACAGACAGGAAGTCACCTCAATTCTTCTTTTGACTTGAGATTCAGAGACAGTCAAGCTAATTGACTATAACTTAGCGCTTGATGGGAGGCAACCCATTATTTCTATCTCTATTTTCTTTTTAATCATTCAGTTAGGTTGATTTGGTTAGCTCATTTTTATTTCATTTGTGATAGTTTATCTGTTTTGCATAATTGAGTGTGTAGCATGATTTGCATTGAGAATGTTGAAATAGGCGCGACTTTCTTTGGTCTTTGATTCATGTCTTAATAGTGGACATTAATTTCTATGTAGGTATCAACAATTGAAGGCATCACTAATATGCAGATTGGAGTTTAACATCAGCAGTGCATATATCGGGAGGATCGTGGCCGCGCATGAGGCTACAGTGATAAATCAAATCACGCTATGCGCGCGACATGCCAATCACAACCTAACTTTCATACTTCATGGCGCGCGCCAACACGATTATTATTGACATGATCATCGGCGCGGTTGGATATCGCTGGGGCGGTGTAGCGTCGCGTTTTGAGAAAGATTTAACATTTTTAAAACGTGTTGGAACTAAGTTGGACTCTCATTTGAAATTAAAACAGAAGCGCAATCACAGTGTCTCTCCATAACTCATGTCTCTCTCTCTCTCTATCAGTTACAAATTCAAGCCATCAATCTCTTCACCACGTGATCATCCACGATTTCATCCACGTTCTACATCTACCCACGCCTCATCAGTACATTATAAAGCTAGGGTTTCTGATTGGGTTTGCAGAAACAAGTTTGGGGGTCATCAAATCATACGCTCTCCTTCATTCTCAGTCAAATCATCTGCATTATCTTTATCTTCTGCAAATGGGTCCTAAGCGAGCTTGTTCCATTTCATCTTCTTCATCATCTTCCTCTGGCAGTTAAGGGGAAGACATTGTTAATCATAACAAATTTCTAAATTTGGAAGCTCAGCAAGAGTATTACAAAATTATGGCGAAGACGTTTGTCAAGGAACACGATTTCAAACCGGAAGGACAAGATGGGCAGCTATGTGCCATGATCCATGAGAGAGGCTGAGGTGGACTGACTGCCACTCCCACGCCCATTCCGATGAGCATAGTTTGAGAGTTTTATGCCAATGCCAAGGTCACCATAAGCGGTATCTCTATGGTTTGCGGGTTTGAGATAGACTACAGACCCCCCGCCATCAGAACCATTTTCAGACTCACTGATACACCGCCAACAGGGACTGCCAACTAGGTCACCAGTGCACATATGGAAACAGACATAGAATTGGTGATTGCAGAGTTGTACGTGCTTGGAACGAAATGGACGTATAAAGTTTGGCACAAATCGGCCCACATATATTCCGGCCAGCGACCACGAACCAGATATGCAAAGGCGTGGAATACATTCATCATGTGCCAAGCTAGTGCCTTCGTCTCATCACCACGAGATCACGGCGGAGAGATCAATTATTACGTGTGGGGCATAATCTTTGGGAAATACATTGGCGTTGGCCATCTCGTCCATCGAGAATATGTTTGCGATATATCTGCGAGGAAGCACCTTTGGGAGCATTCCACACGCATCGTGGTTGCTATGTTATGTGCTCATCGGGGATGCAATTGAGAAAGCGAACAAATCTGATACCAAGCTAGGGACATAACTTCGTACCACCATTGCAAAATTTGAGGATTAGGCGGGGAGGCGAACCACACCCAGCGGACGAGGATTTATTCTCGGCCCACATTCCCAAAGCCATCAATGACCTTCTCAGACAGATGAGGCGGGCCCATCCACACAAGCACCTGCTGCCCATGGTGATCGCCAGCTTCGAAGGTTAGAGCGAAAAGTCAATGCCATGTACGATAATTTTGGAGTGTTTGCTACGGGACTCATGAGGGCCTTGACCGAGGCTTTTGCACAACAAGGAACGATGCTAGAGTGGCCTCAGTTCAGGATAGCAGTGCCATATCCACCACCAGATTCACCACCCGTGGAGGGTGGTGCCACTGATCATTAGGGGAGTTTTCTTTTCCCTTTACCTTCATTCAATGGGGCATTGAATATTATAAGTTTGGGGGTATTGGGGTAGTAGGATAGTTGCATGTAGTTTTTGCATGATTAGTTTAAAATTTTGCATGTTTATTTGTCATGTTGCAAGTTTAGTTTATTTATTTACGTGTTAGAATTTTTTTTTTTTTTAGTTAGTTCGCATGTCTCACAAAGTTCTTGCTTTATGGAAATTTTTGTCTAGTCGATGAGGATAGTGAGTTGTGAAGGATTTTTGAATATTTAAGATAACATGAATTGAGTTATAATGTTTTACACGATGTAATTCATGTTGCTGTTTAAATACTTTCGGTTTGCACGAATGTGTTCACAATCACTTGTAGGTATAAAAGTATGTGTTGCATTACTCGATAGAAAATGTAGTTTTAAAAGAAAAATATGTGGAAAATGAACTTAGACTGTATAAAACATTGATATTTAAACTTTGGGAAAACATGGGTATGCTATATTAAAAAAAATATAAAATAATAAAATAAAATAAAAATATATATAGCAATAACATGGCTAGTCTTATTTGGAATACTGGATACTTGAGTAAAATGCGCTTGGGGGATTGTCTCTACACCTAGCGCCCTAAGGTCTTTCATAGTGCAGGAGTCGTTGGTTGAAAGCTTCGCTAAGGGGTAGCAGTGTTGCCTAATGAAATAAGACATTGCACAGTCATGTGAAAAAAAAAATAAAAAGAAAAAAAATATAGCAATAAACACCGCGGAAAAGTGCGAAAATCGCCCTCATGAGTAGCAATAAAGCAGTTAAGCCCATTGTTGAACCTCAGTTTGTTTTGATATGTTGGAACAGTCTTTGTTGCATAAGTATACATGAGTCTTGATTTAGACTATAATTTTCTGTTTTGAGTAATTTAGCATGTGTATTCTTTGCTTAAATCAAGTTTTGGTGAACACAACACACACACACACACAACATCTCTATAGCATGTATGAATTATCTGAGTGTATGATATTATGCCTATCGTTTGGTTTGAATTTGTATTCTTGAATCTGAATAATTCGCTGAGGCATTTTGGACTGAAATTCTGTTAGAGTTGGAACAATGTGAGACAAGTTTGCATATTAATTTAGTTACATTGTAGTGCTTTTGCATTTTCATTGTTATTTAGCATGCATTGCTTGAGGGCAAGCAATAGTTCAAGTTTGGGGGTATTTGATAAGTGGGTTTTACACCTACTTATTGGATATTAATTCACGCGAACTATGCCCATCTCAAGTACATTTTAGTGTATTTTTAGTTGCATTTCATGTTATTTTGTATTTCATTTACTTAAAACTCCTTCGATGGAACAATTGTAGGAAATGGCATGATTTGGTGAGGCTAGATGGCATGAGACTGATGGATGCATGGCATGAGGATCAATTGGAGCAAAGAAGCTAAGCATGGGTGTTGATGGACAAGGAAATGAGCAGTAGAACATATCGGAATCGTTATCGCAGAATTTAGAGAATCGAACTCGAATTCTGCGTTTGCGTGACTATACATTACACCTTGATTACTCTGAGCAGTGAAAATACAAAGGGCGGCGATGTGCTGCGATATTCTTCTTCTTCTTCTAAATTTCATTTATTTTAATTTTTAATTTTAAAGGTTGTAATTAATTAAAAATGATTTCTGACTGGTGTCAGGCGTATCATTTAGTACTTTTTACGTATTTTCATATTGGAACTAGGGTTTACACTTTGGGAGAGATTCCAACGGAGAACGAAGCCTAAATTTCATCTTTTCTAATTCTTCATGGGATTTCCAATCATTGTGGATAACTCTTGTTATTTTGCTGGATTTATATGAGGATTTGAACGTTAATATTGGTTTATAATCAGCAATTGGGTTTGATCGTTTCTATCCCTTCTCTTTCAATTATTTTCTTATTAGCCATGTTTAGCTTTGATCCCATAATGGCTTTTGGTCCAATCATGAACTAAACTCCATTATGGGATTCTAACGAACTTTAATATATAGTTCAATTGCATGCTTGAATGCTGGATTGTTTTGCATATCATAAGGAATTTCTATCATGGTTGTTTTGCATGCATGAATGACTAATCACCATTCGTTTTCAGTACTTGTATGGAATTGACAATGAACATGCGAGTATGGATTGTAATCATGATAGCATACGTATATTGGGCTGTTTTGCATGGCTTGTGTATTTCGTGAACCAGATAGACATATACTGTTTCACTATATGAGTTAATATAAGGGCTTGTGCTTAAATTCAATATAGTTGCAATTTCACATAGACATATAGTGATTTTGGTTATATTGATGATTACATGGTCTCTATCACTTGTGGATACTGTGTGAGTAAGTCATAGTGCATTGAAAAATGGCTATGACTATTTTAGTGCTCTTGACTACTTTTCTGTGATATGTAAGCAATCTTGCATGATGGTGGCAATTAGATGAAGTATTAAATGAAGTTAGGATCCCATTATTTTCAGATTTACTTTATTACATTCTTATTCTCATTTTAGTTATTATTTGCATTTAGAATAAATTCACAATTATAATCATTAGTTTAAGCATATAAAAATAGTGATTTAGTTGATGCATAAGAGTTTAAATTAACCAACTTTCTCTGTGGGACGATACTCTACTTACTCTGTATTACTTGTTCACACATGTATGTTTGCATGAGTTAGAGCTCTTTTGTTAGAACTGAAAAAGAGGCAACAATAGCTTTTATCTTTTCACCCTTTTTTATACATCACTAACTTGAAGAATTTTATCAGTTGAGTACTTGTATCGTCCTTTGAACTTAAGAAGAATACCCATGTAAACCTTGTATAATCGTCTACTACTACCAGTGAGTATCTTTTACCTCCAAGACTGGTTGTTGGAATAGACCCAAAGAGATCCATATAAAGAAGTTGTAGTGACTTTTCATTTGAATTAGTCATCTTACTTTTGAATGAGCTCTTGGTCTGCTTTCCTAGTTGACAAGTTACAGGGTCTTTCCTTGATGAAGTCCAGTTTGGGTAGACCTCTGACTAGATCCTGTGATGCAATCTTTGACATGTTCTTGAAATTTAGATGAGATAGTCTCATGTGCTATAACCAGCTTATGTCTTTGGACACTTTTGACAAACAAGTTGATACTGAGGAACTTGCTTTAGAGAGATTCATCACATAAATATTTCCTTCTCTGGATCCAGTTATCTTGACAGAATTGATTTCCAGATCTCGAAATAGACATTTATTATTGAGGAAGACGACTTGATGACCCTTGTCACAAAGCTGACTTATGCTTAGCAAATTATAATTTAGTCCATCAACGTAGGAAACTTTGCTAGAGTAGATAACACCTTTTCTATAGAGCCATATCCTTTGGTTTTACCGGAGTTGTTATCTCCAAATATAACAACTGGACCATCTTTGCCTTTAAAGTTCGTCAGAAGAGCCTTGTTATTAGTCATGTGCCTTGAGTACCCACTATCAAGATACCAAACAGATTCGGTTGACCTTGGTATCTGCGTGCATAATCATTATTTATTTTAGTACCCATACTCTTTTGGGTCCTTCAGTGTTAGTTATCTTGGAAACCCAGATTTGCCTAATCTTGGGTTGATAATATGCAATGTAGTAATCAACAGATTTGAGTCAATATCTATAATATGCATAACCATTTGTGTTTGTGTGTATGGCTTTCTTCTCATTTTAACCATAAATGGTTGATATACATACCTTTCTTTCTTTTATACCTCTCTGTCTCCAAAAAGTTTTAAAATTTTGGAATTTCGTAAAGTAAGAGCCAATTTTACGATTATTTCCAGATATACCAGTAGAGTTATTTCTAATTTCTACAACTCTTCTAAACACAATTGTGGACTTGATTTTACTTTGTTATTTCATAAAACCCAAACCAGTATGTGACTTTTTGTCTTTTGGAATGACCACTTGGTCAGTAAAAATTGGTAGACAAAAAATACTTGGTTTAGTTACTTTTTTTGGATTTCAAAAACATAATGTTCTTATGAGAGGAAGATACACTATTTTTGTTTGTTTCCAGTAATTTTTTCGTACTTAGATTTAAGGAAGGAAAAATATCAAATCTTAATCTCTATTTGTCAGAGACCATTATTTGACTTGTGATCAGTGAGTTCATAGATGAGGAAGATTGATTCCACATGAATATTATCTTTTCCAATTCTTTTACTTTAGATTTAAGAAAATATTCTCTTAAAGTGTTTGATTCAGTTATATTTCTCAAATTCTTATTTTTTATTTCAAGCTTGGATAGAGAGTCAGTGTTTCGTAGAGAGGTTTCTAATTCTACTTGTACTTTCTCTTTTTCTTCTTGAAGAAGAGAATAATCCTTTGATAGAACCCTGAAAAATTTCATATATCTATCCAATTCAGAAGAAATATCATACAAAACAGATCTAAGATTATTCATGTCAACATCAGAAGATTTAAAATCAAATACCTCACTGATCTCAATTTCTTAACGATCAGTGATTGAGTTGGGCTTTCCTTCTATGGCCATCAAACATAGGTTGGCTATTTGTGTTTGTTCATCATCGCTTGAGTCTGAGTTGGTATCATTGTCTGAGTCACACCATGAGCTGTCAGCTACTACACCTCTTTCCTTCTTATAAGACTTCTTATAGTTTTTGTATTCTTTCTTCTTGTCATGCTTTTGCTTGTGATTCTTCAGATCCTCTCCTAGAGGTATGGTGCATTCTGCTATAAAGTGACCAGGTTTCTTGCAGTTGAAGCACAAGTCCTTTTCTTCTTCTCTGTTGCTGCTTCTTCTATTAAAATTTCTTTTTAGTCTCCAGTTGTTGCCTTTTGGTATAAATTTTCTCAATCTTCTAGGAAGAAAAGTGACATCATCATCATCATCAAAGCCTTCTTCATCATCTTATTCGAGTTCGATTGGAATTTTGGAAATTCCGTTAGTGGCTTTAAGAGAAATGCCTTTATCTTTTCATTTATTCTCAGACAGTGTTTCTGCTCTTTGATTCAGCTCCAGCTCATAGGTAAGAAGATTACCATAGAGCTTCTGCACAATCATTTCATGTAAATTCTTTGATTCTTGAATTGTTATAGTCATGGCATCCCACTTACTAGGTAGGGCTCGCATGAATTTGATATTTAGGTTTTTGTTTGGATACACCTTTCTATACGACTTTAGAGCATTTGAGAGGATAGTGAATCTTTCATATGTTGTTGTGATATTGTCACGAGGAACATGAGTGAACATCTCGTACTGTTGAGTTAAAAGAGATTGTTTGTTTTCTCTAACTTCTTTTGTAACCTCTTGCATTACCAATAATGCTTCCTATACTTCCTTTGAAGTGGTGCAGTTTACAAAATTTTTGAAAAGTTCATCTTTCAATGCCATCATTAAAATATTTTTGGCTCTTTTTTCCAGCTGCACAAGTTTCTTTTCATTTTCTGTCCATTCTTCAGGCATTTTCATAACCTACTTGTTGGCATCATCCATTGTGGGAGCGAGCTTTGTAGGAAGTATGGACCGGAGAGAATAGCTTTAAACAAATCATCATCAATAGCATCCATGTATGCCTGCATACGCACTTTCTAGTTAGCAAATTTTTTCTTTGTTTAGGAGTGGTGGCTTACTTCCACTTCCAATCTCAAAACCATTTTTATTTTGTGTCATGGATCTACTCAAAGTGTAAGCTTTTTGTTTGTGAGAATCTGCTCTGATACCACTTATTATTTCCCAGAAGCACTTATAGATCTAGAAGGGGGTTGAATAAATCTATAAATATATTTTTTTTCAAATGTTTATTAAACTTATTGAAATAAGAACAGTAGAATATATTCTTTTGAGACTTTAAAATCTAAAACAAATATAAGTTTCAAATTTAAGCAGTAAAAATAATAATCAAGCAAATAAATGATAAGAGCAGTAAGTAAAGACACAAATAATTTTAAATGGTTCAGAGACTGAATAACTCCTACTCCACTCTTCTACTCCTTTAGTAGGAAATCCAATAGAATTTAGTCGCACAAACAAGGACACTTTGCCCTCTTCAAGCCCAGCAGGCTTAGATATTATTCACACTTGACTAGGACACTTTTGCCCTCTTCAAGCCCCGTACACTTGGATATTTAGTCACAAAGACAAGGACATTTTTCCCCTTTGATGATTGATGTTTGTTGTGAGGTGCTGCTAAGTTTAGGTTAAACTTTTCTTCTCAGATACTTAGCAGCTCGAACTTTTTATAGTTGATCGTTGAGTTCGTTCCTTAACTTTCAGCAGAGTTTTTAGCTTTTAGATCAAGATGTTCAGCTTCTTTCAAGGTTGTATCCTTGTAGCCTTTTATACTCTGCTGAGAAATGTTTCCGTTAGAAAATGCTCATTTGTGCAATTAATGCTCAAATGTACTAGGAAGCTTGTTATTACCATTTTAAACCTTGGATATAGTTCCATTTTCTTTGCTTGTCACATCAGTCTGCTTTTTCACCTAACACCCTTGACGTATCACTGTCACCAACTAGCTGGTTGACACATAATCTGAACTTTGATTTTCACTATGGATATTTTGAGAGAGCATTGAGACCTTCAACTTGAAATGCTTTATTGTCAGATAATTTGTAAGACTTGACTGTTCTACGATGGAGTCTTTACCAACGATCGTTTAGCTAGTGATGTGTGGGTTTCATACCTGCATTTTAGAACTTTTTGTTGCTTAATTTTGATGCCTATATTCAATCTTTTGGATATCTTGCTTATTTATTTTAGTGTGTATCCGATTAGTTCTTTTCAGGCTGGATTTTTATAGGTCTTGAGCATTTCTACTGGAAAGTGGCACCCCAGCGCCATCTATAATGTAAAAATCCGCGCCACAGCGCAAGAAGTAGCTTAAAGCTACTAGAAAGTGGCGCCTCAGTGCCAAAAGTCGTGCCCCAACGCCATCAGCAATCGCGTCGCAGTGTCATATGTCGCACCCCGGCGCCATCTCCGATCGCGTCCAGTGTCAGTATTCCGCAGCAATGCCGTATCCACGCCTGGCGCCATTCATTAGTGTCTTGGCTTTCGCGCCATGTATGACTTCCGTTCCCAACTATTGCTCGTCTTTAATGACCTAGTTAAAAGAGGGATGGTATAAATAGATAGCGAGGGGGCTGCTTTAAAGGCATCGAATATCAGAACAAATTTAATACAGCTTAAAATTAGATTTCATTTTCTGTTTTTCTAGAAGAGAAAGAAGCTTGTGAAAGGAAGAAGAGTTATTGCAGCTAGCAGTCATTCAGACTCTACACGTGAAGAGAAGATTTGGTGGAAGAACACTTCAATCAGGGGTTTTCTTATTCCAAAACTCCCATTCCTTGTATTTGTCTGATGATGTGTGGTGTATTAAAAATGCGTGTTAGTACCATAGTTATGAACTAACTCCATTTTTAGGATTGCAATGTAACCTTATGATTAGCTTAATCAACTTTCTCTCTCATTTTATATAATGAATCATTTTGGAATGGGTTGTTGTATTTGGTTCTTAATGTCTGATTGCTTGATAAAGAAATGGTATTGATAGTGATGGAAATTGATAAATAGATATTAATGTCTATCTTTAAATACAACAACACCTGTTATGACCATGACATTGGAATGTGTGCATAATGTGCTAAGAGGATAGACATATTCTTATTTGCCTTGTGGGACCTTGGGACTGAGCTTAATGACCATGACCTAGTTAGTGTCACCAATAGACATATTGTGTCTAGCTGGTTAGGGATGTGCATTTGACCTTCGACAGAAGCTTATGCTTATTAATGTTCTCGGTTGGCCATTCCTTGATTCGTTTGTAATATGGAGAGTTAGAAGATTAGGTGAAGCATTAGGGGAGTTGTAATCCTATCTTAACTTCCTAGCACATCTACTTCCCTTAATACTACAGTCTAGTTGAAATAGCTTAACAAACCATTTGTTACACTAGTTTAGATAAGATTAGTAACAACTTTACCTTAGTATTTGTTTTCTGTTAAGACTTTGTCCTCGTGGGTTCGACACTCAACTTACATGTCCATATCTATGTCAATATCAATACATGGCTATTTTTCAATACAACATGTCCATATCACATAAAATCCACAAAGAGATAAAATTCATATGAACATCAATATTACCTAACCCACTATATGTCTATGTGAATTACAAGCAATATCGATTTAAGCACAAGCTCTCTCAACGAATACACATGGTAAACTGGTATATGTCTATCCGAGTTACGAATCACAAAATCCATCACATGTAAATCTCATGAACACATGCTAACATGGTCAAATCTGAACTTATATTTCCTTTTTCAATTCCATACAAGTTATTAGGGTAGATGGTGATCAATCATCCATGCAATAAGCACAACCAAGTTAGGCAATCCAACTATAATCATACAAGCTTCACAATAAGGCATACAAATCTGAACTACACAATAAACTTCATTAGAATCCCATAATGGTAGTTAGTTCACCTCTGAATCAACAACCATTATGGGATTTGAGCCAAGAATGAGAAGATTCAATGGAAACAAAGAGTTTAAAGAGAAAAGAAATAGCAAATCTAATTAAGCTCTACTCCCAAATGTGCTTCCAACTCAGTTCAGATCCACAAGCAAAAACAAAGTAGAATCCAATATTCACAAGCTATTAGATCTAGAGAGAGAAGCCAAAATAGTAGAATATTTCTATGGAATCTCTCTAGCATCTATCAAACCCTAGAATAGCAAAAGATAATTGATTAATTCTCTCTCTCATAACCAGAAAACACACCCTTATATGGTAAATACGCTACAATAGTATAAAATGAAAAGTCAGCAATTTTATCAAGTCTGACTGGCGCGGCCACGAGGGCGCGTACTAGGAATTGGGCCCAGGTGCGCCTCATCTCTGCCTGAAATACTCCTGGCGCGCCAAGTTCTTCCGTCAGGCTCCATTACTATATGGGCCGGCTTGGCACAGAAATTTGTGGCGAAGTTCTTCCCTTTGCCAAATTGACGAGCTCGAGGCATGATATCACGTCCTTTGTTCAGTTCGAATCTGAATCCCTATACGACTCATGGGAGCGTTTTAAGGATCTTCTGAGGAAATGCCCGCACCACGGTCTGCCAGAGTGGCTGCCCATCCCAGACCTTTTACAATGGGTTGTCCGGATCTACTCGTTCGAGTATTGATGCCGCATCTGGAGGGGCATTCATGGCCAAACATCACACAGCGGGATATGAGCTGATGGAGACAATGGCTGCCAACAATTATCAATGGCCAAATGATAGGCAAGCCCCAAGAAGAGTAGCGGGGCTTTATAAAGTGGACTCTTTCACATCGTTAGCGGCTCAGGTAGCAGCGCTAACAAAAAGGCTAGACAACATAGGACCTTCAACGGTTCAAAACGTGCAGAGTGTCGTGGTTCAATGCGAATTATGTCAAGGGAGCCACCCAACTGATCAGTGTGCGATAAGCCTTGAATCAGTTCAATTTGTTTCCAACTATGGGCGGCAACAAAATACCAGTCTTCCCACTCATTACCACCCGGGGTTAAGAAATCATCCAAACTTCTCACGGGGAAACAACAACACCAACAGTACCAACCCCAACCTACCTCAATCTCCATCTACAAGGCAGAATTATGCTAACCCTCCAGGATTCCAACCTCAAACTCAGTTCAACCCACAGCCACAGAGCACTCAGCATCAGTTCCACCATCCTCCACCTCAACAGGAAAGGAAGCCTAGTTTAGAAGATCTTCTGTCGAGGTACATAGCCCAGAACAAAACCAGAAGTAATAATCAAGAGGCCTCCATTAGGAATCTTGAAGTACAAATGGGCGATTAGCCACATCGCTTTTTAAATCGTCCATCCAAAGCGCATTGCCTAGTGACACTGATGTCAACCCAAAACGGGAAGACAAGGAGCAGTGTAAAGCAGTAACCCTCAGAAGTGGGAGAACCACTAAAGTACAAAGTGGAGAGGGTATTCTTGTGGAAGATGAGGTAGTAACTGAAGAGGAACCTCCTGTGAAGGAGAATGCTGAGACAAGTGGGGGTGAAGAAAGTGGTCAAGACAGACCTCCTACACCATCTCCTCCAATGACTATGGTCAATCAGCTTCTCCCTCAGTTGACTTTTCCCCAGCGAGTGCAGAAACAGAAGTTGGATAAGCAGTTTTCCAAATTCTTGGAGGTGTTCAAAAGACTGCAGATAAATATTCCATTTGCAGAGGCGTTGGAAGGAATGCCTAGTTATGTCAAGTTCATGAAGGACATTTTGTCCAAGAAGCGCAAAATGGGAGACTATGAGACGGTGGCTCTGACAGAAGAGTGTAGTGTCGTCCTTCAAAACAAGTTTCCGCTGAAGCTCAAAGATCCGGGAAGTTTTACTATCCCGTGCACCATTGGGGACCAGTTTATGGGAAGGCCCTGTGTGATCTAGGGGCCAGCATCAACTTGATGCCCCTCTCTATTTATAAGAAGCTAGGCCTCAATAAGCTGGTAAAAGCGTCACCCTATAATTAGTCGCGGATCTCGACATGCGAAGGGAATTGTGGAGGATGTGCTAGTGAAGGTTGACAAGTTTATATTTTCGGTGGATTTCATAGTCCTTAATTTTGAGGAGGATAGGGAGATCCCGATAATATTGGGAAGGCCGTTCTTGGCAATTGGGAGGACCCTCATCGATGTCCAAAAGGGGGAATTGACAATGAGAGTTAACGATCAGGAAGTGACGTTCAATGTCTTCCGATCAATGAAGTATCCTAATACACCTGAGGATTTCTTCCAAATTAATACAATTGATAGTTCAGTGAAGGGGGGTTTCTTAGAAACTTGCATTCAAGATCCTCTGGAAGCTACTTTAACTAGGGCTAGTACTATGGAAGAGCCCTCATATGTGGAATGTGCTAAGTGGCTCGATGAACCTCAAGGACCGAAGCAATTCCACTGACAGTTCGAGTCTCTGAATGATGAAGAGGCATCTAGTTCCAAAGCTCAGCCGTCTATCATCGAGCCTTCTGTCCTTGAGCTGAAACCTTTGCCTGCTCACCTGAGGTATGCTTATTTAGGAAATTCATCTTCATTACCTGTTATTATTTTTGCTTCTCTAACCAAGTGTCAGGAAGAAAAACTGCTGCTTGTGCTCAAGAAGTACAAAACGGCCTTAGGATGGTCTATCGCTGATATAAAAGGGATCTGCCCAACTCTATGCATGCACAAAATTCTTCTGGAGGAAGGCTCAAAGCCATCTATAGAGCATCAGAGGCGGCTAAATCCCATTATGAAAGAGGTTGTCCGGAAGGAGATCATTAAGTTGTTAGATGCGGCATTATCTACCCCATCTCGGATAGTCCTTGAGTTAGTCCAATCCAATGTGTGCCAAAGAAGGGAGGGATGACAGTTGTGTCCAATAAGAACAATGAACTGATTCCCACCAGGACGGTGACCAGGTGGAGAGTGTGCATGGATTACAAGAAACTTAACAAATCAACATGTAAGGATCACTTTCCCCTTTCTTTCATTGATCAAATGCTTGATCGGTTGGCTGGGCTCGAGTATTATTGTTTGCTTGATGGGTACTCGGGGTACAATCAGATTTATATTGCTCCTGAAGATCAGGAGAAGATGACATTCACATGTCCTTATGGGACTTTTGCCTTCTAGAAAATGTCTTTCGGGATATATAATGCTCCCGCAACATTTCAGCGGTGTATGATGTTAATCTTCTCGGACATGGTTGAAAAGACCTTGGAGGTCTTCATGGACAATTTCTCAGTTTTTGGGAGCTCGTTTGACAACTGCTTGACAAATCTGACTGTCATTCTCCATCGATGTGTCGAAACTAACCTGGTGCTAAATTGGGAGAAGTGTCACTTCATGGTCGAAGAGGGCATTATTTTGGGTCATCGGATTTCTATGGGCGGAATTGAGGTTGATAAGGCAAAGATTGATGTGATCAATAACCTTCCACCACCCACCTCAGTGAAAAGGGTAAGGAGTTTCCTCGGGCACATCGGTTTCTACAGAAGGTTTATTTAGGATTTCTTGCGGATCACTAAACCTTTGTGCACGCTCCTGGAAAAGGACATGCCTTTCCAGTTCGATGCCGCCTGCCTGAGCGCTTTTATGTTATTAAAGAAGAGGCTTATCTCGGTGCCTATTGTTGTAGCTCCAGACTGGGCATACCCTCTCGAGCTTATGTACGACGCCAGTGACTTTGCTATCGGGGCAGTGTTGGACCAGCGAAGGGAAAAGGTTTTCCACACCATTTATTATGCCAGCAAGACATTGACTGATGCTCAGTTAAATTATACCACCACTGAGAAGGAGCTGCTGGCAGTAATGTATGCTTTTGATAATTTCCGTTCCTACCTCATCGGAACGAAGGTGATCGTGTACACCAATCACTCGGCGATCAAGTATTTGATTGAAAAGAAGGATGTTAAGCCGAGGTTGATACGGTGGGTTCTGCTTCTGCAGGAGTTTGATTTAGAAATCAGAGACAAGAAGGGAACTGAAAATCAAGTTGCCGACCACTTATCTAGATTGGAAAACACCACACCTTCGAGCGAAGCCGATGAAGCTATAAATGATTTTTTCCCGGACGAGCAACTCTTTGTGGTCAATGGAAAGGTTCCGTGGTATGCGGACTTCACAAATTATGTTGCTTGCCATGTTCTTCCCAATAATCTGAGCTATCAACAGAAGAAGAAATTCCTCAAGGATGCCAAACAATATCTTTGGGATGAGCCCTTCCTGTTCAAGCAGTGTTCCGATCAGATTCTGCGTAGATGCTTGTCTGAAGAAGAAATTGAAGGTGTGCTACATCATTTCCACTCTTCAAACTATGGAGGTCATTTCGGAGGCCAACGAACTACTGCTAAGGTGCTTCAGTCAGGATTCTATTGGCCCACCTTATTCAAGGATGCACACGCATATGTGATGCACTGCGACAGATGCCAACGGGTAGGCACCATATCAAGACAGCATGAATTACCCCTGCAGAATATCCTAGAAGTGGAGTTATTCGATGTATGGGGCATCGACTTCATGGGACCGTTCCCGTCCTCTTTCAATAATCTTTACATCCTCGTGGCTGTGGATTATGTTTCAAAGTGGGTGGAAGCAGTTGCCTTGCCGACTAATGATGCTAAGGTGGTGCTTCAGTTCCTTAAGAAGAACATTTTCACCTGTTTTGGCACACCTTGGGCCATCATCAGCGATGAAGGGTCACACTTCTGTAATAAATACTTTGAAGCCCTTCTAGACAAGTATGGGGTAACTCACAAGATCGACACTACATACCACCCACAGACCAACGGACAAACTGAAATTTCGAATCGGGAGGTGAAACGAATCTTGGAAAAGATTGTTAACCCAAACCGTAAGGACTGGTCTAAGAAGCTTGATGATGCATTATGGGCCTACCGCACAGCGTATAAAATGGCTATTGGAATGTCCCCGTATATGCTAGTCTATGGTAAAGCATGTCATCTCCCAGTTGAGTTGGAGCACAACACTTATTGGGCCATTCAAAAGCTCAACTTTGATCTTGAAGCAGCCGGAGAAAAGCGTCTCTTGCAGCTTAATGAATTAGATGAGTTTCGTCTACAAGCATATGAAAACTCTAAGTTATACAAGGAGAAGACCAAGAGGTGGCATGACAAGAAAATCCTCGAGAGACACTTCGAACCGGGCTAGAAGGTTCTTCTTTTTAACTCCCGGTTAAAATTATTTCTGGGTAAGTTAAAGTCTTGATGGTTGGGGCCCTTCACAATTGCTAAGGTTTATCAGCACAGGGCAATAGAGGTTGAGGACCCGAATTCGGACGCAACCTTTAAGGTCAATGGGCAGAGGTTAAAGCACAACTGGGGCGGCGAAGTTGACCGACAGAATACCTCCATTACACTTGGAGACCCGGTGTGAAACGGGATGAAAGTCAAGCCGACGACTCAAAATCAAGCGCTTGATGGGAGGCATCCCCATCGCAGTATCAACAAATTGTTTTATTTGCCTTTTCTTGAAATTTCACTTTGTTTATCAAGTTATTACATGTGTTCTTTTTAGTGTTTGTAGTCTATATAGTTCTTGTTGCTTGTTCATTTCATTTTCATCCCTCGGTTGAGTTTGAGTTAATTGGATTACTGATAGACTGATAGTTTGCTGATATGTATGCTTGTCTGCAAAGTTGCTGGGTTAGCGCCGTGACGCCATACTTCATATACTGAACTCACGCCCCGGCGCCATCTTCCGCGCCCGGCGCCTTGTTTTGCAACACCAGGCGTCAATCAATGTGCATACTGCAATCTCATCGCGCCAAAGCGCCATTCATCAGGTTTCTTGGCGCCACTACGGTGTCCAGATTCATTTGAGGCGATTTCATCAGTTAGTATCCGTCTTCAGTTATCTTCTCTCAAATATTTCCTTTCTCTCTCTATCCAAGTGTAGCAACTACTCATCTTCCGACCGATCACCAACCGCCAGCCGTTTCCTGCCGTTTGGGCAACCAACCGATCAATGGTTCATTCTTAACCGAGATACGCCTATAAAAGTCGCAGTAGGTACGGTGATTTAGCCAAACTCTTTGGCTTGTATCCTATTATCTCTTCCTTCTACTATGGCTTCCAAGCGTCCTAGAACCAGTATTGGTCCTCCTCCTTCCTCGTCCCGCAGTCAGATCACCCCATGGGATTCAGTCAAATTTCCATCCAAAGAAGCCTACAAGCGCTACAACCAAAATTTCAAATCTCAAAGTCTTGTGCCCGAGCGTGGCCTTCGGCCGGATGACAAATTGGATGGTCATATGCACGCTATGATAAGTTCCATGAAGTGGGTTCACTTCACCAAACTGCCGGAATCTGCTATGGTAGCAGTGATCAAGGAGTTTTACGCTAATGTCATTCTGGATGGTCCGCCGGTTGTGCCAGTCAGTGGAAAATTAATTCCATTCGATGTCAAAGCCATCAATGAAGTGTAAGGAACTCCCAATTTCGACAAGAAGGACTACAGGGAGAATGGGATTCGGAGTTATAAGTCTGATGACCTTATTAGCAAACTTTGTAAGCCTGGGATAGTCTGGAAAACTAACGATTACTTTGGCGGAAGCCGACGTCCTTTTTCCTTCATGGCGCCTTTCGGTCGTTATGGTAAGGCTTGGTATTCCTTCATCTGTGCCAACCTTCAGCCGACGCGTCATGTGAGTGATGTCACTCGGGAGCGGGCGACGCTCCTCTATGCCATTGTGATGGGGCTAAATATTGATATGGGGGCTTTGATCAACGAATCCATCAAGAAGGCTATCAAAAGCAAGGTCATGTCTAGCCTTCCCCACCCTTCTCTTATTACAAGGCTTTGCAAATGGGCAGGTGTCCAGTGGGAGGCGGAAGATGTTACCCTCCCGCCCATGTCAGTCATTGATCATCAGTTGATTAGTCGTTATGCGGTATGGGATGGTGCACCCTCGCATCCTCGAGGAGAAGGCTTTTTGCGAGCACCACTTCCGCCGCCTTCTGATGGCCCACAGCCCTCATCTGCAGCAGGAACTTCTAGTTAGGCGCCATTTCCCCCTTCTGCCGATGCCATTGATTCGGGGCCCTTGCCGGATTATGGCGGCAATTTTTGCATTGCAAAGTTGACACTGTTGCCCGATGGCGAGAGCATTTCATCACTATCATGCTGAGTTTGCCGATACTTTAGCCAACATCCATGCTGCTCAAGGTGGCGAGGACGCGGACTTCATGCCATTCCCATTTCCAGCGCCTCTACTCTATGCTCCTTATCCACCGCAGTTCCTGCCACCATCTAAAGAGGACCACGGGAACCAGCCTGTCAACGTGGAGGACGATGATAATGACGACTTGGAGTTGTTCAGTGCTGATGAAGACTTTGGTCTTGGTGATGATGACGGTGGGGATGCCAATGTTTGATGTTGTTGTGCTGGCCAGTGAGGACTTTGGCTCATGTTCAAGTTTGGGGGAGAATTTCTGCTAGTATTTTATTTATATATGAATTGTGTTAGAGTAGTATTATTATATTTCTATTTTAAACTGCTTTGTTTGGATGGTATTTGGGCTTGATAGCCCCAGACGCTTGTTTAAGTTGTCATCTATCTATTGTGGTTTTTATCGTGGTTTATCTTTTGGTTTTTGGATGCATGTTTTAAATTATCGTGAATGCATGTCTTGGCTTAGCAGTGTTCTTTGTTTCATATTATTATATGTTTTTGGTTATTTATATTTTCATTAGGGAATATCTT